>VZRW01008791.1:44911-129562 GCA_013398125.1 Aegotheles bennettii
CCCAACTCTCCAGCCTATCAAGGTCTCTTTGAATGGCAGCACAACCTTCTGGTGTGTCAGCCACTCCTCCCAGTTTAGTGTCATGAGCAAACTTGATGAGGGTACATTCTGTACCCTCATCCAGGTCGTTGATGAAGATATTGAACAACACTGGTCCCAGTACCGACCCCTGAGGCACTGATTTCACCCAACTGATTTGCTTGTTTCATGCTGTGACACTTTTTAGAAGAAAACAGATATTTGAGATGGGTTTCAGTTGCCTAAATCTGTGTATCTTTTGGCAAATGAGGTGCTAGAAGTTGTCTAAGACAGGAGCAGAAAGGATGTGGACCCCTAAGGGACAGCAGGAGACCAAGCAGGATACCTTGAAGCATCTTAGATGACACCAGCTTCCTGTGAGTAGCCAGCTGAACCTAGCCAATATTCTAATCACTTAGTGCCACTGATAGAGCTCATCAGCTAACCAAAGAAGATGCATGCATTAAAGAGATCTGCATAACTCCTTAGACAATGTGTACTGGTTCACTAATGGTGAGAGGGGAAGGTCCAACACCTACCTTCAGACATTGAGTATCTTGATCTGTGAGCTGAACCTGTTTCCTGAAGTTTCTTCTCTTCATAATCTGTACCTACATTAGACATACAGAACATACCCTACAGGAACTAAGTAAATGATGCAATATAACACTGATTATGAATCCTCTCATGATTCCCAAATGTGCAGCATCACTTTTAAAGAGAGGGCCAAAGTATTCTATGAGATCTTGGGTTTATATTGCATATGTGAATGTCTCTCAATTCCAGTGTTTAGAGTAGTTTACATTTTTCTTACCAGGTCAAGTAAGGTCCTGCCATTTTGTCCTGTTTCTGAGGCATACTCAAATGTCCTCTGGTAGATCTATCAAAGACACTGAATGTGACACAACCTAGAGCTCTCTGTGACTGTCCATAAACTAATGTTCATCATCTCTGTAACTGAGATGTAGTAAAAGATCAGGTAGGAGCGAAATGGGCTGAGTGGATTTGAGAGTTGTAATGAGCTGGGTAAGGGATGCTTGTGTGGCATTTACTGATGTGGGAAGGATAGCCAGCTTGATGAGAGACTTCATAAGAAACACCAGTTAAACTGCTGTTCCAACATCTAAAAAAGCAAGACTGATTATAGTCTACAGTTCTAACCAGATGAACACACAAACCAGCTGTTTCACAGTAAATGTCACTGGTCTCTTACTGGGAATACCAATACGTCCTACTAATGCAATACACAAGGTTTTGGAGGGATTAAAAGACTGGGCCATCTTGACTGATGTTCCATAGCAGTTTTCCTCTACTACCTCCCCTGAAGTCACAATATTTGTCACCTCCTTCTCTTTTCTGGGGCTGCTTGCTCCTGCCCATGCTTCACCCCCTCATTTTCTCAGACATCTGTGGATAGATTGTGAATGAGAGATAGGAACATATCCAGGCAAAAAGCAGAGTATTTACTTTATCTATCTATCTATCTATCTATCTATCTATCTATCATTTATTTTTCAGAGATGACAGGTAAAGGTATGGCAAAGCACTGGGAGCAAACCATGGACTGAGGAGGAGGAAAAACAGAGGAAGCAGACTTGCTTCAACACCTATGCAGCCACCACTGTGTGCTCATGGGCTGTTCTCCCCAAAGACGTAAGATACTTCAGCTGATGTCCCCACTTATTTGTGGGTCATCTCATGATTTAAACCTTTAGTTTTCATAAATCTCTCTGCACTTGCCAACAAGAGGAAGCCTGTAAACAGGCTGGAAAAGCCCTGCACACTGCACGATTTACAATTTGTAATAGCTCTGGTATGTTTGTGTTTAAACATTAATTTTATAAAACAAACTAGAGCATGCTTTGTGTGTTTGTGCTTACTACTCCCTCAGCATGCTTTTTTCCCTACAGTAAGTATCTGAAGTAAACTAATGCATCTATATTCCTACGAGTAATTTCTGCCCTCCTCAAATGTGTCACAGAGTTTGTGCTGACTGGAGAAGTCTGCTCTTGTGGTTTCAGTTGGGTCCCCTTCTTACAGATTTTTGCTGAGACTCAGCATTACAAGGAGGTGTAAGCCTGTGCTGTGGGATGTGCCAGGCCATGAGCTGCTGCTGGATGCAACTCCTGACTCAGCAGAGTGGCTGGGCGGACACAGGGCTTTGTGGTCATCTACCCTGTCTTGGTGACTCAGGCAGAGATAAAAATTCATTCTCTGCCTGAACTCCGGTGTTTATAGCCTGCCAAGCTCCAGCCAGGAGCATGCAGTAAATCTCAGAAAGCAGACCATAAAGAAAAAATGCAAGCCAGTATCGGTCCAAGCAGGCCTCCTAATATTATAGTGCTGTGTTTCAGAATATGGGAGTATGTGGTGAGTAATAAAAACAGCTTACGTTGATCATATTATCCATCTCAGCTATAAATCTTTTTCTTATAGTAGCTAACAATATAACCTTAAAGTACTGCACAGTAAACTGGATTTGCAGGGCAATGCTGCCCCTGGGCTTTGCCAACAATTTCAGTTTTCCATTTGTAGTCTCTAAACAGAGAAGCAAACATATTGTCTTTTCATTTGGGAAAGTCATAGTTGCTTTATTTTTACCATAAATTTAATTTTTTTGATTACTACTAATATGAAAGTAGCATTTGTCAGCTACGTTGAAGGTGTCATTATATTAGGAAATATCTGTTATACTAGAAATAAGAGCCCATTACACCAAGCACACTCTGAATGTAATAAAGAGACTGTAAAAGTTCAGTAACACTGATTATCTAAATATCATAACAGACAACTAATGAATGATGTAAAAAAGGATAGTGAATCGACAAAATAGCAGCATGAAAACAGTAAGCAACAGTCACAGTACTCTCACAGCCTAAAATCTGAGTTACTACAGAAAAAGTTTTTCTGACCAACAAGATATCACAATACTACTGAACTGGGTTGCTTCAAGGAGAATAGCCTGGCTCTGGCATGACAATTTGTTTGAAAACAGGACAGCTCTTCCCTCCCTCCCTCTAAAAATTATTTATTCACTCAGTATGTGGGTTTGGGGAACTAATGCAGATTGTAGATTGGACTTTCTTCAGTCAAGAAATAGTAATAAATTTGTAGATGCTGAAAGAAAATACTTTGTTTAGTGCTAGACACAAAAAGGCATTTCAGAAAGTTGAGGAAGCGGAAGAGAATTTATCCTCTTGTAGTTGGACGCAATAGTCCAGTAATCAGGACGCTCACCTAAAGTGCAGAACATCTTATCTTAGATGAAAACAAACCCCAGATGTCTGGCTCCTCCGTAGATACTTAATCATCAGTTTATAGGTATCTTCAGGCTCTGGTCCAGTGAGAAGGGAATTCTCTACAAAGGACTCAGCTGCATCAGCCGGGACCTCTGTGAGATCTTTGGTCCATAATATTCTGCAGCCTAGTGATTCAGACTGCTACCTCTCAGGATACTGTCATGAAACAAAGTTTTCACTTTAAAAATTGTAAAGCACCTACAAAAAAAGGACAGTTTTTCTGTGACTTGGTCAAGCATAGCTATGGTTGCTGGGTTGCCTTGAGGTCCCAGCAGACTTTCAGAATTTGAAGTAGTTGCAGGTGGTGACAATAGGCAGATTCACTCTAACCATGCCCTGGTTTCATCTAATTTTTGGCTTACTTCCCCAAGGCTTTGGAATCAAGCATTTCCTTTCAGCTACCCACTATTCTGAGAACTCCACCCTGCCCTGGGCATCCCTGGTCATTCTCAAGTACACAATGCTTCACTGAAGGCTGATCTTGTAGAGATCCTTTAGAAGAGAGTCAGGGACAACATTTTTTCTGTTCTAACAAATATAGAAAGACATATTGAGACACCACCAAACTCTTCCACAAAATACCAACAGAGAGCCACTCACTCACTGCATCTAGCATTCACCACGTACATTGAAAACTATGCTCATAGTAAGGTTACTGCTTTGTTTTTCTCCTAAATAATTTACTTTCCACTGTAAACATGATGATGTCACCTCCTGGTTTTGTGGCTCATGTCGGGTTCCCTTCCTTCCGTTCCTATCTTAGACTCCTTAGGGCTGTAGACACACATCTGGACCCTCAGCCTGCCAGTGCCAATGTCACCCTTTCATTTAGCCAGCCACGAGTGGGTACACATCCCTCAGTGGTTGTGGTCAGCCCTCCTAATGTTGTGGGCTCGCCCTGTGATGCTATTGTTCAGCTGAATTAAGGGCCTCTGACTGCTGTATGGGCCGGA
Organism: Aegotheles bennettii; assembly: GCA_013398125.1. NCBI lineage: Eukaryota > Metazoa > Chordata > Aves > Caprimulgiformes > Aegothelidae > Aegotheles > Aegotheles bennettii. Next base: position 49,182 of record VZRW01008791.1, read on the forward strand.
CAGATCTGTGCTGGAAAGTTAAATGAACCTTACTAATGGTAAGTTGTTCATGGATCGCTTGGCTATGCTGCAGTCAGAAATTTCTGGGTTCCCACAGGCCTCCATAACACACGTACAATGCTGGCACTTTAAAATGTCACAGCTGACAGCCAGAAAGCAAGGCTTTTAGGCATGCTGGACCTGTTCCCTATATTTTCAGTTGAGAGTGCCAATCACTGTGGTATCTAAGTACTAGCTGTCCTTTTGAACAGTCTGTGTCACGTAAAAAAGGATCCATTTCACTTATATTCAGTTTTCTAAAAACTGCCTATTCTTCCTAGTTCATCAGGCTCCCTCTGTAGATAAGGTGGAGAGACAATCATGTCCAGAGGGTTAATTTTCACATGTATATTTCAGTCCCTGTCTTGTAGTGGAAATCAGGGGAGGCACGAAGCTCATCAGAGCTGTTGTTCATGGTGAGCTTCGTCTGGATAGCTTTGAGATTGCTGAATTGTAGAGGTTGACCAGAGGGCTACCTGATTGTTGATTGACAGAGCAGCCCTCCTGGTCATCACTCAGGTGCTAATTGTTTAATAATAATAAAGCTAATTGCCTAACAATGGGGGTGGACCTTAAAAGACAGGGCTCAAGGCACTAGGGTACCTTCAGTGTCTGAGCACTGGGGGAAGGAGCAGGATGTGCTCTGCAAGTTGAGCATTGAGAAACTACTCAACCTACGATACCAGCAGGAACATTGAGTGCTGGGAAAGGAGGCCGGCTCTGCACACCCAGCGCTCCAGGGCAGCTTGCTGCCAGCTTGGGATTTCATCGCCCAGCTTTGCCTGGATCCCGGACACTGAATGAATGTAGGAGAAAACCTCAGACTCGGAGTACAAAGTGCTTGTGCCACAAACAGTTAAAGACTCCTTTTCCTTTCATATGATGTTGTCTTGAGATTTGGTATTGCAAGGTACTGTGAAGGGAGAGATTTCTGACAGTAGGTATTTAACAGATCAGAAATAACATGTGTGAGATCTAATAGCCAGAAGCAAATTCTAGGCAAATTCAGACTAGAAAATCACATAGGTATGCATTTTTAGCAGTATAAGCAATTGACTACTGTAACAGCTCACTGAAAGATATGGCAAATTATCTAGCCCATGAAGTTTTTAATATATGAGCAATGTCTAAGAGATATGTATGTTATAGCTAATACAGAAATTAAGATGGGGATGTTCACTGCTCTGTGTAAGTTAAAGAAATACATCTGAAAATACAGTGGTCCTTTCTAAACCCATCTCATAAAATTCCTGAATTGTACAGTGCCCAACAGTGCTGACCAGAATGGGAATATATAGAATTTCAAATATGTAGGAATCCAAGCCTTCTGAAGTGGAGAGGTGCTTGGTATGTCTCTTCTATGAAGTTATGCATTTATGGCATTGCATACTTTGTTGTCTATCATTTCTTTCACAGTTTTACCTTCATTCTAGCTGCAAAGAAAATGCACTCTTGCAGCAGTGACAGAAAAGCTCTCTCAGGCTACAAGCAGAGTGGACCCAGTGGATTTTCTGCCATTTTCCCCCTCTTTTCTAGCCCCCAACAAAACTGATCGTGTTGTGGGATCAGGATACATCATTTGAGGAGGATGGCTGCAGTGATAGCTGCAATACAAACCAGTGTAACATCTGATGGTCCTGAACTGCAGGCAGCTGAAAGATAGGAGGTAAGCTGTTTAGTGGTGACTGAATGACAGATAAGCCCCTTATTCTTAACAGAATCCTGCTAAAAATACAAACATTTATATGCACAAAAAGTACAAGTTCCTCTCCAAGCAGAAAAAGGTACACAAACTTCTGTTTAGTTGCAATCTTACCTACATCACTCCCCAGCAGCACAGAGCAAAAAACCTACCTACCACACAGTGGGGTCTTGGTTTACCCTTTCAGCTTACGATGTTATCCCCTTACTCTGCTGCTTTTGCCAACTGTCTACAGTTGCCTATGCCTAAACATCCCCCAGCTGGTGTGTCCCATTCACTGCAGTCCCTGGAGTCCCTCTTGTCCCTGGCCTCCTTGTTCCCATGACATATTGCTGCAGACCCGGAGATGCAATACTTCCAACAATCCCCATTCCTGGACTGATCCCTTGTCAGAGGCTTCCATGAGTGGAGCTCTGTCAGCCACTGGATGGGACAGATGGCCAGGAGTCAAGACATTGTGTTTGGTAGAAGATGTTCACCAAATGTTGTGACCAGAAGTTTTCGGATTTAGCTTTCTAAAGGAATGGAGTCATACCACAACATTTCCGAACAGCTCCAGTTACAACTGTGTAACACCAGCCGGTATTCAGAAGCTGTGCCAGGAAGTTCTCCAATTTGCTACACTTCTTTATTAATAGCATTTTGACAAACTGTCCTCTGGGACAAAATTATTATATAGTGGTTAAATGTCTGCTAGTGGAGGAATGCTTTATTTTGCCTTTTAACCACAGTCTGACTTGAATACTGACACACAAACTAGGAGTTACCTGGGAAGCATTATAGCTGCATTTGGCTAGATTTTCTGGCCTTACAAAGGACCACAGACTAGAATGAGATTGATTTATTGATCTCTTCTCCCTCACATAGCTTACACAAGTAGTGGCAAGAAGCTACTCCTACACACACACCTGCAACTTACAACAGTTTCTTTCCAATGAATGTTCAAGTTTTTTTCTTCCCACGTAAATCCATTGCTATCTGATGTACAAAAAGATACACGTAGATCACACCCATCTTTTCTTTAGCCTTCCAGAGCTCCTAGCAAAAACAACATTATCAATACTTTGGTAAGAAAACACTGATATTAAGTATGTCTAATGAAGTAGAATAGGGAATATCTAAAAGAGAAACCCATTTTGTTGTACAATGTGAGTGGTTGGGTGGCCCGAGTTTGCCCCACTGCTGATCTCTTTTGTGCAATGATCTCCTTTATAAAGTAGGTCTGAGACTCTTTTGTGTTTTTCTGTCTAAATATTTAGTAGTCATTACTGTGAGAAGGGAAAAATAAACAACACCAAAACAGAAAAATAAACACTGCCAATACTGACACAAAGTGAAACACCAGCCAGTGAAGAGTTTCTCCTAGTGGCACAAACCAGAATGAACAATAAAGCTCAGGCTTCTGCATGTTACAAAAGCAAAGGGACCTAATACAGATCCCTTGTGTGTTTTAATGTGAAGGATAAAAAACATTGTATTTCCCTCCCGTATTGAAATATTAAATTATAAATAATAATGACAAAAGTAACAAGATGTAGCTAGAGGGACGTTTTAGAAGTTTCTGTTGAAATGAGACAGACGTCATGCAATGCACAGTCCTTGTCTGAACCTTTTAAAACATAATTTTCAGCTTGTTCACACACTCTGACTACTGGGTAAATGAATTGGACTAATTAAAAACTACTATCCTTCGGTGTCTGGCTGTTCTACAAATGTAGTAATACTTTTTAAGCCTAAAGAATCTCATGATGTATGCTTAGTCAGAACTTTGCGGTTTTTACTTCAGTTATATGAAAGCAAGGAGCACCTCACATATGAAGAAAGACTGAGAGAGCTGAGACTGTTCAACCTGCAGAACAGAAGGCTCAGAGGGATCTTATAAATGTGTATAACTACCTGAAGGGAGGGTACAAAGATGACAGAGCAAGTATTTTTTTCCTGGTGCAGGACCAGAGGCTACAGGCACAAATTGAAACACAGGAGATGACATGTGAACATCAGGAAACACTTTTTTTATCGTGAGGGTGAGTGAGCACTGGAATAAACTGCCCAAGGAGGTTGTGGAATCTCTTGGACATATTCAAAAAAACATCTGGATGCAGTTCTGTGCAACTGGCTCTAGGTGGCCCTGCTTGAGCAGGGGTTTGAAGAAGATGACCTCCAGAGGCCCATTCCAAGCTCAACCATTCTGTGACTCTGTGATTCTCTGAAGGTGGTTGTAATGTATCAGATAATTCTCTTCATGATTCTGGGGAGACTCAAGATGCATCTACATTGTTAAGTGATTCATGCTTTTTCACCCTGAATCACAGAATCACAGAATGTTATGGGTTGGAAGGGACCTGGAGAGTTCATCTAGTCCAACCCCCTGCCAGAGCAGGACAATCTAGAGCAGGTCACACAGGAATGCAGCCAGTGGGGCTTTGAATGTCTTCAGAGAAGGAGACTCCACAGCCTCTCTGGGCAGCCTGGCCCAGTGCTCTGTCACTCTTACAGTGAAAATCCTTGACTTCATAACATCCACACACACCACACAAGCACGTAAATGGTTTCTGTGTTGGAGTGAATCTAGTTTTCTTAGTAAGGAAACCTAGACAAGATACAAAGGAAGATCAGTCTGGGCCAGAGTCCATACTCCATGTATTCCACCTGTACCAGATGTGACTGTCAACATGCACTGATCATGTGAGGGACAAACCTGGGCTCTCCTGGATCAGTCAGGAGTGTGAAATGTGTTAAAAATCATTATGTTTTGATAAAAGAGAACCAGATATTTATTGTATTATCATTGTGATCAGTTGTTCATTGCATAGCTTCTGATAAACAGTACAGTTGCAATCTTACTGCCCCAAAGGACTATGACACAGAAATTGATGTGCATAAGCCAGTTCGCAGCAGTTGGCAAAGCTCTTTGATTGTGGCTGTCAGTTTGGACACAGGCTAAGAGAACCTTTAAAGAACCTTTTTTACACGTCATGCCCTTTTTGCTAGTAGGGAATACATGCAGAAATGAAGAATGACTGCTACATTAGATGCATATTTCTAGCACTCTCCTGCTCCTTCATGCAACAGATCAAGTGTTCATCAGTTTCAGAAATGAAAAACACTAAAAAACCCTCAACAGCTAGAATATGGGTTTACAAAAGAGTACTGCCATTAATATGATCTGCAAAACTGCATATTTTCTTATGAATGGGGGACAGTGACATAAATTATATGGATCTCACGTGCAAAGTAGGAACACAACAAGTCTGTACAAAAGATTTAAGTTCAAGTGTTTAGTTCTGTTATTCTAAAGGTTAGTTGGTTATGAAACTTATCTTTTACTTTGTTCTACTTTTCCCTTTCACTCCCACTCTTGGTTTGCTTTCTCAGGTCCTAACATTCACTGACTGTTGAGTAGAACCAAAATAAAGGAAATACGACAAGCAAATATATATGAAGAATATGGTAGGATTTTTCAGCAGTATGGTGGAGAATAGATTGGAATACTATTAGATCTTCTCTGTTTCTGGGCATTTCCCTCATTTGCTGTTAAATGCACTGAGCTGATGTTTCTTAGTCATGCTACAGTTTCACTTCTGTCACTTAAATAACTAATTCTATGGATGTAAAATGTGCAAAGAGTTCTTGTGATTTGCTTGAGCAGATTTCTGGAAAACTGAACAGAGATGTGATTAAACAAGCACTGTTACGAATAATAGGCAGGTTGTCACTATAGGGAGCTCCACACAAGCCAAAAGCCAGGAAAAGGAGAGGACAGCAGTGCTCAGCATGATTGGGGGTAAGTTCAGCATATTGAATGCTTAATCATAACCAATTTTATCTCAACCAAGTCAGGTTTTAAGGGTGACAGAATGAAAATTAGGTGATTTCTGGTCTTTGATATTTCTCAGTCTGGTGTAAGAGATCAGACTCTGCTACTAAAATAAAAAATAAAAAATCAGGGAGGAATAGAAAAATATTTGGCTCAATTTTGCTTGTCAGGATATCTGTTAATCAGAATAAAATTGTCAATATAGATCTTTAAACTCTTTGAAATGAAAATTAGAGTAATGCATATGCATCCATGTAGCAATGACTATATAGTACACTCGGGATATAGAGTTAAGGATCATTCTAAAATAAACAGATTATAGAATTGTAGGAAAAAAATCCTTGAAGAGTGAGTTTTTCCTCTTTTTTGTTTCATCTCTCTCTGTGAAACAGACTCATGTTGGAAAGATTTCAAGATTTCATTTCTTGTGTTTTGTTTTTACATGACTTAGCTAGAAGTAGTACCTAGAATACTTTAGAAACAGCAATAAATAACATAATTTTTACCCCAGGTGACACAAGATTATGTACATATTCACTGCAAATAACAGCGAAGCTTATCAGACATGACAGTGATTTGGCCCCATAGACCACTAACAAGAAGCTAAATTAACATATACTAAGCCACAATTCCCAGACAAAATTTTCTCAGGGAGTAGGATTTGCAGAAGCTTCCAATGAGCCAAACAGGAGTGAAATTTCATATTTCTGAATAATATCAGATTAAATTGGCACTTGAAATAGGTGCTACTATCTGTCTTTGCAGAATATGTTCTGTACACAGAATGTAAAGCCATTGAAAAATGTTGGGTTTGTTTAATATGAAAGGCATAGCGGTTAAAATTAAATAATGAATTTTATATGTAATATTAACACAACTGGAGTCTTAATACCTGGATTCTGATATGCACCAGATGCTCTGCCACATTACCACAGACAACCATGAGAACTCAAGAAAATAATTTCCCAGAAGACAATTCAGTGGTAACCTTTAACTATTAAAACTGTTTCTGTTGTTTTTTTCAGACCAGCAGCATAATTTCCAAGAATGTAATTTAGGAGCAATTAAATCAGTGAATAGCGCTGTAGCAAATAATTTCAGTCTCAAGAAAGGATGAAAGAAATATTTAATTTCATCCTTTCTGAAGCTGAGGTCCTTTTTTTTTTCTTCCCAAAGTTCTTTTAATCTTGATTTCTTGTTTGAAAAAACAGCGTGCTTATCCTTTTCGCCTAATTCTCCCCAACTTGGCAGCAGACAAGAAAGAATAACACAGTATCACAGAATGTTAGGAGTTGGAAGGGACCTCGAAAGATCATCTAGTCCAACACCCTGCCAGAGCAGGACAATCTAGATCAGGTCACACAGGAATGCAGCCAGTGGGGCTTTGAATGTCTTCAGAGAAGGAGACTCCACAGCCTCTCTGGGCAGCCTGGCCCAGTGCTCTGTCACTCTCACAGTGAAAAAGTTCTTCCTTATGTTCACCCGGAATCTCCTATGTTCCAACTTGCATCTGTTCCCCCTTGTCCTATCATTGGACATCACTGGGAAGAGCCTGGCTCCATCCTCCTGACCCTCACCCTTTACATATTTATAAACATTAATGAGGTCACCCCTCAGTCTCCTCCAAGCTAAAGAGACCCAGCTCCCTCAGCCTCTCCTCATAAGGGAGATGTTCCACTCCCTTCATCGTCTTAGTGGCTCTGCGCTGGACTCTCTCAAGGAGTTCCCTGTCTTTTTTGAACTGAGGGGCCCAGAACTGGACACAATACTCCAGATGCGGCCTCACCAAGGCAGAATAGAGGGGGAGGAGAACCTCTCTCGACCTACTGATCGCACCCTTTCTAATACAGCCCAGGATGCCATTGGCCTTCTTGACCACAAGGGTGCATTGCTGGCTCATGGCCATCCTCCTGTCCACCAGGACCCCTAGGTCCCTTTCCCCTTCTGTGTTCTCCAGCAGGTCAGACCCCAGCCTATACTGGTCCATGGGGTTGTTCTTTCCCAGATGCAAGACTCCACACTTGGCCTTGTTGTATTTCATTGAGTTTCTTCCTGCCCAACTCTCCAGCCTGTCTAGGTCTCGCTGAATGGCAGCACAACCCTCTGGTGTGTCAACCACCTCTTCCAGTTCTGTGTCATCAGCAAACTTGCTGAGGGTACACTCTGTTCCCTCATCCAGGTTGTTGATGAAAATGTTGAATAGTACAGGTCCCAGTACTGACCCCTGAGGGACTCCTCTAGTCACAGCCCTCCAACTAGATTCCACCCCGCTGACCACAACTCTCTGGCTTCTTCCTTTCAACCAGTTCACAATCCACCTCACTACCCGATCCTCCAGACCACACTGCCTCAGTTTAGCTGTGAGGATGCTGTGGGAGACAGTGTCAAACACCTTATTGAAATCAGGATAAACCACATCTACTGCTCTACCATCATTTATCTACCTAGTTACCTCCTCATAGAAGTCTATTATGTTGGTCAAACATGACTTCCCTTTGGTAAGACCATGTTGACTGATACTAATGGGCGTCTTATCCTTGATATGCCTGGAGACGGTGCCAAGGATAAGTTGTTCCATCACCTTTCCAGGGAGGGGTTTGAGGCTGACTGGTCTGTAGTTCATTTTTCACATCCTTGATTAGGTTTGTGTCAATTGGCACATTTTCAGAAATGCCTTGACATGATTCAAACATGACATGAATCAGGACAGCCTGGTAAAGTAAAGCCATTTTGCATGGGAGCACAGCTACATCTGTTTGTATAGTGTCTGCTGCAGTGTGGTTCAGAACCTGACAGCATCCCTCCAGATAACTCTTGTGGGTCAGTTAGACCAGCATCATAGGGCCTAAGGGGTCCTGATCTTCTCACAGTTCTCACTCCTCAGTTCAGTTCTTCTCTGCAGCACTGCCTCAGCATTGCAATGCTGAGAAAGACTAGCAACAGAGGGCTGATGTAGCAGCAACAGAAGTGGAAGAGAGAGAAAAGTGGTAGCAGCAGCTAAGGTGGTGTTCCTGTCTTCATGTGTTGGTACATCCAATTTGCTGCAAAACTGCCTCTACCTTGTATCACTACTGGGGCAGGACATAGCAGAGAAAGGGAGAAAAGATGCTTGAAAAATATTGGTGAAGCCAGCCTAATAAAAGTTGGGAATAAAGATGGTATGTAAGTGGTAAGAATATATTGCATGTCTTAATAGGAAAATCTAGAACTAGTGGAGAACTGTGGTATCTAATACAATCTTTATTTTCCACTCATTTCTCAATGCAGTCTCTTTTCAGAGATGCACAAGACAAACCCAGAAGCCCTCTAAGACAAAGCAGTTTAGTGTCTTCTCCATCTCAATTCTATGGAGGGTAGAAAGAAAGGAGTGAAAACAAGCAAGAGATGCTAAATAAATGTGCTGAATCAAGTGATGTGTCCGGTCTTTTCTATGTCTGTGTTTGTCTATGCTGCTCTTCCCTTTAACAATATTCACAGGCTTTTTTGATAGCCAAACCATTGAGCACTCAGCAAGAAGGCATCTTCAGCAATCACCTAATAGGTCCTGACACCCACATTAGCATCTTGTCATTGAAATTTGGTCCATCTTTTTGAAACACGCTGTATATTCATGTCTCTTTGGTTTGAAATTGCAGCACAAATCAGATCTTTCAAATAATTTTGCTATGGCAAAAATAGCATTTAGAAAAGCCATTACTAGAATAAATGTATTATTTTGTTTTAGTAAACCTCTCCACAGTATGGATTGTTAAAGTACACAAGTCTTACAACAGGCTATCCAGAGCTTTCTATAATGACAGCCTGAGCTATGCAAGCAAGCATGAACACAAAGCTCTGTGCCAATGCATATTAACTTGTCTCATGCAACTTCCACTCTTCCAGTCCTTGGCCCACTTCCATCCAATTTAAATGTCAAATAGAGAAGGGAAAATTGTAAACCTTCTGTACTTACACACTGCATAATTTTTTTTTCCTTTCACTGAATTTTTGTCCAGGGAAGGATAGATCAGAGTTATAAGTTTCATAGAGCCTACTTGATATGAACTTTTTAAAGGTTTTAGTTTAATCCTGTACACCTGGTATTGCTGTGGGTTCAAACAGTTTTATATTTCTTCCCTACCAGCTCTCCTATGAATTTACAAGAACAAAGGTAATAAATTCCACAGCACCAAACACAGAGGCAATTGGAAGATATTTTCTAATTCAGGCTTACACAGCCTTCTGTCTTTCCCCACATCCCAAATCCTTAATGACTAGATTCTCCCTCTGCATGGGTATAGAACAGTCTATCATTTGTATTTGATTCTCTTCCTTTAATATTATTAGACTACATAGGCACATATATTAAAGAGGTCAGATGGCTTGTTAACACAGTAAATGTTATGTAGTTCTCAGTAAGCAGATTTGGAAGAACAGTTTTTTAAAAACTTTAAAATGAGTAGTTACAAAGTTAAAGAGAAAAATAAAAAGTTACTTTCTATTCTTAATAAAGTCAACCTACCTTATGAAATAACCCCATTTGAGGGAGAACTAACCAGTGCTTTGCCATGTCTCAGCATCATTACTGGATTACAGCTTTATAACTCACCTACCCCTTTGCCCAGAAGTAGCAGCAACATGACATGCATACTTTTCTGTGTGTGGCTTTCCTTTCTTGCTTGTTTCATAACATGTTTCCCCTGAAAAAGGGAAGTACATCTTCAGTCCTCAAAGTAGAACCCTACATATCTTCACAAAGGATAAATTTATTGACAAACCCTAGTAGCAGGATGACTTAACAGGAAAAACTGGATCCTCCAAAAGTCAGCTTAAAGTTGACTCTCTTCTGTTCTTTAGAGAAGCCTTTCCTTCACCCAAGGAACTTGGAAAGTCTATAATCTTTGAACCAAAGATAGTTTTTTGTTACCCAACATAACTGCTGGTAACATTGGGCTTATTGTCCCACTTCTGTTTCTGTGCAGTGATTCTGGAATACAGGTTCCTTCAGGCATTTCCTTTGCTCATGTTGTCTCTGCGTGGTGGTAACACATTATGATCTTCATCTCCACACATAGTTTTTCTCTGTTCAAGCAATCAGAACTAATGGCAGAGGATGTGATCCACACTACAGCATGGATTGCTAGTTATTTTCCTTTGCAAAATTCAATACAGATAATTGGAAGGATTAAACCAACAATCTGGTTGTAGGTCTGCAGTACAAAATAAAAGTAATTATCCTTTTAATCCTAGGAAATGGAAGCAAACCATTGTCGTTGATGCTGTTAAGGGTGTTTTGAGGCCTAAACATTCCCAGGCTGTTAAGGCACCCACAGGTTTTTGCTGCAAATCAGACCAATTAATTAACTATTTATTTTTCTAACTTCTGTAGCTTACATTCACAGATACTGAAAAACCTTGCAGAGCTTCCCCAGAGCATATTATGGCAATGATTTTTAGAAAGACAGCATAATCAGGTATGAATTTAATTTTACTCTGATTAAAGTATGTTTTCTGTTGAGTTTTACACTTTAATCTCATCACAGAAGCAGTTTTACTAGATGGTTTTATACAACTAAAAAGAGATTTATGCACATGAAGACATTTAAAGGGATGTTTGGCATCTTGTATCAGACAGTAAAACCTTGTTTGCTCGCTTGCATTACACATCACTAGGATGCCATGGAATAACAACAGAGTAAACTGTGCTTTCTATTATTATTATTATTATTATTATTATTATTATTATATTTTTGATTATGGAAGGAAAAATAAATGTTAAGTGTCTGTTAAGTAGATGATAGATTTATAGCTGAACTCTGTGCTCTGCACATAAAACTGTGGAAGAGGAATACTCTGTTCACTATTATGTCATATTTCATTTTATGGAAGCTGAGCAAGCATTTGGTAGAGTTAACCTTCTTCGAGTTCTAGGCAGACATTACGAAGGCTCTTAGGTCATTCATGGTTCAAACATAAGGATGCCACAGAGCTTTTTTGTCCAATATTATCTACTATCTAATAGTCTTTAGATCCATGAATTACCAGCACTCAGAGTGATTCATTCAACTCAGTAGAGTTATTTCTTTAAAACCCTGGGGAATCTGTGAGAGTGTCCTGATTATTTTGAAAATGTTTCAGTTTCCTGCTCTTAAAAATCACTACCCTAAAAGACAGAGATGTCTTAGGGGCTGCAAAATTACTCAGAATTGGCTTTATCAAAAAAAGTTTTGAAATTAAAAATATATATGTTTACTTAAAAGCTCTCATTTCTGTGGCAGAGCAACAATTCATAAATCTCAGAAAAATTAAATTCATTATTGGATCATACTTAAGGTTTTGGTCTAGCATTCCTTAGCTGTTTTGTGGGGATAGCTAATAGCAGTTGGCATATTCTGGAAAGTTCTTCAAGTGAAATCTGTTCTGTCAGATTTTTACAGGAAAATTGTAACTCGTTATATCTCAAGGTCCTGCTCTGAGTGAAATATGTTCCCTCTCTTCCTTTTTTTTTTTTTTTAATTCTCCCATTTCCCTGTAATTTGTCAATGGGACTTCACGTGGTACTGCTGAAATGTATCTGTCACATTTCTTCCCTCTTTTTAAGATTTATTGAACTATTACATCTCTGGATTTAGGCACAGGAATCTTTTCTGTGATTCTGACCTCTTTAAAACACAGATAATACTATTTTATAAATGTTACTGAATTTTTAATAGTAAAAGACCACTATAAAAGTGATAAAATTCAGCTTACTAATTTTTTTTCTTAGAGCAAGAGAATCACGTAATACCAGAAAGCAGACTGATTTTGAAGACTGAATTTTCATAACTCTCTGGCTGGATTTAGAGGAACTCATCACAGCTGAACTATAACACACCTAAAAGTTGTTTCTGAAGATATTTTTCATAGGTTTAATTCAGCACTGTCCTTGGTGCAACGAGACCTAGCTGACGACTTTTCCCAGTGTTTCCTGTACCATGTAAATATCCAGACCCAAATGGGTATTTAAATGCCAGACCCATAAAGGAAATGGGTATAAAAGATCAGTTGTTAGGTGACAGTGAGATTCTTGAAACTTCTGATTTTGAGTTCAAAACATTATCCTCAACACATTCCAGGTTGATGCTCTTGTACCTAGGATAAAACCAGTCTTCTTTATTTTTTCTCTTTTTTTTTTCTGTATCAGGCTCTGCACAGTGATAATATTCTCAGCAGGAGCACATAGCTACTGACTGCAATCTCAGTTATAGGTGATTAGGTCACCTTTTGGAGAAATGAGATGCAATTTCCCAGACTAAGGAGGGAGAAGTATCCAAACCTCCTGCTTGCCAGAGAACATAAACACACTTCTGAATTGACACAGTCACTGAAATATTTAAACTGGGAAAGGTGTCTGATGAGGCAGAAATACTCTGAAGGACTCTGCAGGTAGTCTTCCTTCCACTCCATTTCAGGTACTGGTCAATAGGCACTAGAAAGTTATGCATTTCAGAACATGTTTTAACTCCGTGTACTTGACAAGATTTTTTCAATCTACTTAACAACTAATTTTCCTTCCACAGGTTTCTATCTATCCTCATTAACTCTTATGATGAGTCTGCCATGACCACATTTCTTTCTTAAATATTTCAGTTAAATATTTATATTGATTATATCTGATCTGAAGATCTTCTACAGCTTTTTGTTAAAGATGTTCTCCAGAAGACGCACCTGCTGCACAGGACCTTTTAAATCAGGTATCTCTGTAAATTCTCTCATGATCTCTAGGCTATAGTCATTAGACATCATGGTATACTTTCTGTTGTTGACAGCAGAAGTTTTTCTGCTAAAAAGTCACGTTAAATCCCAGTGTGATTCAATACTATTCAAACTAACTACAATTCATATTGAGTAATAATAAGAGCAGAATGTAATCATTTTCTATATAATAATTTGTACCCTAGTTGTTGCTGTACATTTCCCAAATTTCTGTTGTAAGCATTTTAGTTCTGTAGCCAGTGTGGAAAAATGATGGTCTTCATAAAATCCGTTTTCCCTAAAATGTTCAATTGCCTCTACCCACAAGTTATTATGTTTCATTTTTCAAGATGAGTTTCATCTCATTGAAATGACTTGTCAGGCTTGGGTGGATGTGAGTTTCTAATGGCAAACACATATATATGCACAGACCCTAATGAACCTGCGGTGTATTTATGAAGAAATATGTGTATGGTGGTTACTGTCAATGAACAATGAAAGTAAAGAATCTTAATTAAGAAGTGGGAATGGGATAATGTTGGATGGTGTTACTGCTTTTTCTGGGAAGAATTATTGCATCTTTAATCACAGACGAGGTTCTTGGAAAATAGTTTCCCTCAAGCAAATAAGAAATTGGAAGAAGAAATGGGCATGCAGGAGACTCCCAGCAATCTCATTTTTCCAGTGCAACCAAACATAAATGTTTGCATGTAATTAATGTAGTTGAAATAAACATATTGTGACAACAAGTATCATTTTAAAGCACTAGGAGACTCATTCAAGTGAAACAACTGCATCCACTGCCGCTATAATAAATTTTAAAGAAAACCCACAAAATCCCAAGAGTTTCTCTGTCAGAACTCACTAACTCACAAACTCTATTTCAGGAGTTCAACACTTAGCCATCACGACTGTAAACAGACCTTTTCCTTAACCTTTAGTATTATTTTATTGTAACATACATTAGTGGCAAACCAATTACATTGACAAGTCTCTTTCTTTATATTTTGTTTCTGCACAAAGATGAAGCCAAGCAGAGAAATCAGGAGCATGACCACAGTACATAAAAGCAATACTGATGGTTTTAACATATATCTACTATTGAACTGGACAAAAAGAAACATTTAAAAAAGGGTAAACTGCTAAGTGAGGAATCACTGGGTATGTCTAATTTCATTTGCCTGAATGTTATTTCGAGCACACACCTGTTGAAATGGGAAGACTTTTTAAGGATTCAGACAGGCCTTTGTTTCCTAGTCATGTGATAATTTTATTTTTTTTTTGTATAATAATATTTTTACAATAATGTTTACAACAATGAGTCTCATTTTTTTGTTGCACAAGGATGTAGCTAAATCACCTAGTAAAATGGAATTAAGAATTTGCAATGGAATAGAGGTCCAACACAGTCACAAATTATTAGTAAGTGGATCACTTATGATAAGCAGTTCAGTAACAGATCCTGCTCTTCTAGTCTAACTGTAAGCTCTGACAGCCTGGGAAATAAGGACATTCTGCATGTCTTGACTTTAGAGCTTTGATAACACAATAGGTGCTTGCGCCTATTCTCAGTGCCCTATTAAGTTGTCTGATCCTGACTCGCAGAATGGTGAAGTCCTGTAACCTTGGATCAGACTTTTGCAAACACAGCAAAGTACATGAGAAAATATCGAGAAGCCTCACTTGTTGCTTTCTTAGGCCAGGAGCTGCACTTCAGTCATGTCTTTGGTCTTGGTCCTTTCCACTATAGACATTTCTGTGCCTCCCTTGCTGATCCTGACCTTGCTTTGCTGGCTCGAAATCTTAGCTTGACCTCTGGTCTGTCTCATCACAGCAGATTTCCCTGATGAGCACTGGACTATTTGTCTGACTCTGGTTACCATCCTCGGACCTACTCTTCTCTTCTTGTTACAACACTGTTGGTCTGTATCCCTTGTTAGTGAGATCATGGCCCCAGCTTGTCACTCCAGATCCTGGCTCTTGAGTAGCCGCTTCTGCTGCTTCCTAACAGAACATTGCAGTAGGGAGAGGTCAAAAAGAGAGGCTACTTGATTTCTGGAATGTATAATATCTATTTTTATTAATTCTTGACTTCTTTCAGTGGTATATTCTCACAGATATTTCATGCACTTTAAGCTCAGAAAGAGATTTTGAGGGAAATATTCCAACTTTTCTTTAAAAATGCTAGTGGATGCTGGGTATAAACAGTAAGGGAGCTGAAAACAGACAGCACTTATGTTCCAAAACCACACAATATCACTGTAGATACCTGGAATGAGAAGTGCAGGAAAGCTTTCAGGAGACACTTCAACAGAAAAATAATGATTTGCAGGAGCATCTGACAGAGAATGATAAGGTTTGGGACCTGGCTGATAGGATTTGAGGAGAAGAATCTGTTGTGCCAAGCAAAACACACATAACTTCACATTCATTCTGAAAGCCATAAGAAACAATAGGGTGTCGTTGTACTTGTGGTGCAATTTGATTGATATGTTGGAAAGAAAGAAGGGTTGTTTTATTTACTCTGAACTGGAGAGTGAGGAATGTCATGTTGTCTTTATTAACTATGTTTCTACCCTTTCGTATATTTAAATGCATACATATTGACATATTTTATTTTCTGCTCTATAGCCCCCTCATAACCCTGATTCCATGCTTCAATTACTTTGGTTGATTGCAGAGTTAGCAGTTACAGAGGTTTTATTTGTATTTTACATACACTTCATATAACCATTAAAGTATGGCCATTTATCTGAATGTCTGTCTTATGCATCCATGGTGCAAACACAGCAATTTCATTCCAGAAGAGGCTGGGTAAAGATGCACAGAAGAATAAGGTTCAGTTTTACTCAATCTGGACTGTTTTCAGTGAGACATTGTGATTTGTACCTATTACCACACATACTGGTGTTTCTACATGCCGTGAGATCAGATCAGAAATGGATTATACTTCTAACCCAACTCTTTCTAAAATGCATAGAGGAATCTCAATTACTTCCACATCAATTTAATTCTCATCTGTATGGGAGTAGGAAACTTGTTCCTTGGGAGTGAAGAAAGGGCAACTTTTAGATGAACCCACCGTGGGATGTGAAGGCTGCTACATTCAAGCATTCAATAAATTTGGGGAATCTGTTCAACATCATCCTCTCCTGACACTTGGACTGAATGGATTTCCTTCTCATGTATCTGATACAAATGCTTCTGAGGTTGATGAAACTTCTTTGGACACAAAGAAGGAGATAGGCATACTTTCAGAATTCTTAATGACTAGCAGTAAATAGCAGTTATAACATGATCAGTCAATTAGTGATAAACTGTGATGCTGATGGAATCAACATCTATAAAACTATGTAGTCGTGGAAACTATGTAACTAGAAGTAGGAAAATTTCTCTTTTTTTTTTTTTTTTAATATAGACTATTAAACCCCAAACCCCCTTAAATTTATTTTGATCTATCAGAAAATTTTTTATTTACAGTTTAGCCTGAACATAGCAACTGTGCCAATCACCCAGAAACTTAGGTATTTAGCAATTTCTTGTTTGTGTCCAGGCTTTTCATAGGAAGGAATGCAAAAGAGAAACCTAGTGTCGATATCTGGGTAATCAGAACTCAGTGAAGTCTCCAGTCATTTCTTGTAACACTGAACTGGTGTAGGAACTCTGGAATCCCAGGGTACCTGTTCCTCTAAGTCCTGAGTATCAACATTTCTTGAAACTTTGAGAGAGGCTGGATTCTGTGTCACACCTCAGGGATAGCCAGGTCCCAAGGAACTTGGATTGATAGCAAAAACTTAACATTTTCAGCTTTGCTATCTGAGCCTGAAACGTGGGCTCATGGATCCCGGATCTACAGGCCCAACACAATCTACCTGCTCTACTTTCTCAAAAAATGTGGTCAAGTGTGTTAGGTTAGCTTAATTGTGGAGCCCAGTCAAGGCTGTGTTTTGATAACAGGAATTTGTTCACTTTTATAAATGCAGCTCTTTGGGGAATTCAAATAGATGTGCTCTAAATGTGATTATTGACAGAAGTAGAGCTTGTGAAATCAAAGACACTAATGAGAATAAGAAGTTGTGTTCCTCATGCTATGCTCTGTATATGTTTGTTTTTTTACGGTCAGGCACTTTTTTAAGAAAATGACATGCTCCATTTAGTGAAAGCAGTGGAGTTGCTTTAGTGTGAAACAGAAGTAATGAATGCAGTGTGAGGATGGAGACCTCACGTACTAAATATGGCTCTGAACAAGAACAGATTTGGTCATTGGTGGAGTTTTGTATATTTACATCAGGACTAAGTTTACTACAGTGCTTTGTCTTTCCATTATCATTCATGAAGTTACTTAATCTCCTACTTGCCTCCAGATAAGGAACTATATATATATATACTGTGCTCTCATTTATTTTTATGTGGCACTGTTTTTATTTGGACTCCTTCAGTATGTATTTACTGATGATCTATAATACCAATGTAAATAATACCAAGATAAATTTTATGTCTGAAGCCACTGCCATCTTGAAAAATTTTGACACACATTTTTGTTCATTCATAGATTGGCACCTTTGGTGACTTTTGATATTCTCTGAAGCTGGACTCACTTAGGAAATGTGTTATCATCTTATTATTAAATCCTCATTTAAATGTTTATTTTGTGTATATTACTAGGTTTTCAAGTGGCTTTCATAGGAAGTGATTAGGTTATGCAACTCCTAAATGAGCATTTTGTGTTTACAAATATATCCTATTTTCTCTGCAAGTTTATTTCTCTAATGCATTCTCTCCTGCCACTCACACATGCAGGGAACTGTTTTGCAACAGTAACATGACACTATCTATATATCACAGATAATCTGTTCTTTGGCTGGTCAGCTATATTGGCTTATGCTTTATGTTCTGCCAGACTTTGAAGGTGGGGAGATCATAATATTTTGATTATATCTAAGCCACTCTGAAAGCATTCTCTTTAATGAGCAAAATAAACAGAGCTGTGGAATGACACAGGACATGAAAGTGCAGAGTGTTTTCCAGCTGGGTAGAGCAGCTTAATAGATCAGCCAGACAAAGTAGTTTTCTGACAAACTAGAACAAGATATTAAAGCTCTTGGAGGATTGCAGGACTATTCCCTTTCACAGCAATGATGAAAGTTACTCAGACACTTAAGTGTCTTGTTGGATCACAGCCTCAACAAATTACAAGTTTAGAAAACTCATTTGTCCTATGGCTTCGTACTGAAACACACCAGGTGTCATGTGTACACACATCCCCTCAGTAGTTGTGCAAATGGATTTTCTGCCAGACAGTTTTCCATGAAAAAGACTGATTATTAGCCAGGTAAATGCTCTGTTGAATTTCCTCTGGTTGAAGATTTGACCCTAAGTTCTCTGTGTCCTTATTTATTTGTTTTGTCTGAGTTTTAAGTTTACCATGATAGATCAGGATGGATATTCCAAAGACATATTTATGTCAATAATCCAACTAAGTCAGCTGCTTAAATAACTCTCTAAGGCAAGGTTAGAGGTTAGGGTTAGAGCCTTAAACTGCTAAGATCCACATGTACTAACATCATTCTCATTTCTACATCCTCAATTTCAAAGCTAAATGGGAATGCTGTATCCAGAGTGTGGAAAACTGATGTTCTCTTTTGCATGGGTTCCTGGTATTGAAACGCAGAATACATCCAGAAGATACTCCTAAGTAAGGACGTAAATGCCAGGATTCACTTCATCTAACATTAAAGGTAAGATCTAGCTCCAAATTCAGAGATATATGGGCTCATTTCAGCTGCCCACACATAGGCAGCTTGTGGTATCTAAGGTGACCTGGGTTGCCTGTGATATTTGCAGAGGAATGTCAATTACGGGAGACCTGTGCCCTCCTAAGGCAGTTGGAGGCCAGGCCAGGTATCCTAAGGCATCTCAGATGGCACTGCTTTCCAACATGTGAGCAACCCCTCACCATTACAGCCAGAAGCTGGGAGACTGGTTCCTTGAATAAAGATCTTTGTTCCCCTGAACAGAGTCTAGACACCATGGGCATGATTCATTTGCCTCAACTTTGATACCTACTGTCATTTGAGATGCTCCATGGCATCCCAAACTTACATGTGTAGCTGGCAAAAATGACATAGGATTCATAGAAAATCTGTGACCTTCTGGAGCAGCAATTGGACACCAGACAGGTTTTCATGGGTCATCATGAAAGTGCACTAGGTGCCAATTATGAGACATCTGAATTGAAACCTTAGTTTAGAATTAGGAGCTTATGTTATAGATATATAATTCTAAGGAAAATGAAACCTGACTTGAAATAACAGATAGCATCTGGATATTTTACTTTCCTTCCTACCAAAGTACAGTTATACCTTACAGTATATTCATGACTTATTCCAGTTTTATACTTCTTCCAGTTTTACTTGATACACTTCCACTAATTTTTCCAATAAAGTTGCCAACAAACGCATTTCTGTGTCAATAAGCATTTCCGAGATATAAATCTAAATTTTGGAGATAAGGGAACAGTTCAGATTTAAGGCTCATTTGTTTTGTAGCCTTTGAGCTGACATTATCAATTATCATTTCAATTAGTGCTAATTGAATTGCTGAGGTTTTTAGATGGGAGACTGATAGCAGTAACTCATTTCATCTGACTAAAAAACTGCCAGGATTTTTCAATCACAAACTCTCACTTGCAGATATCATATATAGATACTAAAAGGTGGACTTACTAAGTAAAAAAAACAGCTGTCAAACACACCCTAAAACTCTCTGTGACTCTGAAAGACCTTGAACACGTGACTTTTTTAAAGCCTCAAAGTAATAAATAGAGTACGATTTGTTATACAAACCTGAACTTAATTGTCATGACAGTTTAAGGGGTTTCTTGGATGTCAGATGTTACGCTCATAAAGCACAATTTCACTCGAACATTACAAGGAGATGCTCCTCTGATTTCTGAATTTCCAGGAGAAGACTGATGTTGACAATACAGATGTAATTATATGTATGTGCTTTTAGAACTATTTTGCCAACAATCTGACGTGTATAACCAGCATATGATTGATCTAGACATCCCAGAGTGGTTTTGATGTTGCTATGCCTGTCAGAATTATGATTGAAAGAACATCAGTAAAATAGAAAGATTTTGATGGCACTGAATTTATACCTCCTTTCATTCCATTCTGTTTTTTCCATATATCTGACAACTATCATGCAAGGTTTTAAGTATGTGATGTCATTTAAAAGCATGGGCTGCCTAGAGTCTTCCTGAAGTCATTGTGCAATGACAGTGTCCCAAAAGCCTCAGCTGCAAATCAGGAGCCCATGGGTCTCTGTGACTAGTCCACATACCACAGCATTCTTGAGGCCTGATGCTCAGAAATCTATTATATCTGAGGGTACTTTGTTGATATTGTCTTTTCTGTTTATAGAAACCTAATAAAAATAATCTATTTTAAAAAACAAAACAAAACAAAAACACCAACAAAAACACCAAAGGTCTGCATGCTTGGCAATATTTATTCAAACCACAGCTTTTCACATAATATTTTCACTCTTCTGTCCCTGCCAGTATCAGGTAGTGCCCTTGTGGCAGACAAATCAAATAAAAGGAGTGGACTAAACTTTTTCAAACCTCAGAAGGACTTTGATTTTTGAGCAAGAATATCAGCCAATTCTTATTTTATCTGAATCTGGTCTTCTTTATTCCTAATGGTAATAGGATTCCTCTCCCTCCTCTCCTTCTCAAATACCTAAAAACCTGTGGCTGAAAATAGCCCAAGGGGATAGATTGTCCCGTAATTAATGAATATACTTATGTCACGTTAATGGAAGGGGGGGGGGAGAGGTTTAGATTTAACTTTGTCTGTCCAGAGTTCTATACCAAGAACTTGCACCGGAGCAGATTCACAAAGTCATAAGAAGCCAACTTTGTCTGTCTCAGAGCCCCACTCAGAGCTTTCACCGAAACAGATGTACAAAGCTGTAAGATGCAAACTTTGTCTGTCCAGAGTCCTGCTAAGGACTTGCACCGAAACAGATTCACAGAGTCATACGCAGATGACTCTGTCCGTATCAGAGTCCTAGGACTTGCACTGAACAGATGCACAAAGTTGCAAAAAATAAGGTTTATTAAGGTGACAGATACAAACAGGTTTGGAATTGCCTTTGATAAATGCACTGACTGCAAAAACACTGTAAAAGATATTGCTAGCACCAATGGTAAATATTACAACCAAGAGATACTTATTAATCCAAAGGTGAAAGGCACAAATGCTTACCCAGATAGATGTTACTCCTGGAATAGAGGAAGAGAACTCAGTCCGTCGGCTGGTTTGTAGGTACTTGTTCCCGGCTGTGTGAGTGTGGTGTGTGATGTGTGAAGGTGAGGTGTGTGTGAGCAAGATATTGTGTGTGAATGAGATGTTGTGTGTGAGATGTTGTGTGTGAGATGTTGTGTGTTCCCCTGCTTTTATCCCCAAAACTACAAGGGTCCCACCCACAGGTGACGTGTAGTATGATTTGGGTGGAGAGACGAGTGCTATAGTCATATATGTGTAGCATGTACACCAAAATCTTCATTAACATAGACGGGGGTGTCAACTTTGTGTAGGTAAATGAGGAAAAGGTCACCCTCTGGGCAATCCTGGCTCCTTTAACCAAAGGACAGTTATCCGCAAACGCAGTCAAGGACTGTTATCAGTGTCAACGACTGTTACCAGTTTTATCTTGCCGGCCCATCTGGGGCCTTTGCCTTCACAAAGGCCTCTGAATCAGGCATCCCGTGTTAGACAGAAAGGCTTGTCCCTTTCTGGAGTACACAAGATTTGGCAAGGTTTTGTTGTCTATGAATTCCTTCTATAGAGCCATTTAGGAATTTCCTCAAACTCCACAACCTAAGACTGAGAAAACTGGTGGCTGAAAATAACCCAAGAAGAAAGATTGTCCAGTAATTAATGAATCCACCTAAGATTGAGAGAATTCAGCCTTAATTTCCTTTTCAGACATAGATATCCTATGTAACAATTCCTCTCTTTGCCTCAACTTTCCTTAAAAAAAAAAAAAAGACATAAAGACATTTTGTCTTTGTCATGACAGTGCTGAGAGGCAAAAGCCATTAAAATGATAGAGTGGAAAAAATACTATGCTAAGGGGCAACCGTAAGTTCCTTAGGACATGTTCACAAGTTTCCAAGTGATTAATTTATCACAGCTTAATGCATTGTTGCTTTCCAGCCAAATTGTGATTGCTGACCGTAGCATTCTGGCTAACTGCAAATATGAATTAAATGTTGTAGCAGAAACCATTATACAGGAGATTAAAGCTATAGCACATTACTTCGCAAGTAAGAAAGGGTAGGAGATCACACAGAAAGCTATTACTAATTAAGTCAACTGCAAAAGCGATTTCACTCATGTGAAACCCACCTTTTGGTGAAAACACACTTTAATTTGGTTTATTAAAATTCTGACAGAAATGTGTAATCATCCACTGACTGTGGATACACACAATTTCAAATTTTCTTCGGTGTTCAAGGCTGCTTGGCATCCTGGCTTTGGTTCAAGCTCATTCCTAATTGATTATATTGTAATGAAGGTTACAGGAAGGAGGTAGGAAGAAGAAGAAAGCTCAAAATTGCCTTCCAGGCATAAAATGTGTTTTGATTTACAGTTAATGAAACTTTTTTATTACTCAAATTACTCCTTAATATTGTGGCTGGATTACTCTGGAATGGGGTTATCACACACATATGTCCCATTGGTCTACATCTCGGCAGTCAGGGTGGGTTTATTTTGGCGGGCTGGAACAATCTCAGTGATTTTCTTTTTATTTAAAGCAGCGATTGGCAAACTTGCAGAGTGCTTAATGGTTTGTTTTCAGAGAAAAGAAACTTACTGCAATTTGGGAAAATGCTTTCATAATCTTAGATATGCAGATGTAGATGAAGATATATATGTGTGTATATATACATACTATACATATTTATATGTTTGTATATATAAACACACATACTTAAGTATATATTTTAAAAGTCATTAAAAATTGAGTTACTTCCTTCCTTTTTTAAGACTAAAAATTTTGTCTCAAATATTCAACTCCAGTCATACTTTCCCTCTTCATCTCCAAGTGATCCTTATGAACTACAGTTGCTCATGTTTTCAAAAAGCAGCTTTACTGTACTAGCTACTTGCCAAGGAAATTTTAGCAATGTCTTATTTTAGTTGTTGAATGGATTTAACAGCAAGTTTTGCCATAATGAATGGTAACTGAATCTCAAGAGCTTAGATTTAGTCCTGGTAGGCCTGCAAAAGTTCAAATATACATCTGGGGGCCACTGAAACCACAGGAAGGCTTGCTGTTGACTTCGGCTGTCTTTAGGACTTGGCCTCCAAACTTACATCAATCCCCCAGTGTGTTTAGGTTCTTCCTTTCCCACTTGGCCCCACATAACCCCCATCTTTAGAAAGACACCATCACAAAATCAGGCCTCATTACACTGTTGAACTCCACTTCTTACCTTTTTCAGTAAATTAATTTCTGAAGCCCTACACCATTTCCATCTGCTTCAGCTGAAAATGTATTTTTTAGATGCATTTCAATTCCTGCTTCCTGAAGTCCTTCATATGCAAAAGTCTTTGCTTAGACAATCCTTGAACAGACAAACCTCAGTCCAGGCAAAATTCAGTTGGATCAACAGCATCGCATGGCTTACTCACACAGGACATTCTAGAACAAAATGCCATTGTTTTTTCCCAGTTTCTTATAAATGCTATTAATGTAAAACATTATGCCAAATTAAATTTAAAAACAGTAGGCTGAAGTAAGTTAAAATTAGAATAACCTTGTTAGATGAAATTCAACACATATTTAGCGCATCTTCAGGATTCTCTTCATAAACTCTTAATAGCTTTATTACTCTTTCTTAAATCCTGTCATTTTTTCCTTTTTGATTAATTGGGAAATCAGAAAGGGTTAAATTCTAGTGTCTAATAGTAATGAATTTTTCCTTTGTAATTTGGTCTTGTCATACTCTATTAAAATCCTTCAGAACAGACAACAGACATGTCTATTTCTATTTTCCCTTTCCAAATAAGACCCTGCAGAGTTGACTAGTTAGCTTTCCAATGCATGTTCAATTCCTATAAGAATAAGCAGGAGTATAAAACCATAGATATCTGGTAATCTGTAATAGTTTGATAGTTCAAATTTAAATGAAATGAACATATATTTTGAGAAAGCTTTCTTGCTGTCGTATGTTTTCCTTTGCTTTGTCTCTGCTTTCTTTGAGACTCAGCTTCTCTTCTTCATCGTTGGGAATAATTTAGTAAGTCTATACTACTTAAAGAGACTGAACTGCTGAATTAAGCAAGCAATATTTTAAATAAGTAACATATACAATATACTCTTTTTCAGCCATTTATGATTTATGGTTTTTGGTGTGTTAGATTTAAAAAAAAATATTTTTTTTTCATATTTACTCTTTTAAACTACATCCTAAACTTCATGCATAACAATCATGTCTTTGCTTCCATTCATCAAGTTACTCCTGCTATCTCTCACTTATATACTATATTGTTCTCATTTAGAATATAAATTTCAAGCAGAAATTTTTCTTGTAGGCTAAGAAATTACACAATAGATTGTAAAATATAGTCCCAAATCTAATTCAAATTGTTATGGCTTTTCCCCCTGCCTAATTACCTGTGAGAACCCTACTAAAAATGATTTATAAAGGAGTTTATTGCTGTATTTCAACAACTCTTTCCTGGAATTTGTACTCTCTTGCTGTGTTGTAAATTTATAGAAGGTGATCTATCTTTGGCTTCCCTTGGAGTCCACTTGCTTCGTGCTTGATATGATGTTCAGCTTATTCTTTGCTTATTCTTTAATTTTTTTTATTCTTTGCAAGGTAATCATGATCAATACAAGAAAGATTCAGTCAGCTTTTGGAAAGTCTTGTAGCTCTTTATAAAAATTATTTATTAATTTTAATAAAAACAGTGACTCCCTCTTTTCTTTTGTGTTAACTTTTTTTCATTTTTATAGATGTTAAAAATTATGGGATTCTTTTTTTGTTGAAGCTTAGAAATCTATCCACAAAAAATATTTTTTAAATTAATGTTCTATTGAATCACAAAGCTGCTTTCTAGAAAAGATAAAAGAGAAAATTTCAATGGAAATGAATAAACAAGTAGGTTCGTGCTGAAAAACAGCACAGAAGACCTTGTATCTGTGCAAGATGGGTGACTAGGGGATAAAGAGTAGACTAGGAAGTGATCTGTGGAATTTTTTATAATATCCTCAGAGGCTGGCAATGTGCATTTAATGGGGACTAATCCCATACCTGTGGTTTGAAGATACAGTGTATTCTGCATGAACTGTGGTTTAGGAAGTGAGTTTACTCACACGAGGAATCACAATCTTCAGAAAATATTAATTCCATCAATATCTCTGTGAATAAATAGATGTCCTACTTATCCTTTTTGTCTTAAAATATGCCTTTCTTCTAAGTAATATTTTACTGAATCTTGACTAGTGAACTGAAAGAGTCAGCAAAAATCCTGGCTCTGAACCAGGACATAGAGGACAAAGGCTCTTATACTTCAGCATCTTTGCCATATTCCATATAATAAACAAAAGGAATATTATGGTTTAGGATATATGTCATTTTAATAAAAAACACCAATGGTGTTTATTCCAACAGATTGTTCTTTTCTGATCGCATCTAGTAAAATTACAATACATAACTACTCCTGAATGGATTTTTTTAATTCAGAAATATTCCCAGTAATCTGCATGGAATGAGTAAATTATTACATAATGTGAATATGGATGAATTATCTGGCTTTAATCTAATTTGTTGATTAATATAGAAAATTAATGCATCTTAGACAAAAGGAGAAAATGCTGCAAAAAAAGTGTCTACTTTCCCTTGTTTGCCTGAGGACTGAAGTATCCATTTATTTGTTTTTCAATAACTGACTCATGGTATGGTGGGGTTTTGTGTCTCAGATAACTCTTCTAATATTTTTTCTAACATTATGGCATTTCTGGCGTGCTCATGATAAAATAAATCTTCCTTACTTAGAGGAACTCTTTGAAAAACAATATTTGAATAGATTTTGTCTTGTTGAAGACAGCTGTCACTTCTGCTTCCCTTATCTCCTGGGTATCCAGGGTTGGAAAGGTCTTCTTTTGAATTTATTTTATCATTCTACATTTGCTGCTCATATGGTAGACATTTGCTGACTCTATGGCATATGTGTTATGCAAACCCCAGTGACTAGAGTGTTTTGAACAGCCATGAGCCGTAATTCCAAACATATTAAGAGATTAAAATAATTGCACTGTTTAATTTTACAAGCTTTCCACAACAAACATAGCCACCCACTCCTATACTAAAAGAAACGAAGTGACGACAAGGTCTACACTGTTTTCCAAGGTTAGCTGTGAAATTACTTTCTTAAACCGCATAGATTAAAATAATGGCCTTGTTGCCCTTGCACACCCAGGCTTTCCAGCAGGACTGGTTATAACATAAATAAATGAATTATTTCTGATCTCCACCTACATTTTTTTTTAATAACATCATCAGGAATCACATGAATCTGAATGCTATTGCCTCTTGGAAAGGCCCATAAGTACCATAGCAGCCCATGATCAGGGGTCAGGGACTTGTATCCACTCATTTATGCAGTTTGTTAGTCCAGGCTCTGGCTTGGTTTTGGTCTGTGCCACTTAGCCCTCTCAGAGACAATGCCTGGTCAAGTGTTCAGAGGACCTTGTTTCCCAGGGGAATGTGGATGAGAGCTGTACTCTAGAGAGAGTCTGTGCCACTACCTCTCAGGGCCAGAGAAATGGCCATGGTCCATTTCTTTTACCAAGACAGATATAGCCAGTGGAGAATGTCTATATGAAGACTGTGGTCCTTCCTGTGTCTCTATTTTATAGCTTAATTACATATAAAATATAAAATGATATCTAGATAGAAAAAAAACCACCTTCCAGTTATGTATGTTTAACTGCTGACAGTTATATTCGGCATCTGGAGAGAGATCTGAAGATTCTGGAGATTTGGCTTCCAGATGATCAGGGTCAGGGTCCTGATGGGAATTTTGATTCCCATCTGCTTGCAGAGCCAGGTTATATGTTCATTTGCACAATGACATGAGGAAAAAACTAAACTATGTCTGATATATTCTTTTACACTACCTACATCCTTTCATCATAGCGGACTCACATCCACACTGTTTATATATAAATAGATGTATGTATGTAGTTTATTATGTAGTATATTATTAAATATATACTATCACTTCATGAGTGATAGTAGAAGAGTACCTTGGTAAAAACATTGATCCCTCTATTTTTCTTTTTATTTTAATTTAATCTAATCTGAAATTCTTATCGGATTAAGAGTAATCTTTGTCCTTTCGGTATGAAATATCTGAGAAAAGTACAAAGTACCTGAATCTTATTATAAATAGAGGAAAAAAAAATTATAAGAATGAGTTTTCCATTGAGATTTCTGATAATTCCTTCTTTCAGTAAGACAGGCACTGTTCCAAACAAAACATTCTTTTTTATATATGTATCTGAAGTATTTCAACCTCTGCTAGAAACCTGAAAATACAGAGACTTGCAAGGAAGTGCATTCCTGTGACATATTATAAATCACAAGAGAGAAATATCTATGCTTTCCATGATCAAGTATAAAAAAATTGCGTGCATATTTCTAATAGTTTGAGGGATTGTGAAAAGCATTTGCAAAAAACAAACAAACAAAACAAAATCCAAATCCCCCAAAACACCCAAAACAGAACAAAACAAAAAAACAAAAAACCAAAACCAAGATGGATTCAATCATTATAAATTTTGGACTTAGTTCTGTAATGCTTCCAAAACCACAAGGATAAAATTTCTGCTATAGAAAGCCCTGGAAGCTGGGAGATAGCCCTGGAAGCTTGAGGACCATAACTGCAAAGTTTCACTATATCCTTGCCCTGTTCATGCTGTGTCCCTCTCTGATATGTCCACTGTCTGATATGTCAAACACAGGAATATGGGCTAGATGGACTTTCAATAAGGGTTTGCAGAGGAATAACTTTGTACAAAATAATCTTCCCCAAACTGATGGTAAAACTTCCATGAGCTTCGGTGGAGCAGACATTCAAAATACCAAACAGTCCCCCAAATTCTTTGGGAACATTCAGTCCTGAATCCAAGCACCACCCAGGTCACATTTTCGATGCATCTCTGAGCAGAATACACAAATTATTTCTCTTTTCATCACAATTTTGCATTGACATGTTCAGCTGCAATAAACTCATCTCCTTGAAGCTGCAACTGGGTTGATCTCATCCAGTAAAAGTATACTGTTTAGCTTCATTCATGCTTGTAAAATATTTATGAAAGTTTCTGGCCTTAATATTAGGGAAGCATTCAAAAGGGAAGTGGTTTTCCAAGTATGAATAAATGCTGATTAAAAAGATATGGAGAAATCCAACTAAATTCAGCTTATTTTCCTCTGTTTTATGCATTATATGTTTTTCTATTTAAAAAGAGCACTCAAATTTCAGTTTTTGTAGGAATTTGTTTCATTTTTTTAGATGATTTCTGGTAAGACAAGAAGGAAGTAAGGGATAAGAAAGAAGTAGCTACTTGTACTTTATAGCTACTTTTTTGACAGTGTTTTAGGGAGTTTTTAAGTGGATTTTCATACAAACCAAATCACAGGATGTTAATAGATATTTGTTTAATCTCAAAGGAAAATTAATTTAGAAAATAAAGATTTTTCATAAAGGCAAAAACAGGTTTTGAAATCAGAAAACAAAAACATTACTGTGTGATCAGGTCAAAGAGTAACATGGTACAAATAATACCCCACTGGAAAAGTCTCAAAGCTTCAGTATGTTAATAATCAGTGGCCCTCACGCAGCAAAGGATCTAAATGTGAAGATGAGCATACGAGACATCACATTAAAACTAACTGCATTTGCAAAATCAAGTACATTTTTGAATCTTTTCCTGGCCCATGCTTTTGATTTGTTTGAACAGTCATAAAAAAATCTGCAGAGGCAATGGGTATAGGGAAACTATCTGACTAAGAAAAAAGTCATGAGTGGGAGAAAAAGACTGATTTCAGAAAACTGCTGAATTGTTCGCTCAGGTTCAACGAAGGTCCTTGAACTTCTGACTCTGTCACAGTGAACACAGAATCTTCAGTTTTAGCCTCCAAAAGGGGGCTAAAACTGTAACCCTGGGACCATCTTGGAGATGTCTCTATAATCAACTACTGTGCAGGCCCAAAAATCTCATTAGAAGACTCAGCTTTGTTGTCATGTCTCCAAATACTTCTCTCATTTTTCCACATATCTAGTCACACTTTTCTCATTTCACCATGCTACATTCCCATAAACTGAGTTTTATGTGAAGGCTTGTCTGTGTTATTAAATGACAATCATCCTTTCAAGTTAACTCAATTTCTGATCTCCTCTGCTAGAAAAAGACCTTATCTTAGATGTGGACTCCAAGTGAAGCAGCTGGCTTGAACACATTCAGAGGAAATAATATTTCAGCAGAATAGAAATCATGTGTGGAAGCTTTAGGAACTGCCTCTAGAGGACTGCCTCATAGGCTTATGTGCCCCTTATTTCCTCCTTCTCTCTAATAATGCTAATGGGGCTTAAATTGACTGGTGACATTAAGAACTTAAGATAGTAATCAGCAGCTAAATCACACAATCCTTCAACAGACTGCTCTCCCCCATGGCAAGGAAGTCTGTTGCAGATTCAGAAAGTGTCAAATCTATTCCTTGGATAGTTCTGATATTTTTCCATTCACCTCTGCAGCTGCTTTTTTCATGTCACTTTTGTTCTATCCCATTTCTCTTCCTCATTGCTCACTGATATAAACTCTGCTTAACATCTGGGAAAGTTCTCCAGACCACTTCCTGAACCTACAGACACTGGCAATAGTAATAGTAATAATAATGAAACATTTATGTATATATTACTCCTTTCTCTAAAATACTTGGGGGTCTGTGAAAAAACAAATGCCACCCAATCAAAATAAATAGAATAAAAACATAATCAATAAATGAAATCAAATGCAAACAAGTTTGCAGGTGCTTGGACCCAAGGTCACCCAGACACATGTGTTTTAGCTCAGTGTAGATTGTAACAAAGTCTGCATAGCCACTAATTGAGTTAATCTTATTTCAGCTGCTTCTACAATAAAGTTTAGGCTCCTGCATAAGAAAGTGTTTATTTTGTATATAAGCATAGATCTAGCTTTAAGTCCATTTGAGCAGCCTGTGTTCAGTACACCTGCTATTCTGCTGACAAATTTTCCATTCACCTATATATCTACAAAGAACAATAACACACCAAAGACGACCTTAACTGTTGAACTGAGGTGAGACTCCCTGTGCTATTCTTGAGATATATATTCTCTGGTATTCATATGAATCTTCATATATCAATAAACTAATTATATTGGTATAATCTTATAATACTGTCATACTGATATAAATATCCACAAGCAGACCAGTGCTGTTCTAAACTTCTTCAGCAATCTTTGCCTTTCTTCTTTATCTCTTTTCATCTAATACAGTCACTATCCAGTGTTTTCTCTCCTAAGCTGTTCAACTAATGTTTTTCCCTCAATAACAGCCCATTCCTGGCCATCATGCCAAAAATGTTCTTTTGCTACATTACTTGGTAGGCTTGTGTTTTCCTCTGCTGGTGTCATTAAATAAATAGTCTGCACTCAGGTCTCAGGCAAATCCAGTGGGACGTCCCAGTCATTGGGTTATTTTTTTTTTCAAATATCCATACTACATAATTGTTCTTGCTTCAGTGTTTGAAAGGCAGTCATGCACCTCACTTCTGAAAGAAACAAGGATGAATAATATACCAAAAGTCTCCTTTCTGCCTCTGTAGTTTTGCATGGATATTATCCACCCTGGGAAATATGCTGTTCCTCGACTTCATGATAGCCTATTTTCATTTCAGATTGCATTGAGTTGTTTTCCTTGGCATTGGGAATGACTGACTGAATCATCCCCATCAGGGGGCTGTCTGGGATGGGGTTGTTGAGTAAAGCGCTGAAGTGTTCCTTCTTGCTTTCCTCTTCTCTCATCAGGATCTTACCATCTTCAGCCTGACTGTGGTTTTAACAATTCATAAGCATGTCTCACATTTCCTTCGTAAGTATGTAAGTGGCATTTAACTCACCCTAATTTTAGCGATTCAAATGTCAGTCATTTTGCATTTACTCCTCATCTGGTCTAGAGTTAACACAGAGATGTTGGCAGCTTCAGTGAATTCATTGCACCTAAAGATGTCCAAAACAGTTACACTGTATGTCTGTCTTCAATTCTAATATCTGCTTTGCGAGTAAGTCCTTTTTGTCACTTCTTATATTTTCACTTTTTCTATTTTATCACATTCAGAACTCTAGCTTAACTCCTTCTTAAGGTAAAATGCAAAACCACTGAATTCTTTAAGACCCGGAGAGGTATTCATGGCACACTGAGACATTTTGATAAAAGTCTTATTGGTAGGACTGTCTTAATTACTTTTACCTAAATCATTTTTATGACATTTATAATGACATAGAATATAATCAGACTGAATCAATTAAATTATTCAAAACCTAAAAGTGTTTGAATACTTTGAAGTCAAAGGTAATAAGAACAATTCATTATGAACAATGACTTTTCCTCACTTTCACATCATTGAAATGTGCCTTGTAACTATATATTGGTGTTGTATGATTCTTGACTTGAGAAATTCCTCTAAGTAAGGCTATAAAAACTGCTTATTTCAGGCAGAATAAGTATGGACGTAGCTGGTCAAAAAAGAGACATTTTGATGATTTTTGAAATTTCATATTGATTCTGGTTTTGAAATATTCAAAAGAGATTCACATCTATTTGTATATATTTTATAAACCTGTTTTTAAGTTAGCAAATAATTTCAAAGCAGCTGTTACGACACTAATATCTTAAAGATCATTTTTTTTTATTTCCCATTATAATAATAGTAGTATTCCAAAAAGTATACAAAAAAGTGCTATCAGTATTCATGAAGACCTTTCAAGGGATTGCTTCTAGAAGGGGATTTGTTTCACCTGAAATATACTGTGTAAATATAAGCATGTAATTTAAGTTGGTCATCTAGACTTTGTCTAGTGTCAAGAGAGTCAGGTGTTACGAGTCTGCTCGGAAAGATGACAGGGAAAATCTGAGACAGGTACCCAAGACAGATGGATGTTGAAGCTAGTATACACTAAGCTCCATGGACATAGATGCTTTGTTTATATTTGATGGCAATTCTGAGTCTATCAAAGTTAGGTAAGGTAATGAGCCCATCCTTATCCAGTATGGATGATAGAATGATAATTTTGGTATGCTCTTAAAAGATTTGTCTCTTTAAGCATTTTGATGTAGTCTTGCAGGTGTTGAATCCTGTTTCAAAATCCTTTACTTCTATTTAAACTTGTGTCCATTAATTTATGATTCAAGAAGGGAAACAGTATTGACAGAAAAATATAAACCCCTGAAGCTTTCACAGTTGAGTTCTGAGCTAGAAAGCAGAAAGCTGAACCCCAGACACAAAGAAATTCTGGAAATGGTGAAATGATAGCAGGGATTCTGACTGCATACACTAAAGTCAGGATTTTAAACCTCTCTAATAAATATGGATCAAGATTCCATCTTATACATCTGATCAAATGAGATTATGTGCATGTGTGCAAAGAATAAGAAAACTAAGCATGACATATGGAGATGCATCTGTCTGTATGTCAGGTTTTTCTGTGCTTATAGCGATATATTGGCTTAAGTAGAAGAGTATATATTTTATTATAGCATTTTATTGCCTACTGAGCCAATGAGTGCTTAGCTTCCTCTGTTTCTCTCCCCCAGAAAAGTGTTCTATTATATGGAAATAATAGTAAGTATATAGATGCATTATACAATCCATGAATTTAGTACAAATTGAACAGACAGATTGCAGTTATAGTACAATGTTCTCCTTATTGGTTAGAAGTCCAATAAAGGCAGTATTTTGAATTTTAAAATGGGTGCACATGGAAATTACTTTTAAAAGCATTTCTACTTGCAAAATTCCTATATAGAGAACACATGCCCAGAACTCTGGTTGCTTTCCATTTCAAATTGCCTATAAAGTTGGAAGTATTTCCATAATTTTAAATTGCCCACATAACATAGGAGGGATTGGAATTATCGTTGCTCCTCAAATTTGTTTTTATAAGCACCTGAATTTGGAACTGATTCAAATGGCATTTTAATATACACTGGGTCAAGCCATACTGATTTAATTTATAAAACATATTTATCAAGAAAAGGGGAAATTTAAAGCAGTGGAAAATAGAATAAAATATGAAACTAGGTGGCAGAAATGCACCCACAGAACATAGCTCTGAAGTAGGTCACATTAAAGGGCAAAATGTAGGACCTCATGTGTTACTGATGTAAAGTTTATGAAAAAGCTCATGAAAACATGTCTTTCTCTTCAGAAACACACAAACCCATGTCAAGTAATCTTTTGAGTAGCTGGTAAGGTGAAAAGCATTTTTGCTGAGCACACAGAACATGAGCTGATCAGTAGTGTATGTAAGTGTCAGCAAATAGCAATTTGACTCGTGACATTTGAAATTGACACAGACTCAACATATCACTAATATTTAATCATTGGGGAGGACCATTGATTTTGGTGCTTGATGTATTTATGCATTGCACATGCACCTAGGAAACTTGCTGCAGTATTTTCCAAATTAATAGCTAATTATATGAAAGATTCTGGTTCTTTATTTCCTTAGAACTTTGAGAAAAAAAATATCATTATTTAACATTAATTCATGTGTGCATTTTATATTGACTAGCATAAACAATCTGTAGAATGCACAAGTTGCAACTAGAAATCAAGTGATCAAGTCAGGATGCTCAGTTCATAAGGAAATATTGTAAGATAATGTGTGTTTGTCCTTCTTCCAAAAAGAATAATGGACTAAATTTTCAGGACTCAGATTTTCCAGTTCCCTGGTTTTCTTACAATCCTTAGGAAGTTGCTATGCAATATGCAAGGAGAAAAATTGCCACCCACTGAACTGTCAGTGGTGCTTGCTGTAGCACCTGTAGGGACCTTGGAATCTTTCCAGGCAAGCTGAGCCCGAGCTCCGTGTCAGTGAGTTTGTGGGAACAAGGCTGCAAAGCTTCAGGCTACCTGGATAAAAGTAAAATCACCAATTGTAAGGTGTTCTGGTTGTATGAGTTTATTTATAGACTCACATAAACTTCAATGAAAAGCTCCATGAATGCTGAAAGTGATATTAAAAAAGAAAAATTATGATTTTAAGCTGCTGAATTTTCTATATGCCTGATTATTTAAAAAAATCCCTTCTATTAAAACAAAGCAGGAATTTCAACCAATAAAACAGCACATTAAATCATAGATTAAGAAATTGCCAGAACAGGACAAATAGCTATTTGAAAAAAAAGTAAAAAGCAGAAAGAAACAAATCAAGCAAGAGCTAAGAAAAATCCAAAGTTTAAAAAGAAAAACTCCTTTCAGGTACACAGGTGACTAGCAAAGGGTTTCCTAAAACAATATACTGTGATTAGGCATGTGTATGGAAGCAGAAGAAATCAGTGAGGTTCAGTTCCCAGCAGCTCAAATAACCATATTCTTTAGAGTTTTATCAACTTTCTGTGGTTTAAAGATATATTATTTGAAAAGTTACATAGTAATAGAGATAGTAAAGTGTCCTGGACATGCTGGCTATGGAACCATAATGTCAATCTATCAAGTCAAGGAAGTGTTTTGAAGGAACTAGAGTAGGAAATAGAGCTATTCCAGATAATACAGTTTAATAAGTCATCAATATAACTAATAATTATTGATAATGAATTATTGTGTCAATAGCATGTGATGTATATTATCAGAGGATACAAACTCACAAGAGGACAACACTGATCTCTAAATTAATCTGCCCTTGGTAACACTTTTTATTAAGTTTCAGCACACAGCTTGTTCAACACACCTTCCTGCTCAGCAGTCTGAGTGATTATCTCTGTCTCAATTGTATTGTGTGGAACAAAGAGTCAAGAAGCAAGTGGGAGCCAAACTAGCTAGCAGCAAAGTTATAATGAGAAAGAGTAATACAAGTAAAATTAATTTAATGTAAATACGCCAAGAGTTAAAACATGTTTATCTACAGAATTATTTGTCAAAAATCCCATCAATATACCTTATGGCAGATGCATTATGAGCCAGAAGCACAGGATACTCCAACACACATAAAGAAATATAGTTCTTTTCTCCTACAGGACCACCACTCACTTATACAAATATGAATGTACTCGAACACATGACGATAAGCATGTTTTACTCAGTTTAGATTACATCTTATATAGTATATAGTTGTTCCTAGTAGATACAATCTAATAAAATAGCATTCTCAAATTATTTTGGAATCTTTCTTGAAGAATTGTGCCAGTATAAAGGATTTTTTAAAATCAGTGCTCCTTTTAAAAGAATATTAATAATTTTGTAAAAAATTGAATGTCATTACTTTGGGTTGTTTTTCTTTTTTTTTTTTTAAAAATTTCAGAAAGAACAGATTTGATGACAAAGCTTCAAATGTTCTTATAATTTATATTTTGGAGAATATTAGGGTCCATTCTGGTTCAAAAAATTTCAGAAAGAAAGTGTACACCAAGGGACTGACTTTGCTGACCAGTTTTCATGAAAGAACAAAGTTTTGTTAGTGGTTGCTGCTTTGTAAAGTTTTTATTGCAACTCTGTACAATTCTCCAAGCATCTCTATCATGGCAGACTGATTTTCAAGGGTATTTAAATCTTTACTGATGCACCAAAGGAAGCAAGTAGGTTTTCAGAGGTGCTCAGCATACTGTGCTCTCAGAGGAAGACACTCAATACGCAGCCGATCTGAGTACACTGCAAACTCACTGATTTATAACTGTTCTGCTTTCTCTGTGAACCATTTCAAGGAAGAGAAAAACTGAGGGGGCCAAGTTGAAGAAGAGAGAGGTAAAACTATTGCTTTTGGATGCAATGTTACTGGTGACACAGTATGTTCTGTTCAGAGAAAACTGTGGGATATTGCTCTGCTTCCCTTCTAACATTTTGAATATATTCTAAATGTAAAAACAGATCTCTACTTCTGACATTTTTCTCTCCCCTGGTAAAATAAATGTTATTTGATTTGGCACACTGGCCATCTTACTTGTAAATGTCTCTATCCTGTTTAGATACTAGCAGATAGCTTATGTTTGAGTAAAAGGTCTTTAGAAAAAAAGAAAAAGGAAAACAAAGGAAAAAAGTGGTAAGAGAAAGTAAAGAAATAACCAAAAAACACTAAAAGGTCAAGTTTTATGTCTTCATTACTGATTGTCAGTGGCTGACTGCTACAGGAAACAGCTTTGTATGTTTGTATATACAAATTAATATGTTTTTAGATATTGAATGCATAACAAATCAATGTGTGTCTATACATACATATGTATTTGATTATATGTACATATACATAGTTGTTGGTGTGTGTATATGTAAGTACAGATCCAAAACACATATCTTTTGCAGTTTACTTATAAGCAAACTTTTTCTTTCCATCCACTTCATGTCTCCTTGCCTTGTCAGAGGCAACCTATGCTCCTACTTCAAGAAATGGGAAACTGGAGATACTGAGGCATTTCTACTTCTGATGTTGACAGGATTTGTACAAGCCCATCACGTTTCACCTCACCCATACAACAAACCAGCAATATTCTTGTGGTCATTTATGCCTCCACTGATTTTGTACATGTGAATCATTCCTCTGAAATAGCCATGGTCAGTATGAGCAGATGACTTCTACTGCACAGATTTAAGCATGTAGGACTGTTGGCAGTAGGATCTTGAGAATGGATGTGGTTTTTTCTTATTTTTCTTTAAATTATTTGAAGTTTCATCAAAGTTGGAAGGAAATCTTTGTGATGTATTTTTCTTTTGTTCTGAACTGCTGTGGAATTTAAAATTGCAGCTGAAAATGTATTTGGGAGAGAGTCATGGAGGATGTATTTGGGAGAGAGGCATGGAGGAAACAGAACTCTTCACAATATATGTGATTGTAATGACCTATTAAGCTGGAAATCTACAGAGCAATTAAAAAACCACCAAACTAAACCAAAACAAAACTTGGATTGATTTTTGTGGAAGACATTATGTATTCCAGGATTGTGATAGTGGAACACTCGGAAAAGGCATTTTAATCCTGCGAACTATCATTCTAACGCTTGACTCATTTAAGTATTCCCTGAGAGGGCAGTGATACTCAAGTGGGCAACTCTAGCAGTGTATTCAGACTGCTTGTATTAATAAAGTGAGTGATGACCAAAATTTAGGGATTAAAAAAAATATACTCTGGAGTGTTAGTTATCCCGAGGACACCAACATTTACCTTTTCATGTTGTTTGAGGTCTGATGAGTTTGCACCATCACCACCACCACCCCCTGAGGGCTGGAAATTCACTTTTTGTCTGCACAGAGGTGGAGTTTGAGGCAAAAATAAGCATGTGAAACAAAACCCATACAAGGAAGAGAAATTAATTTTACTACTGTTCGACATAACATAGATATTTTTAAGATGTAGAAGAAAAATAACAGACTAATTATTTGGTATATTCACTCATGAGAGCTGAAAGTCAAGTGACTGCCAAAGGCTCTGCTGGTTGCGGAGTTCAAACAGGCTCAACTGATATTAGAGCAGTTGAGGCATGAAATAATTTAACAGTAAAGAGGGATTGTATGAGCTTTGGAAGACTCAAAACCAAATCACACTTATGTTTCTGTGGGGAAAGGAAAAATAGTTCACTGTGGTTTAGGTCAGTCTCTTTTTTATTTAATTTTAAACCTTTATTTTTACAATTTTATGATTTATTTTTCCAGGTGTTTGCAAAATTCCTGTTTTAAATACAGACGATACAGAAACCAATGGCAGCTTTTGAAAGAAGGCATTGACATAAGGCTTTGATACTAGGATATTATGTTCTGCAGTCACAGAAAAAATGACAAATTAATCATCCTGTGTATTTTCAAGGGATAGTTCTCCAGAATTTTGATTATTGAAAGTGTATGATACTTACACAGAGATCACAAGTCTCCAATGTAAAGATACACTGAAATAGGGTCACTAAAACCAGACAAATTTGTCCCATCTCTATGACACTGTTCTTGATGGTAGAGCATCTTATAACAGCCCCTTATATGCTGTTGGCCTGGACAAAAATCATGGGCTATGCCCAGGAGGGATTTCCTATGGAACTTCTTGATATTTAAGAATTAACTTTCCTGGAATTATTTTCCCTGTTATAAGGTCATGATCAACCTTTTTTTTTGATTTGACAGGACCTTTCCTCCTTGTTAACAGAAACCTTTGGAGGGACTGCTCCTTGCAGTGTGTGTTAGTATTGCTGTGCTCGTCAGAAAACCCATAGAGTTTACTACATGAATTGTAGTCTCTCTAATGTCTTAGTGGATTGAAATAATGCCTGCAAAGACAAAATAGTTCATTCTTCCATTTTCTCTGAATCTTGAGAGAGGGAAGGATAATCAGTAGTATCTGATCATGTTCAATGGCATCAGCTTTTTACAGATTTTTTTTGTCTTGGGATAGAATATGTGACCACCCTCCTTTTTTTGCCTTAAAAAAATGATAAAAAGAAAAAGTAAGAAGTAATAGAAATTTAAGGCAGCATTCACTACCTATGCACCATTTTTCTGTAAAGTTTACATAGTCACAATTTAGATTTTTAAAAATCTTTGCTGTCAGTATGTGTTCTTGCTAAGTTTTTTATAAGAGTGTATGTTTTGAAGAAGAACTTTTCAATGACCAGGAGGCATTTAGTGGAGAAATATGTCAATTACTCTTGAAAAAATTGTTGTTTGCTCTGATAAACTTTGAGAAATATGATATAGAGACTCAGGTTCCCTTTGACATACTTGATTCAATTTCAAGTCACTATAAATGAGATTTTGACATGCCAAAAATGTACAGGACATCAATATTATCCCAGGATGTCCAATTTGTTGACTATAGCTCATGGATCAGTATAAGCAACAGTACAGTCATGATTTTTAAGTTTCTGCTAAACACATGTTGTTAGTCATTTAGAACTGGAGGTGCATAACATTTCTATTTGGTGATCTCTGTTTAATTATCTGCTGTGAGTATCCCATATCCTTGTTTTAATCAGTCTTTTTGTCCCAACCATGTAACAATGTTCCAATTAGAAAAAAATACACTAAAAAAATTTATGCATGAAGAGTTCTCTTTATTCTAAAATGCATGAGAATCATGGATCAATAAATTACAGTGTGAAGCATATATATATATATTTGTCTCACTAAATGAAAGATAAAATTACTTTTTAAAAAATATTGAGCTGGAACAAGCCATATTTAGCTGGAGGGTTGGTTACTCATTTTTTTCAGTAATGTATCAAAATAAAATCAAGCAAAAACAAAGGCAATTTTTTGATTTCTTACTTGGATCCATGAAAGTCTATATGTAATTGTTAGTCCAGCACAATCTAATGCTACCAGAGAGCAAGAGAGCAAGGAGTACTTTTTTTATTTTGTCAATTTGCAAAATATTTTGCCACTAGATGATCTTTAAGGTCCCTTCCAACCCAAACTATTCTGTGACTCTATGATTCTATGACATTTTAGTTTACTGGAGAGGGTTTATGCAGTTATATGCATAGCTAAACTAAATATCTGAGACCTGAGCTCCTGTGCTTCTCATGAGAAAGGACTATCGAAATTGCTTAAGGAGCAAAATTCAGAGTGTATAAATACACATAAAGTTATCCAGACCTACAGGTACTTTTCCCCAGGCAAATACTCAAACCACTCAGCTGAGCCCTTGTCCTCTCTACCCATTTGTTGAAGTTGGATCACTGCAAACTGGTGTAGACATAAAAATTCTGGGGACAGAGGCATCATGAAACTCTTCTATCACTTACTGGTTAGATCTCTTGACTAAGAGGAGCAGACCACATATGAATTCCTGCTTCTGATACTGGTTTTACACCCATAAGTATATTGTCACAGGCCCCAAAAAATTAGAGAGTATTAAGACAGGGAGAAACAGACCAGGCTTGCCCCTTCTTCAGTGTATTATTCTCTCCATTTTTTCCTTTGAACAAAATAAAGTCAGAATTCAAACATTTTCATAGAACATTTTTATTTTGATGAAGCAGTGTTTTTTGACAGAAAGATGTTCCACTGTAGGGTTTTCTCCCTACCATCTGCAGTGAAGGGCAAGTTGTTATATCAACATGGAGATACAATCAAGAATGGAATAGAAAAGATTACAGTGCCCTGATACTACAATATTGTTCTAACCTTTTCATGTATGTAAGCATTACTGAATTTAGAGTTCTTCAGGGAATGCCAGATTGCAGAAACCCAGAGCTCAGATCCTGTCTTATAGATGTTATGGAATGACTTGTAGAAACAATGTGAAATAAAAAAAGGAGAGAAAGAGTTAAACTGCACATACTGTAACCTCAGCTTTGAGCCTTTCTGTATCTTGTTAAAGTTAAAAAATAAGCAAACAATTGCAGAGAACATCTGATGGCCAATCAAGTTTTAAAGCCTGATAGGCTCTGCAATCTGTTCCTAGAAATACATTTGGATACACATTGCACTTCTCAGTCTGGCTACAGACACTGGTGAGAGGCATGTGGATAAAATTATGAAACTTAAAAAAAAAATGAGACTGGAAGAACTCCTCTGCAGTGGAAGGTATACTCAGATTTATAGAATATTTTCTTGTAACAGAGACCAAAATCTTTACTTTGTTATTAACTGGAGGCTGAAATAATCAAAGGAATTAGGTGAACAGTTGCTATTGATTTCTGAAGGAAGGCTGAATGTTTATTCCTTTAGTTTCTTGGAAAATACTGGGCTTTATTTCCAATTGTATTACAACACAACTTATTAATGCATGGAGAACAGCCAATGGGAAAATCAGTTATTGTCATGTCACCTAACAGGGAGCATTAGGAAGTAATTCTGAAAATATATTCCATAGATGTTCTGAAACCCAAGGAAAAGACAATAATGAACATATCCTAATAAAAAAAGCAGAATTTCAATCTAGTAGAAACAGCTTCTGATGGAATGAATAATTTCAAGATATATCTAAAGAAAGTTTGAAGTCCTGGATCTATGGAAAACAATGGCAACAATCCCATCGGCTTTAGTGAGCCTACAATTTTAGTGCAAGTTTTTTAAACCAGGGATCAAGTTAATGAGAAAACTTAACTCTCATGATCATAGGCCTCCTTTTGAGTGGTAAATTGTTTACTAAACTTGAACTTGTTCAATCTCTTCTTCAGATATGTAGTATAAAATATACGTTTCAAGAATATATGTAAACAGATGGACAGATAACATTTTCAGTATAAAGAAATGAATAAGAATTCAGAGTCTGTTGAGCTGAAAGTTTTTCACTGAGACTGAAAAAGAAAGACCAGCTATCTGTATTTCTACATTTACTATGTTTGGCTAAGAGGAAGTGTTTTTATGAGCTTCACAGCCTATACAAAACCAGGCAATACTGAAAATCTCTCCAAGAAGTTTCTCTAAATGTCACAACATTTCCCATACAATTCCAGGAGAATAAAGTAATTTGATCTTTAAAAAGTTACTGGAATTCTTCTAGGAAATAATTTTGACCAGCACTTCTGCTTTTATAAATTACTCATATGCATTGGTTTTGCTGACATTTTACCTCTTTGCACCAGTATAGTCTTAAATGTCTTTTTAAACTTTACTTAATTTTCATAGGGCTTGCCTTTTCCTCATAAGATCATGAGCCCAAGGACCCAAAAGCATACTCCAGGAAGATTACTTCTTTTTTATAAAGTTCATAATAAATTTATAAGATCAGTTCATAATGCAACTTTCCTCTGACATTTCCAATTTTTAAAGGAAAATTGTAAATAAAATTATCATCTGGTTGTCTACTTAGATGTTAGGATTTTATTTTATTTTATTTTACATTTAACCAGGAAGATTGGAACCTGGAAAAAATATCCAGAATGCTGTGCAGGCTCTGTGTTTTGAAATATTCAACATTTAACTCCACAAGCTCCTGAGCACCTGCTTTAACTAGTTCTTCCTTGAACAAGTGGTTGAACTAGATGAACTCTGGAGATTACTTCTGGCCTGTCATGACTCCACAACTCAGACTTATCTCTATATTCTAGGGTTAATAGAGTTCATTTGCTATTCCAAGAACAAGAATTCATGTGGTTTTTTCTTTCTATTTTCTATAAAATATATTTTTGAATGTTTTGGGTTTTTTTTCTTAATTTGCTATATGGACATGAATGATCAACTTTGTTGCTGTTCAAAATATATTTATTTTTTAAACTATTTTTGAGGGTTAAAAATGATGACCAGAGTAATGTATTGTCTTCCAGCTTTCTATAATCAAGTACAAGGTCCAGGACATGTTTCTTTGCAATGGTGCTTTAAAGCAAGTGTCTGGAAAAAAAGGTGTTTTATACCCCCTGGAAAATTCACACTAATACATTTCAGGTTTGTGATCAGCCTTACTTGTTCGTTAAAGAGAATAAAGGATAAATCCTTCAGGAAATACTGTGGAGCTGTATATTTTTTAAATATCCCTTAATAAAACCACAGAAATGTTCTATATTTCACAAAATATTTATTGTATGCCATTAACTGAAAACAACGCCATCAAAGCTGTGGGAAAGAGGTATATGAGAATCCTAACAGTGGTATGAAATTACTGTGCTTGTAAGGTTTCCATTTCTAAATCTACCATAACATAACAAAATGAGGAGAGCAAATCAATCAAATGTGAATCAGTGGTTCAAAATCTTGCTTTTCACTCTGTAGTTAAGCTAGCAAAAGAGCAGGAGTGAAAGGATATTAATAACTTCAGTAGCTTAAAATTCTTGTTAAACACATCTGTGTATTATCAGCTATATGATACAGTCAAGTGTTTGCTTTAGGCTTTTATTATTTTAGTTTGGAAAATATGTGAAAATGTTTCATAGGGCTAAAAATTAAAACTAAGTTAAATGTCTAGAATATTAATATTACCACAGAATTCTGGTAAATGTCATTAATTACTAAAAGGACCACTGAAAATTAATACATTTTTCAAGCTGTGTGCAGCAGTATCTTTTCTTCAGAAAGTATAATGCTTCATGATGTGCTTTACTTTCTCTTAAGACTCTAGCCCCAGAATCAGCTTATTATACAAGAATGCTAATGTGTATCTATTTAGTTGTTATTCTTGCCGTTATAATGATGAAGAAAAAAATAACAAATGTGAATTTGAAGATACACATAGGAGAAGGCAAAAACCAG
The DNA here is from genome assembly GCA_013398125.1 of Aegotheles bennettii. NCBI lineage: Eukaryota > Metazoa > Chordata > Aves > Caprimulgiformes > Aegothelidae > Aegotheles > Aegotheles bennettii. Next base: position 92,890 of record VZRW01008791.1, read on the forward strand.
TACTTCAAATGTTATCCCATGATTTTCAGTCTAACTGGTGATTTGAAACTTTTCTGTGTATAAAATTCAGATCTGGATACATATGTCAAGATCTGCAAAATATTTTATGGTTCTTATAAAGTCCAGAAATTCAATTCATTTAGGGAAAGCAGCAATACTCTGACAACGCCTTTCATGTATGAATCTTGTATTTTTTTTATAGGAATAAATTACTATTTGGTTTTCAAAAGACAGATTAGTGTTTGATGTTGAAACTACTGGTTTTGCAGAATAAGTTAACTAACATAATTATGATAATCCTATTTGAGATTTATAAAAAGAATTTACGGAGCTCCAGAGATGCAAGAATACAGTAAATCATGTATTTCAATGAATTTTGTAACTGTCCAGAGTAATCATGCAGCTTAATCCTTTTGCTTCCTGTGCTCTTTTCTGTGAATTTTGACATTGCCGAGGTTTAACACTGGGCCAACAATTAAACAAATGACAGATGCTCTCTATTAACCTCTCTCCCTTTCCAGAAAGGGAGAGGAAAAAGAATAAAAGAGAGAGAGACTTAGGAGTTGTAGACTACACTAAACAGCTTTAATGAAACAATAATGATAAAAAAGAAAATAATGCAATGTATATATACAAATACATACAAAACCAGTATCACCCCTCATCCACCCCTGGTAGCACTCACATCACTCCTGATGCTGCAGGGTGGCCCTGGGAAAGTCCTGGACTGGAATCCTGGAGTCAGTGACAGATTGGAAGTGGATACACAAAATCAAGGATTCAGGAACACATGGATCAGGACAAAGGCAACTGAGTCCTCCCACATGCCAGCCATAGACGAAAGCTAAACCCTCGTGATCCTTTAGCTTTATGTTGAGTACATTGTGCATGGGCTGAAAAATACTTCATTTGGTCAATTTTGGGTCACCTGTCTGGTCCACTCCTCCCCATAGGAGAGTCAAAGTTGCGCCTTTTTTTTTTTCAGTGCTTAAGTTTCACAGAACCAAGCACTGACCTTGGTTTCTATAGGAATAAGTATAAGCAAGGGCCTTTCTGCACATCATTCTCCAACAATAACTATAAACATCAAGTGTTATCAATCCTAGAAGCATACTCTGAAAAAAATGCTATTATTTTTAGAAGGTGCTGTTACTTAGAAGAGACTTAACTGAAAAGTAAAAATACTGGCTCAAACCAGGACAGACTTGATGGAGGCAGTGAATATTTCAGTTTTGTCTCTAACATCCAGTCGCCGTTCACTTTCTATGCGAAGTAGTGGACAAGATTTTTCTTTTGCCTGAATTCTGATAGATCTGTCCAACCTTTCTAGCTTGTTTTTTCATTTCTTAAACTCAGTGTGAACCTCTGCCTTCCTGATTTTATTCTTGCATGTTTTTTCACTCCTTTATGCCCTTCTTAAACAGTGAATCTTTAGTTCCATTCTTTTTTTCTAATTTTTCTAATATTTGGAAGCTCAGCTGACCTATATAACCATATCAGTTATCAGCATACTTTCTACTTTTCTGTGGTGTTGCAAGAATGCAGGCTAGGACTGGAGGAACTAAAAACAATAGCCAGTTCTGACTCTAAGGTTTTGGGGTATTGATGTTTTTTGTTATACAACAGTCTCCAGAGAAATATTTACTGGCTTGGATCTCCTGATTATACAGATCCATTCATTTACTCCCCATGTTTAATCTCTGTGAGCAAGGTGAAAGGCATAGACTCCCATTATTCCAGGTCTAAGGTAATTGGCAATGGTGAATCTTCACAGAAAGCTTTGTGAGAAATGTAGCAGCAAAAAATCTTTAGTACATTGTTTATGGCCTCTTGAGACCTTTAAAAATAATTTCACTGTTGATCAGTTGGACAAAGGAGGATATGATGGTAAAGTCAAGTTTCTGGTCTCATAGAGATTTCCCTTCTGGGATCCACCAGTGGCTGGAAAAGTACAACATTGCCATCTACATTTGAGCACAGTCACTCATGAAATACTGTCGTCTTTACCCAGCATATAGTTCAATGCCTTCACTTCCCCCACTGCGTCAGAATTCCCTTGGTGATATTTTTCTATAGCTGGGCCATTTTTACACATTGGAAAGACTTCAATGGGTGCAATTTCATGCCCTTCAAGATTTACATTTGAAATAGTTTAAGATTAAAGGAAACCTATTTAACTAACTATGTAACTGAAGACAAGGGATTTTGAGCACAGCAGGCAGCATGGACTGCCTGTAAAACTGCCTGGACTGCAGTAAAAGACTGCGTAAAGAAGTAAGTGATATTGGGAACTTCTCTGTGTTTTTCATATCTCCACTTAGCATAAGAATAACTGATGTGAAGGAAAAAGAAAACATGTGGTATATTGGATGCTTTCCAGATAAATGAAGAAAAAGCCTAAACCAGATTGACTGGAATTAGTGGAAACACGTCAAGTCTAAAGTTCTAAACAAATATGATCCTGATTGGGAAACATATGTTTGAGGATTTCATCTCTAGGAGAGGAAGAGAAATACTCACTGGCCCAGATTTCTCTTGGACGGTTATTTATACCTGCATGTAACTGAAATAAAACAGTGCTATCAACTCCAATGAGTCCATTGATAAATACAGCCTGTTGACAAGGCTCTCTGCTGGTTTGCTGAAAGCACCCATGAACCTTCAATATTGATCCTCATGGTGTTTAAAGCCTTCTCCAGATGGGTCAATAAAGATAGCAATTGCCGAGTCCTGTCTTCCTAATGCACAAACCTTAATGTCCTTGGGCAAATGGTATAGATCTTAATTATATAAATTCAAGACAATAGATCTTTAAATGAAGTTGACCTATACCCAGGTCATTGGCAATATGGCTCTGTGAGTAACTGATTCTTCACTCAGCCTGGAGTCTAACCCTTTCAGAATTTTTGCCAAATCAAAAACATTCACCAATTTCAATTCAGTTTTGCATCTAGGTTTACATCAGGGAAACCTGCATGGGTTTGGTAAATACTATATATTATCATACGTCGCATGAGATCTCTCTTGAAATCCTCATGCTGATAGTTTGTAGAGGAAAGAACACGATTTTAAAGACACCAGCAACTGAATAAGAGAAAGTCTTGCAATAAAATTTTATATCTGACAAAATAAAAAGAGAATCTCTCAGCCACAAAAATGAATGTATTTCAGAATGGAAGGAAGGCAAAGGTGGTTTTTTGGGTTGTGTTTTTGGTGGTTTTTTTTTATATTTTAACCATATTTTTTCCTCTAAAATATATTTAGATATTAATTATATTCTAAAATCTAAATACAAAGTCAATGCTGATTTCAAGTCAGAACAGTTTTTTCCTTCAATATATATTTTTTGTATATATTTTGAAAGGAAAATTTGTTTTTTTCTTTTGTAGAGCATTATACCAGTTTCCTCAGTAGTTTAACAGATGTGTTTAAAACCCCAGCTATTCCTACACAGATTACTCTATTGATACTGTTCACTTCCATTACTTGTACATTGATTCAATGCATCCTACTTCATTGCTAACAACATTTATTTGAAGGGAAACATGAGCAGATATTGCTCTTTGTCACCTCAGATTTACAAGAATTAAACAGTGTTCAAACCCAAATATTTTCATCATGGTATTGGTAGAAATAGTAATTATTTACATGAGTTGAAACCCAGCATCTGGCTTAACAAAAGAGATTACTACATCATGTAAGTCAAACTCAGAAGATTTGGGCCAAATATTTTTAAACTCACCTGATATAGATCTGTTGGATTCAGCACAGCTACATATATTTATTCAAAATGAAAAGATTTTATTTGTAGGACTATTTCATTCAGTGTGGAGCTGGTTAATGGGTTCAAAGGTAGACATGTATGCATATATTTATATTTCTGCATGCATATATGAACACGTATTTTGGAGCATGAAGTATTGTATTATGTAGCCCAAGTGTATTCTGTCAACGAGAAGACACTGTTGTCAATTATTTTGTTCAATGGTAGAGAACATCCTTATTATTTACATCCTTATTATTACAGAGCACTGGAACAGGCTGCCCAGAGAGGTTGTGGAGTCTCCTTCACTGGAGACATTCAAAACCCGCCTGGATGCGTTCCTGCGTGATGTACTCTAGGTGACCTTGCTCTGGCAGGGGGGGTGGACTAGATGATCTTTCGAGGTCCCTTCCAACCCCTTAGATTCTGTGATTCTGTGATTCTGTGATTATTTTTCTCCATCACTGAGAAAGTCTTGAAACTGTGAGCTCAGAAACAGAAGTCAAAGAAACAATACACTATATGTGTTACTGGAATTCCTGTAAACTATTTCTTTGAACTCTTAGGGCTTGACAATATTGATTTAAAGTAACAAGCTGCGCAGTGTCATGTCACATATCATTTGCACTTTGTGTAAGATGATAGTGTGGACATGTGTGTATGTATCCTCTGTAGTTTATAAATCAGATTAACTTCAGAAAAGCAAGCAGTAATTTCTGATGCCTGGGTTAAATTTAAAAAACTAACTGGATATCCAACAGTGAACACATTCCTGGTGAAAATATCAGTGAGTTATTAAACTATAAATTTAATCTTAAAATTCTATACTTCTAGTAATGAATACCAGCTTGTTGTGAGCTTCTTTGTACTGTTCATAAAATTCTGATCAGTAAAATAAACATTTGGAAGTACTGAGTCTTGCTGACAATGGAAAACAGAGGTGTTAAATATAAATCATGGTACAGTGAAATCAAGAAAAGTAAACTAAGATTTTTTTCTATAAAAACATTATAGAGCCATTTTATAACAGAACCAGCTCACAGCATATAATCACATTTTAACTGCTGTTGCCAAATTACGTAAAAGCTGTGTTAGAAAATTTGTTAATTATATGATTTAAATCCCACAGACAGCCTAAACCAGTCAAAAATTGAGAGAATCACTGATTCAAGGAGATGATCATATTAGTATTTTTATTACAATAACAAATAGTTGTCACAATCCTCAAGCTTGGGAAATACTACAAGACTACTGCTGGGTAGTACAGGGTAAAAAGAAATTAAACTGGAGGAGATAAACATAGGACAAAACATCATCCTTACTTTATAGAATGCAGAGAGTTTAAGGATGACATTTTCTAGGATCCTCAATTGCATATCCCTGGTCTCTCCATACTGAAATGGAAGAAATAAGTAACTCCTTTAAGCAATTAATTCTTCTCTGCAGTAGGTGTTCAAGGTAAACTCCTAAGTGTGCATGCCTTGAAGGTATGGAGATGCTGAGCTGTGGTCCAGGACACACCCTGCATTAGACTGCTCAGTGGCTGGGTGGTTCCAGCAAGCTGTGGAGTTGTACAGCCACACCATATACTGCTACAAGCAGGACTTCTACTCCACTTCCTCCTCTCAGAGATGTCTTGTTCCTCTGTCTAGAACATTATCTGAGGGAAGAATCTTTTGTTTGGTGAAACTTTTTCACTTCTTATGAAGGGCTTAAGTAGTACTAAAGTAGAGACTTAATTCTGTCTCTCAAGAAAATATCCCAGTCCCTGGCAGTAGACTTATTTTTCCTTTTCTCTCTTAGACATTGTTTTAGACAAGTTTCAACAAGAACTACACCTCAGTTTGTTTTTTGGTTTGAAGATTTAGACAGTGAAGGTATGTTTTGTAGGTTCAAATCCTTTAAGTCAAATTTGAATCCAAGCTATCTGATCTAACGTCAGAAATCTCTGTGTGTTGAGTTATTTATTATGAAGGGAAAGTAGTTTATTTGCTTTTTGCATGGAAGGATTTCTTGCTTAAGTAATCCTCATTGTCTCCTAAGGTTTTCCTTTTTGGCAATAAGCACTTGTTCACTCAAAGTTCTGGCTTTTCTGAATTCTGTTTTCAGGTGTTTATTTTTTTTCTCTTCATTATGTTGGAAGCTGATGTGACCATTGCAGAGGCTGTGAATTCCTTTGGGAGGCTATATATGTAAAATACATCACCTTTAGTATTTAGGCACCCTTAACGTCCTATAATATCTGAGATCCCCTAGTTTGTGACTACCTAATATGGCCTCTAGGAAATAGTAAAACCAGGTTATGTTTTATACTTCTTTCCTCCAGTGACATTACAACCTTACCCTGCTCTCTAAGTCTTCTTCTGTCTCCGGTTGACAAGTATCATTTCATTTGAGAACCTGGGTCTTACTGGGATTCTGTCTTTCAAAGTACAGCCATAGAAAAATGAGTTTGTAGGATTGTAGGACACTCACATTCACACACATTTTATATGTGACTCTTGGAGTTATTTTTCTGTCAGAAATGAATCTATTCTTTCTCACTGCCTACAGGAATCTGACTCCATGATGCCTACTCTTTAGAAGAGTACTTGACATGACCCAGATACTGTAAGTCTGATGCCTTTCTTTCCTCTGGAAACAGCTGTATTTTGTTTGGAATACTTAAATATTAATCAGGTCAGAACAAGAGAATCAGTCTCTTCTCTCTCTTTTTTTTTTTTTTTTTGCAGTTACAGAACTCACCTGAAGAAAAATAGATCTGGGTTCTATTTCTAGTTTGTAGAGTAAGGGATAGAAGTAAACCAGCACCCAGTTAATATTTAATTATTCCATAGAAAGTGGAGCAGTTTCTACCAAAAAAAGAAAAAAAAAAAAGAGTGGGACAAGTCAAGTTCAAATTCCTTATAGCCAAAAAGAAAGCCAGATTCAGACTTTCTACTCCCCCCATAAGTGTCCTAACCCTTGAGCTGTGCATTAAATCAGAGCCTGAGGATGCAATATTTTCATTGATACCTTGTGCAGAATCTCATATTCCAAGTATGTTGAAGAACACTAAGTGGATTTGACTGTACTGGGCTGGAGGTCTTGGTCTGCGAACTTGAACATGGAAGAGATGAGAGGACGAATGAAGCTGAGGCAGATTCTTATGAAGAATGTAGATGGTTGTAAAATATCATGTTAAAAAGAAGAAAATGGGCCTACGGTGTTTACAAATTTAGGATCAGTTAAAAACGACGTCCATGAGGACTTAAATTTTGAATTTTTCATCTAAAGATGCAAGTCTGTTAATCCTTTTGTGAATCTAGGCGAGAACTTTATTTCAAGGAAAAATGACTGGAGAAAGTGTCTAATCCACTTAGTAAAATGGTCAGGAAGCTCCCAAATCACATATCATCTTTCAGAAACATCGTTCTTAATAGACTGTTCTTTCTTAGGACATTTTTGGCAAAACCAGGAATTAAAGTCAGATTTTCTGAATTTGAGTCTAGTGTATTAACCATAACAGCAGCCTGTTCTCAGAGCTTGAACTTCACAAATGCAGATATAAATCATCAGAAACCCACTGGAGAGATGCCAGTGTAAACCAAAGCTTCATGTAAGACGGAAGAGATTCAGGCAGTAAAAAGTTTCTTATCCCTATCCCCTTTTCCACTTTTTAAATCTTCAACTTTGATACTCTTTGGAGGTATATGAAACTAATTATATTAAACATAATCTTTGTTTAAAAAAAAAAAAGAGAGACATTTACTCTGGTACCTTAGTGCTTTATTGTTTCAGTATAATTCTTTAGGTAAGAAAATTTGATTTTTTACTGTCAACACCTAATGGCAAAAATGTTTAAAACACATTTTCCTTCCAAGAAGAGATGTCAAATCTTTTCAGACCTTCCCTTTCTCCTTTTCTTCTGGTCCTGCCTATATTATGCCATTCCATCTATTCCTGGTGACATGTCTTGGAGAAGCCCATTGTTGTTATGACTACATGACAGGAGACTATGTCCTGTTTCTTTTTTCTCCAAGTTATCATCCAGGAACTCTTACATTTTACCTCCTGTATTGGGTTAATTGGATTAGTTACCTGATTAAAGATTGTGTTTTGCAGGAACTAGACTTTCCACTGTAACATATATATATATATAAAAAAAAAGAAAGAGAAAAAAATTTTATTCCTAAATACAGATGTTTTAAAAAAAATAAATTGAAGAAAATCTGTGGGAACTGGTCTTATTCTCCATGGAAAATCAAAATCCTGCAGTTGGTGTAGTTGAAATTCTCTGTGTTAAAAAAAGGAGATAAGTGAAAATACAAAGAAAGCTTAAAGGGTGGGCTTTTGTTATTATTACTTAAAGGGGAAAACTAAGGGACTAAATTGAAATATTAGGTAACAATGAGCAAACAGGGACTTAGGCAGAGTTGCTTCACTCTCCAAGAAAGAGACATATGGAATAAGTTACTAGTGAAGGTAACTGAAGTACAGTCTCACAGAGATAAAGGGATACCTAAATCTGTTTCTGGAAGGGAGGATTGAAGAATAGGGTGAAAAAAGCAAGTAGGGTGGATTATGTTAAACTATACCAGGACAGGCATGTCAGCACATATGAACCTTTTCTCTCTCTGCAGTTCTACTGTTTATTTGTTTTCTTGCATTATCAGCCATAATATCAGAGCCACATCATCACATTAACTCTTTCACATCTTCAAATTTCCCCTGTGCTATTCAATCCCCAGTGCATCAGACAATTCTCCCTGAAGCATTCAGGTGCTCAGGACCAATATTGTGCTGTGTTCTTGGTACACAAGTGTTGTAAACCAAGTGACAGGTAACTAAGGTCAGATTCTTCTCACCTACGTACAGTATAAGCATCTGCTGCAGAACAGATGCTCTCTTTACAGTATATGGACAGAAAAATGCATACTTTAACAAGGCATTTGAACTATTTCAGTAACATGAAATAAACTGGACCATAAAAATCTCTGTTTCTCCTCACTGAATATAAAAAAACCCCAAACAAAACAAAACATAAGATTTGCACAGACATAGAAAACCAAACCTTAGAGGCTTATAGTTATTCACATGAACCGACACCATTATTGCTGTTATGTCAAGAAGGAAAACCATTTCTATCTAAGTTATCTGACATAACTTCATCAACCCTGATAAGAATTGTGATTCAGAGACACCTGAGTCAGCAGACTTGCCTTCAAACCACCATGACCTTTCAAAGATAATGAAGAGTGGTCTAGCAATGACGTCTGCCAGCTCCCTCAGCACTTGTGTGCCTCCCAGATCATCTTTCTGTCTTAATGACTTATACCCAGGACTGTACAAACGACAGAGTATGAATTCTTCAATATATCTATTTTGCAATGTTTAAGACTCCTCACCTGGGACACATTTGAAGTCCCCAGTGTAAATCAGATTAGGAAACTGAGCATTGGTCTTCCAGAGTCCAAGTGGTGGTCTTACACACTGGACTGCTGAATTACAGAAAAGGGAATAAAATAATCTATCCTGAACACGTGCGTTGTCCAAACTCCAAACCTTTCCTCTATTTTGCATTCCATTGAAAACGCTGGAGGTTACAAACTTAGACTTACATATTTGTTTTTTTCATAACTGATAAACACAGTTTCTGGAGATAAAGTAGTGATTTGAAAAATAATCCGTAGTTTCTTAGAGTAAACTCAATCTTTTAACACCTGTGATGGGACAAATTATGTTAACAGGAATGACGTGGGTAATGTTAACTAAGCATCATGAGAAACTGTGCATGACACAAAACTTAGCTTAATTAAGAAACTTACCACTCCCCTTTCTCTACTGTTATTTTTTCCACAGAAAGTGTTTGAGCAAAAATATTTTCTATCAAAAATATAATGGAAAATTATCAGTCTATTTTATAATATAATGAAGTATACAATTTCATAAGTTATATCCATTACTGCAACTGTTAAATTCCTATTACCTATATTGCATTATTACACATGAGGAACTTTAAGAACTTCCAAATTTCACAGAAACCAATCCAATAAATGGATATATTTCAAACAGATTTGTGACACTTAAGACATGTCCAAATATATTTCACCGCAAAATCCTGTTGTGTTGTGCATGTAGTTTTGCTACTTTCTTTAGAGGTTTAGTTTAATTTAACATGTGTCGTTGTGTTCTTTGATTGCTTGGAGAAACAAATGAAAGGCATAAAATAATTATGTTCTGTCATTTCTCTTACTCTTGCCATATTCTGTATTACACAATCATTGCAATGCTCTTTACTAAGAACCTTGGCTGTGTTCCACTCCCAGTTCTTATTTAATAACTTCATCTCTAAGACTACAAAGAATCATAATCAGTTTCTATCCAAGTGCTGAAATTAATTTTGTGGGAATCCATCTCTGGATGTGACAATGCTGACTATTGGAACAATCTTGAAAGCAGACACCACGTGGGGGGCAGGAAGTAGGGTAGAAGGGAGAGAAAGAAAAAGAAAGAAAAATTTGGTCCCAGCTCACAGAAATCAAGCTGGGTTCTGTGATGCTCTAAAAAAAGAGGGTGGTCTCCTCCAAGCCAGAAGTCACGCAACAGGAGCAGACACCCTCTCTGAGCCTGTGCAGTTCTCTGTTTTTTCTCAGAGGAGTGAAAAGATGCCTCTCTTGAGAGGATAAACAGGTGAAAGGGTTTATACTTACATCTCTGAAGACTACGACAGACAGGTATCTACTGGGATGTCTCAGTGATTTTGTTGTCAAACTTCTGAACAATCAGTTAATAGAGAGTTCTTAAAAGTCTCAATTTAGGTACATCTAGTAGCTTTTTAAACTCTTTCACTTCTTTAAGGTGTTATCTCAAAGTTCCATATAGGATGTGTCTAAAATTGTGTGCGACATTTTAGGCACCTGCCTCTGTTTTAACAACCCCAGTGGACTGCCTGATTATCCTGAATATGTAGTAGTGGTGGCTTAGGAGATGTGGAGATTTGACCTCCTCGCAGTATTTCCTTACATCATTAAATTAGAAAACCACCTGGCCTCTGTTCAAGATGCCTTTTAATTTCAATGACATTTTGGGTAACACTGCCATTTGGGTAAGATAACAATTCTGGTTAATCCATGACTTCTACATCTGCAGGAAGAAACAGGGAATGTCAAAGAGCACAAAATGCTACTCAATATTTACCACTGAGCATGTAAGTGATGCCTTGGTCAACTGAGGGTTAACATTAACTGAGATACTCAGAAGTAATCTAGAAAAAACTTTATTTCACATTATTGCAGGATGAAAACACTGATGCCATGCAGATGGTGCTGAAAACAAGAAGGGAGGGACAGTCATGGGAGCTTTTTGTTTTATTTAAGGTTCTATTTTTACCTACATGATTGGTGCAGTATACACGGTAGTATGCATGTGGTTCTGCACATTGCTCTACTTATTTATCCAACTGCTGTTGACAACACAACTGTTTTTTTGGCAAAAACTCATGTTCAAATATCTTTTTTTTATGGACATATGCACACAGGCATAGAAATAAACAAATGCATGTGGCTTATTAGCTTATTGATTTGGAATATAGTGGGTTCAGGATAGAGACAAGGGCCTTGCCTTAGTAAATGTTTCAAAGGACAGCATTCCCCAACTCTGTATCTTTTCATAATTTAAATGAGCAATGGATTACAAGGCAAAAAATTGTTGTCATTCAAAGGAAAGGTTTCAGTCAGTCAGAAAACATTTAGTGTTGGAGATGTTGCAGTTTACCACAGAAAGAATTTTATCAAACTTTAATACAGAAGTGACCATGTCTTTTCAAACATTTCATTCCTCATGAATCAGTGCCAGGAACTAACGCTCTCTGCCAGAGTCCAGCTGACACACTCCAGTAGTAATAAATGGGGCACTGTATGTCTAAGCTCCCTAGCTGAGATATGACATTAACTCTTGACCCTCAAATGAAAAGAAAACTCAGTATCTCCTGTTACTATTATAAATGTTGACTTTAGTATTCATTATTAAAGAACACATTTCAGTCTCATTCCACACTGCATCATGCTATGTATGGATCTATAACAGTTTTCATTTGTACTGTTTCTTTTCACTTTGTCTGAATCTGATAAGCCAGAAACCTTGGGGACTGAACCAAAACACAAGCGTTACTGAAGAAAGAGGCCTGGGAGATTTTTTGCTTCATCTTATGACACCATACTTGTGCAATGTTATAGAATAATACAGCATTTATTGTATAGCATATTAAAATGTGAACAATTTAATTACCTTCTTATATTCCATACACAGAGTATGCACACACCCCATATTGAAGTAATGCATTGATTGATATGTCTTAGTGCCTCTTCTAGGCCAATTCATAATCAAGATGAACTGTTGCAGTTCTCAGTGATGAACATTTAGCTCAAACCACAGAGAATTAGGCTTTTCTGATTCAGAGGCCTTTATCTCACTGTCTAACACGAGCCAAAAATGATTATTAGATACAGTAGTCAGAGGCAAAAGATTGCATATTTCTTTCAAAAGTATCTGCTTTGAAATGAATTTGCTGAAATCAGACCAGATCCTGTTACTGCATTGTAGAACATTAATAGTTTAATCCATGAATTACACAATGACAGAAATTACTCGTGGAAGCTCTATTTGTTATTCTTCCTAGCCTGACCAATATGCACCAAAGTAATCTATTTACTTATGAGTGGAATGGATGTGAAAATTTGGAATTGGAAGGGTGTGTTTCAGCAGTCAGCTTGAAAATGTTAATTTTTTTTTTTAGTTTAGCACTACACATTTATGAAAGAATTTATCATGGATAGCAGGGACTCTCTGGCTGCTGAGTTATGATTGCTGTCCTTGGTGGCATTGCAGAGAAAGAGGATAGTGTAGCTACTAGGTTAATAAAACATTTAAATTAAGACCAAGTTTCTATTGACTCTAACTGTTGACATCTATTCTTTGATGAGAACTGAATACAACGTGGTTTCTGCTGAACAAATCTTTTAATGTCCATTATTGTATTTCTCAGCTGAGCTCAGACTTTCAATACTTTAATCCTCTCCTCTCTGTTGCAGGTGATACTCCAGAAGAGTCTATGAAACACGGAGATCAATTTTTATTCTGTCACCTAAGGGATGTCTTAAAAACACCCAGGCTGAACTGTGTGAAATGTTTTGCCAGGGGAATACAATCATTTTGTTGTGATGCTCTTGTCCTGGGACCATGAAACACATGCCAATACTTGTGTACTAATCAGGGTGGAAACTCAAGCCATCATGGCAAGTATCAACACTCCATGTGCACAGCAGTTATATTGATTCACCTGCAGAACAATTGTATTCTTCTATATCATATGCAGCTGTTTTGCAGTCAATTAAGAAGCAGAAAGACAGAAGACAAGAGAATACCTTGGGCACAGGCAACACCTGGTGTCCAGTGCCTCAATTCCACAGGCTGGAGGCTGGAACTTGCTCTGTCATCATAAACTGTGATATGGAAGGACTGATCTTGTTCTCCGCAACCTAGGGAACAAGATGTTCCTTCCAGAGTTACAGCTCCATCATGTAAATCAGCTTAACTAAGTATTCATAGAGGGTGAGAGTCAGCTCCAGACCAAGGTACCTGCATTTAAGTGTTTACATACAAGCTAAGAGTAGTTGCTGAAATATTAGCACCTAGTGTCATTTTAGGCAGTGTGTTATAAACCACATGGTCTTCAACTGTTGCTCTGGAAGAGCACAGCTCCTGTATAAAACTATGTCATATCTTCCACCTTGTGCAGATGTCTTGGATACTCAGAGCATCTAATCCCATATGAACTAAACTGAATAAAGCCTTAGGGTTCACTGACACAACTGAAGGTCATGGAGAAATCTCCAGAACATCTAAACACCAATGCAGGTGCTGCAGAATCAATGCTCTACGGGGACCAGCACCTCAATCACTGGGAAATTTTATGCAGTTCACATTTTTCAGTTCAAACAAACTTGGTCCATCTTTTTATGCAAAGTGAATTCAGTCTTTACTTGGTTTATGATCTTAGTAATTTAAGTAGGCATTTAGAAGGTGATTAATTAACACTACAGAAAATTAAGGCAAAAAAGGAACATTCACTGCCCATGAATTTCTGAACTGTGTTACTCTGTTTAAAAGATGTTGCCTTGTGCATTACATTCAGTTCAAGATGGTACAAAAACCCAGTCAGAACGATTGACAGATCAATATGCAACACGACTAAAAGTGAGCTTTTCTATAATAAATATTAGATTATTTTCTCTTCTTCTGTGTAAAAGGAAATGGGCAATTTCCCCTTCTCCATTATGCTTATTTGTAACATGGACTGGTACATGTGAAACACACCAGGCAACAACGACATTGGAGACAGGATATATAAATGCATCCAAGCTGAAACGAGCTGACAATGAGGAAATAATGCTGGAGAGGTCAATCCTCAGAACTGTATTAGTTCTTATACATCTTTGCATACAGAATTTGTCTGCAATTAGCAGAGGTATTCTAGGCAACTCAGCACACTCTGAACTCATATCTTTTTTTCTGTGCATGCTTGAAAAAATGATAACACATAGACAACAGAAATTTACCAATGTCTCTGAGCCAGATTGCTGCCCTTCTAACCAGGAATTAGTCCCACTAATGTCAAAGGGCTGATGGATGTCTTCAACAGCAGTAAAAAGTTCACAACTTTGCCCATAGAAATAGGGTCTTAAATCAGAGAATGTTCTTATCTTTGAAGCTTGAGTAGCCATTGACTCTTGAGCTGTTCCTGCCCAACAGCTGAGTTATCTGGGTCTGCAGTTAGCTCTTACAACTATGATTCTCAGGACCATTTCCCCTGCTGTCATCAAATCTGTCATAGATTACTCTTCTGTTCTTTATATGGCCATGGAGTTGGTAATTGCTGTCATGCTGACTGCAGAGGCATGGGTGAAGATCGCTCCAATGTGAGGCAGAGCAGCGCAGCAAAATATGGCTCTGCTGAAGTATTGGACACTGAAGTATTGAATGCTAAAATAAGGCTAAAGTATTCCCTGACAGGGATTTGTTTGCCAGTGCACCAAGACCACAGCTTTCCTGCCAGTCTGTTCACCTGAACCTCCTATCTACCTGTTTCTAACTCTTCGCTGTATTTGAATCATGAGCTGTTTAGGGAAAGGAATAATGCTTTTCCCCCTTTTATATAGCTGACAAACACTGGGCTCTAAATACCACACAATTTCGAAAGATGTATATGGATGATAATTTGTGAATATGTTCTTCTTCAACATAACCTTTGAGAGTAAAATTGCAGGAACTTGAACCTGTCACTAATCATGGAGAAAAGGGCATTCATTTTTAGATCATTGTATTTTTGTATGAACTCTACCAATTTAAAATGTCAACCTTCAGAGTTATGTACTCTACAGAAACCTTTCAATGTCTAATATTTCTCTGCAAGTTACAGACTGGGAGCTTGTGAACCAGGGTCACTTTATTCTGCTGAATACAGCTAAAAATCATTAAAAAAGCTAAACAAAGTATTGGAGTGTTACTGCAGTCTTGCTCAATTATTTTATATTTCTTGCAGCAAAGCCTAGTGAATCATGTAAAAACACATTGTTTAGTTTTGCTTTGGAAGAACACACTTCTCACTGAATGATGTGTCTATAAAATATGTTGGAAACCAACATGCTACTCCGCAATGGGACTCAGGGTTTTTTGGGAGCTTCTAGGGGCTGCGCTAATACTGGTAATAAATAACAGGAAGAAACCCAGTACACAAGCTTAGCTACACCACTGGTTTTAGAGTCACAAAAATATCTTGAGGGAGATGAAGCACTTTCATGTATGCTCAATTCTTTGCTCTATCCTGTTATTCTGAGTTAATAACAATGACCCTTTCAATTAAGAATTGGACTGAGTCTACCAATTCTTGTCAATACCATCTCCTTACAATGATGAAGAACAAATGACCATCAGATATTGGCTGATTTGTAACTGTTAATACAGAGATGAAGAGTCAACATGCCCTTCACTCCAACTTGAAGGGTGTCATATATAAAAGTTGAGATATAAGAAGTAACTTAGTGTGTTAATTTTTTTTCTTCTGGAGGAATTTATTTTTCTAATAGTCAAATCAGTAACCAGTTTCAATTCAATTTATGTAAAATGCATCCACAATAGCCAAATATATTTGATATAATAGGCTCCAACAATGATTGATAAACATTCAATATTTGTGTGGGTTTTGTTGCATATCACATTGTTAGGGTGAGGATTTGTTCTAATGAAATCTAGTTTCCATGCCATTGTTGATTTTCTTTATATCAAACCCACTGGAATTCTGATTTTGCAAATCCTGCTCACATCAGTAATGCATAGATCTGAATGGTTTCCATATGAGGAAAGAGCAAATACATTAGAATTCTTAAGCTTGGGAAAGAGATGACTGATAGGGAGAAATGACAGAAGGCTTTAAGTCATAAACTATATGCAGAATGTGAACAGAGAGAGATTATTCACTTCAACTCATAGCACAAGAACTAGCAAACATATAATGAAAGCATTAAGGAGCAACTTATACACCAAAGCAGAGTACTTTTTTCCACGCAACATATAATTACATCATAGAGCTCATGGCCACAGTATATCATGGAGATAAAAAATATATACAGATGTAAAAAGGAACAAATTAATGGAGGATAAATCAACCAGTGTTATTAAATATGACTTGCCAGAAAGAAATTCTGGATCAGGAAATTCTGAAACCACTGATTACTGGAAAAAACCTTGGTCTGATAGGTCTTCTCCCCTCTACTCTTCATGTCCCATAGGACGTGAGTCACCTCACCCAACAACCTTAGGTGTTTACAGTGTAAATGTCTATGTGTAAGTCCTCTTCATAGTCAGATAGGAGCAACAGACACTAGCTGAGTACAGAAATTTGGACTGTTTCAGATATCTATATTAGGGAGGAGTGAATTCAACTGTAAATATTTCTACTCACCAACACTAAAGAAAATGTAGAAATCTATCTCAAATAGGAGTATCTATTCCATAGGTTATATCAGATATGTCAGAGTCCTATTACTATAGCCTTATGCAGATGACAGTGACAAGCTTTTTTTCTTCTAGCCCTTATATTTGTGCCTTATTTTACATTCAGTCTGGTGGAGTAAGATTCTACAGAAAAGGAAAAGAAAAGGATCTGATTCAACATATTTTTCTTCATCAAAACTATCATATAGAAGTGTTCATAATCTGGCCCAATTTTTATAGAACATCTATACATGGGCTTCAGCCCAGCTGAAATGATTAGATTTAAGAATGTGCGTAAGATCTTTGTTAAACTGAGACCAGAGTGAAATATAGTAGAAAGAAAGCCACCAAAATGTCTGGGACATTGAAATATAGTTCAGTTCCATTAATAGCAAGTCTCTGTTTCAAGTAGAGCTGATCTGACAAAAAGAAGCAAAATTACTCCAGCATATAAAAAGGGTTACCACTGTGCTGTTAAATTCTGATATAAATTATTAAATCCCACAGAGATTTTTTAGATCAAAGGAACTTTGTACTTTCATTGTGTAGCCACTTCTGGAGAGAAAAGAAAATGCCAAATATCCTTCAAGGCAGATCTGAAAATATGATCTTTTGAGAGCAATTTTGACTTTCTTGCTTTCCCTTTTCTTTTCTTTTCTTTTCTTTTCTTTTTTTNCCAAAAGCTTTTCTCATATGCATTCAGCTACAGAGCTAGTGTGTAACACAGAAATCTAAGGTGTGGTTCAGATGTTACTGTGCAATGGAAGATCTCTATTTTGGAGTTAACTGGAAAGATACCATGGGCCACCATGGGCCTTTGCCATGAACTTTTCAAACTACATTGTTACTTTTTCTAATTACAAATTTAACCATTTCCACGTGTTTCTCTAAAAGCACGTGCTGCAGCTTCAAGGACATAGTTCTGGATATACACTTCAATCTTGCAATTTAAATGAAAAAAAATTATCTACATTTTTAACTTCTCAGACATCCAGGCATCAAAAAATTTCCAGAGGAGAAAATATCACTGATTTGAGATATTTTGTCTGAATTAGCAACATTACAACTGCAATTAGGGTGAAACATTTTTACACCTTCTGCTCAGTAATTAATTCAGGAAGTAGACCTCAAAAGTCTTATCACAGTAAACCCGTGTTATCCCACATTCAGCCCTACAAGAATTAATTGGGAATGTGGAGTCCAATTAAGTCCATCACAGCCATAGCTTGGGTCCTATTAGGCCATGCAAAGCTAAATGGTGTATCATTTACACATGCGTGTATGCAATATACACAGATGTACATACAAGTAATATAAATTGTCAAATAGGTGTAACACTGGATTTTGTCCATTAGACACAATCAGTGTTCACTCTGAGGATGGTGCCAAGTAATATTTTCAGTATGTAGCTAGGCTGTAACATCCTATATTTGGAGAAGTTCCCTCTACTCCAAAAGTGGCTGTTACTGTGAACAAACAGAAACACAGAACAGGACACTACCTTTCACATTGAAGTTGTGTTTTGTCTTTCAAAAATATTAGGTTTACAGTTCAGAGGGAGGGAGCATAAACCAAGAAAAAACAGTTCTCTGACATTATGAATAGGGACACTCAATTGACAACAATGAATTTTGACTTCTAGTCTAATTTTCTCCAATTAATATTATACTGGAAAACACAAAATAGGTCTTTAAATGAGGAAATAAAGCCTGTGACTCCCTTTTTCTTAAGAAACTCTAACTATTAAATAGCATGGTTACATTTATTTTCTTTTCTAACTCACTCTAAGGGACACTAAATCTTGTATCCATTTCCCCATTGGAGAGGTAGGATGTGTCTCTGCTCTCCCCCATTAAACCTCCTGACATAAATTCTGGTTGTCATCCACACTCCTGGGAACAAGGAAATAAGGGTCTGATACCCTCTGTCTGAGGAAGGAAGGGAAAGCAGTTTCCTCACTTCCTGGGTGAGTGGTCTAAATGCTACATTATTATACTAAAAGCCACCTTTGCAATTACTTACTCATCTTATGTCCGCACATTATGGATTGTCTCAGATGGATTTTGTAAGAGTTATCGTCTTTCTATGCATTAGATGCATGTTAATGGGCCATATGCTGTCAGTCAAGGGCTCAGATGGGGAAGCAGCTTTTTGCGTCAGTCTTGATTAAGTAGAAAGTAAACATCAGGGCATCAGTTCAATTGCCTAGTTGATTCAAGCTGTCCTGATCTGAGATGTCCTAAAGATGCTGGACATAGACATATAAATAACAAAAAAATCTATGCCCTTTCTGACTGGAAGAAAAAAACATACAACATACCCATTTCAAAAAGACTGCAGACACATATGTTCAAAAACCCTGAAATAATCTCTGAATATCTCATGGTTATCTCACGGTGCTGTTTCCAACTGAAACTGAAGCAGAAACAGACTCCAGAAGACAAGAAGAGATTCACAAAGGAAGTGTGGGATTTGGAGGCATCTGCATGAAGTTTATTGGTATTGCAGTTTTCAACTTTTGTACTTAGTTTCATTTAAGTCCTAACTCAAGTATCTAAGAATGAATATAAGATAAATCTCTTTTGGGATCTGAGCCTTATTCACCAAGCCAAGCTCTATATTTTCCTTGTGTTGCTCAGCTGCGGTACTTGAAGAACGCACCAAGGAAGGAATCGTCTGTCAGGCACAAAAGTACCAGGTTACATATGTCTGTGCAGGGCTGATAGTTCACTGGAGAGAGATGGAGCTAAGATTCTGCCAAAATTTTCTCTTTCTTGCTCTAGTTACCCTGAGCTTAGATTCACAGATCCAGAAGTTCATGAAAGGCCAAGGAATAACTTTAAACATAAGTTCTTTTATACTTCTCTACAGTCTATAAACTTTAAACTTCGCTGATGACATCTGGCACATCTTCCTCTTTCCTACCATAGAGAACATCTGTTCACTCAATGCTATATAAAATTACTAGTCTTGTTAAGCATGCGAGAATGTATTGTCCAAGAATCATTGTTGCTTATCTGTAGGTTTTCATCTAAATACTTCCAAAAGTCAAGTTGTCTATTTATTCAAGGCACAGAACTTGCAAAGCGTAAAATTTCTAAACTGGGAATGTTCACATTTCTGAGATCAGTAGCAAATATTGGTTTGCAAACCTAACTGGAATTTTGATTTGCTTCAGTGCCATACAACAGTTTGGCTTTTGAAGCATCAAATTGCTTTTTTAGTACATTTAATTAAACCTTTAAGACTGCTTGGCAAGCTTAAATTGCACTTGTTGCAATCAGCAGCATGGTCATTATTTGTAATTTCTTAAAGATTGTTTTCATCTGTACTTCAGAAAAATTAGGGAGTTTATTCATAACTCGTTAATTTTAAAGATATACATAAAACATGATTCTGTGCTCTAACTTAATGTATTGCAATTTAATGACAATTAAGAATAGCTGACAATTAATCATGTTTAAACAAACTAAAGATTTATATAAGCAGAATCAAATTTAGAAGCCAGCAGTAGTATCTAGCCTCATGACTCTGGATTTTGTGTTTGGTTTTGCAATATATATATAATCAGAACAATGCCTTTTTCAAGGCTAACCATTACCTCTGCCCCCTTTGTGATACAGATTTAAGACAGTTTCTGAGTATTAGAAAGAGGCAATGCAGGGAAAGGGCAAGAAAGAAGATGGGTATTTTAGCTCACCTCTTCCTGTCCAGGACTTCTTGCAGCTTTTCAAGACTTCTAGTATTGGACATAATCATCTGGAAGATTTGAGGAATATGGATCTAACCTAATCTGGTATTTCCTGTGTTCTTTGATGAGCAACACTAACCATGAGGCAGATAATCCATATTTACAGTAAGTACATTCTCTACTGAAGTTAAATGTCAGTGAAGTTTTAGGTGAAAGGCAATGCAGGAGAAGAAGTGAGAAATAACTGTCAAGATTAAATAAGCAATTTATATAATGTAGTAATTGATATAAAAAAATCAACTTGAAGTTCACGTGATAACTGCAATGCTATTTGAAATTTCATCTTGACTTTAATGCACTTTCTCTATAGTCATCTTAGATAAAATAAATCAGATGGAGTTTAAAATTTGAAGACTGGGCACTTCAGTCAACATTCAAGTGAGTTGCAAGAAATCTAGATGTCAACGGTTAATAGGCATTGCACTTACAGTGCACATTCTTGACTAGATGTTCCTGTATCTTTTTGTAAAGAACAATGTATAAATAGGTCTAAAATATGTCAAAATTCTTGAAGAAAACAATGGCAAACATTGGAAGTGATCTACTTTCATTTTGTCGGATTTTACTTGCAGTGTCCTCTGGTTAGTGAAACAGTAGCAGAAGCTAAATCCTCATGTCTCACCTTGCAGAACTACTATTTTCTTGGTTTTGGGTATTCTGAGCCAGTTTAGCAATGGATTTAAACATTTGTAAAGTTTCTTTAAAGCTAACTGCAATCAAAGAGGGAGGTTAGACACTTAGTTTGCTGAATCAGTGTCAGGACACAGATCAAGATGTATGTTAGGGCACAGCTGCTGACACTGAACAAGCCCAGAGGCTTCAGAGAATTCCATTTCAGAATGGGAATATAGTCAGTATAGATAATCCAGCATTAAATCTGTGAGCAGGAGAGAAGTTGTCCAACCTTTACCACCACTCCTTTCAACCTTAAAATATTTTCAACCATGGTGATACGTTACCTCCATGTTTGCTCATATCAGCCTAGAAAGCTGAAAACTCATTTTAGGGAGTAAGTTGGAAGGTTAGGCTTAATAAAACTTACCTTTGTTGTAATTAGTGTTTATCTCCAAGGCACATCTGCAAATTCTTAATTTTAATAACTTTAAAATTGTCAGGATCATATACTAACATACTGATCACATAGATACCCAGAAATTTCTGTGTATGTGTTATATATTTACATGATTTGTGCTGTGACCTACTCTGAATTTCTTCAATATGGGTGAAACGTCATTTGTTTCCATAGTGCAAACTAACAGCACAAATGAAGCTGTGTGATCTATCTTATACAATAGAATACCACACATGTCAAAATATTTAAACATAATCAGACATGGGCCCTTACCCAAATTCAAATCATTGCTAAAGTTTTGGAAAGTATTAATGCTTTATCTCTCCAAAGTTCCAAAACCAGTCCAAATCTTTATCTGACCTCTGCCCATCATGTGTATCTTTGACTGTAATGTAACACAGACAAGAACAGTGAGATTGTTTGCTGGTATAAATCAAAATAGTGGTACAGACTGAACAAGGTCTCAAAGTATACCTCACAAAAACTCGGTAAAATTATTATGTGTCCAAGCACAAGTTTTACACTGAGTAGCTAATGGTTTGCAGGAAAAAAAGTTGTTTGGCCACAGTTTCTCACTAAAAAGATGTGTTGTAGTGATTTCTGTAGATTAAAAATGTAAAATAAAGATGCATAAGGATTTCTAAATATAAAACACATTTTTGACACTTGAGTATTACAAATTGAGGGTAAATTTGGAGAAAATAAAAGACTGATATAAATTAACCCAGGAGCTAAAAGAATTGATTACAGAGATGAACTGAAAGACACAAATATGCACAGCTTTGTACAGATCATTGAGAAGTAAATTAAACTCATTTTCCAACAGTTGGAAAATATTAAGACAGCACAAAACAAATTATTTTATGTTGTATTAGAAGATAATTCTTAAGAAGGGCTGTATTAATTTGCAGAGATTTTAGATGAACTACAATGACACTGTGAATTTGTAGTTTATCACCTAAGAAGTTCTATCTGAGTCCTTAAAGCTGAATTTGATTCAACAGCTATTGATACACTGCTGAGAACAGGTCTTCATTGGTAGAAACAAGGATAGATGGTATATCCCAGTACAGTGTCTCTCTTATTTTCTTCAATCCTTCTGGCCAAAGAGAGCCAGCTCTCTGCCTGGTTCCTTCTCCAGTAGTCCCTTGAGTGTTGCAGGTCAAACACATGTTTCTGCTTGTTTCAGCTAGTTGCATGTCAGCTATTTTGCATGGTTATACAATCCAGGTGATACAACACAAAATGACAGTCACTGTTTGGCACTGCATGAAGTCAGTGGGTCAAGGCAGAATTTCTTCTCTGTGTGATTTTTTGGCTGCCACAATTGTATATTTTCTCTGGCTGCTACATAACCTGGACATACTGATTTAATGACTTTTCCTAAGAGCAAAACCCACTGCTATATTCAGAAAAATGGCTATGTATTTAAAGTTTCCTTATATCAATATTATGACTGTACCCACATTGTTTTATAGCCCCATGCTGACAAGCCATTAACTTTGTTTACATTAGAGCATGGCTTAAGTTGGAATTTGGATTTCAAATATCCCAGTATCCACAGATGTTAGGAGAGGGGACCTTGGATTAACTTATTGAGGAACAATACAAAATTTGGATCTGGATCTAAGTGTAATTTTGAATTTATTCCAATCTTGAGCTGTTTTCTATCAGAAGCTTAAAATGTGGTTCTTCCAGAACAGGGGTGCCATATTCAAAAGATGTTATGTTTTTAAGTTGAAATGACATTGCAGGGTGGGCAAATATATGTTGATCAGTGGGAATTATTATTACCTCATTTTTCAGCCTGTTCTATGTATTTTGAAGAGAAAACATTTCTTTGACTTCAGTGAAGTTTCTCTTCATACCCCATATTGTGACAAGGGTTAAGGGTTTTATGAGAGACTTGGCTTTGGTTTCTGGTCTTGTCACACATTTTCCTCTGAGACATTATCAAGCTACACCCTGATGTCTAGTCTCATGGTGAAAGAAGAATAATTCTATTATACCTCCCTACAGTTTGGTGAAGATAGAAGCTTGCATGGTAAAGTGATCCTCAACTACAGAGAAAAATGCTCCAGAACAGGACTCTACCGTGAGCATGTGTACGCTGTGAAATCAAGCACAATAACAGGCAAATATTTCTGTCCAGAGCTAGGTAGCTCAAGCTAGTATCACATGCATGCATCTAGGCAGCTTTCAGACACAACTCGGCTTGCAGTCTGCTGGTTCTGGCCAGACAAAAGGCAGGCAGACCTAGCTTGGTTTTTCTGCAATTGCCAACATAGATATGGCTTTAAATGAGCACCAAGGGTGACATAAGTGCAGTACCATTTCTCTTTACAGTATTTCAGTCAAGTAGCATAATTAAACAAAAATCCCCACAAAAACCCTAACTCCCAAAATCTCAAACCATATACAAGTGTGTACCATATACAAAAGCACTGGAACGGGCTCCCCAGGGCAGTAGTCACAGCACCAAGCCTGCCTGAGTTGAAGAAACATTTGAACAATGCTCTTAGACACATGGTGTGATTTTTGGGGTGCCCTACACAAGGGCAGGAGTTGGACTCTATGATCCTGATGGCTCACTTCCAACTCAGCATGTTCTATGATTCTATGATTCTAAGAGTAGGATTTCACTATTTTTTTTTCTGTTATCAATAAAGTGACACCCAGTAACAACTGTCAAGCATGTGTTCATATCAAGATAAGCTCTAAACAAAGCACTGCATTTCTTTCATGGAGGAAATAAACCATGAAGTTTTTTATTTCTCACTTTGAAAAGCAGGTCCATCTGATGTCCAATGGCTACACTTCAAAGACATCCCTCATGAACCTTTTTTCTTGTGGCTACATGTGTGGTATTACAGAGATGAATAGACCAGCTCTTAAGAAGTGGGACACAGTGCATTACAATGTACTCTGTGAATAGAAATTTATGAAAGATCAGAAGACTTTATAAAGTAAATAATTCACATTTCACAAATATATACAATGTACAGACTATTTACCAAGAAACTTGAAACAACTGCCTTGGAAACATTCCAGTTTGTCAAGTAATCTGGTTATCAGGTTTTTAAAAAGACCCATTACATATTGCACTGACAAAAACAGAATAAATATATTTATTTCCAGAAGAAGCAGGATGGCAAGAGGAAATATACTTTATAAAGCAGTTAACAAACACTCCTTTAACTGGCAAATTGTTCCAAGTAACTTAGAGTGGAAGAAAAAGTCATTTAATTTGGAAATCTGCTTGCAATGCAGATGTGCATAAATCTATTGTAAAATAGACTCCATGGTGGACAGCAATGTAATATAGAGACCCCAAAACAACCTCTATATCATCTAGCTCAGGTCACGGCAGCAGCCAGTAATGTGTTGAAGTTCAGGGGTGCTGGGGCTGTGTCCTCTCTTCTAACCATGCCAGAACATTCTCAGGCAAAACAGAGCTTGTTTGCACAATTTTTCCATCTTCTGTTAAAAATTAGAGTAAAAAGTTGTGTGATGACAACAATATCAAAGCTATATGTGTGTATTGGCAATTCTTCTGATTTTTCTTTACTGCTCTCCATGGTTATAGTTTAACCTGGATTATTATTTTTTAGAAATCAGATAGTTAAATCAGCCCAAATGTGGAGTTTCTGCCGAGTTCAAATACATAGATTTTTTTAAAATAGCCTCTTATTTTCTGCACCTTAGCAGCTATAAGGAAAGGAAGAAAAAGTATACAGAAGGGGGAGAGTGGAAAAGGAAATGGGTGTTGGAGAAAATAAGGGCAATTTTTTAAATATCATAATACTTTTTACAAGGTTCACTCAATGAGATAAGACTACTCCAAGATAACCAAATATTTTATTTGGAAATGGAACAAAATTGAGGAAAAATGTTTTAAGAATAAGTTACAATGAAAGACATTTTAAATTAGAGTTAAAATATACCCCCCATCTAAAACAATTGAAAAATACTGACCTAAAATTTCAAGTTTTCCTTTGCTGCAGTGGCACAATGTTTGGGTGTTGTCTGTTTTGGGAAGACCTTAGTTTTCCTCCTTTTCTCCCTTTTCTTTACTTGCAGCATAGGTTTGGGTTTTTTTTTCTCCTAGCTTTGACATCTTTTCATAGACCTTGAATTTAGGTTAGCAGTGTGTTTCATGGGTGTCTCACAAGTATAAAGGTTTTAGGAGAGAACTTATTTCACTTTGTTACAATGGTCTAAAACATAAAAATAATTTCAGTTAGATGCACAAACACTGTGAATAATCAAAGGAAGAAGACAGGTATAAAACTATTACTTACCTGATTCTAAGAGAGCTACTCCTAAACTGTCTTGCTAGTATATGGACATCTACATCAAATTTATATGAGATGAAAATCAGTCTTAAGGGTAAAGCTCCATGTGTCTTAATCACATCTTATCAGTCTCTTGGGTATAACACCATGTGCTGATAATTGGCTAATTTAATCAACCCTCTGCAATTGCACTGATTCACAGTAGCTGAGGATCTGACTCATTCTCTTTCACTTCCATTAAATACCTCTATACCCCAGGTCTTTTGAACAACTACAAGTATGACACAATTTTATTTCTCTGGAACAGCTGAAGTTTCTTTTCTGCTTGGAACGCTAACCCTTTGAATACTTTGCTGTTGGGTTTGGGATTATGGACAACACAGAGGGATCGTTTATCACTTTAATAATTCATCTTAATTCTTGCCCAGAGAAAGCTGATAGTTCCAGAGCTAACTCATTGAATTTGCATTTGCATGTCATATACTCATTAGTTAACCCTTGGCAGCAAAATTTCTAAATGAGTGGAGAAGCAGTATTTAGAACAGAGCCAACTTGATGAATCACTTAGGTGATATTTTTGTGTTTTCAATAGCTTCCAAGCGGAAAACACAAGAAAACTTGTGTTTCTGCTATCATGCTACCAAATTAACAAACACATTACTTCAGTGTAATATGGTAAATTTTTAACTGTTGCTACCTAAAAAACAAGCAACTAAACTGCTTTTTCAAAGACACAGAGGAACTGTGCTCAGAGCCAAAATTTGGTCTTAGTCTTCTGCAAACCTCAGGTATATTTAAACCTTTTTTTTTCTTTTTATTTAATTTCTTCAGTTTTTACTGTGAAGTCATAAGAAATACAGAATTCACGGTGCAAAGAGTTAAGAAAGCAGAATAATCTTAAGAAAGAAAAGGTCATATTTTCATAATGCTATAATAGTCCAAATCATAATAAATTCCATCTGGACTTTTGGAAAAATGTATCACCACTAAAACTCAAAATAGCCAGATAGAAAGAGTAGACTATGGAGTGTTAGTGAAAACACAGCTTAACAGTTGGGGACCAGGTTTGATCTCAGATGTGAAATGTGACTTTCTGGACCTGCACAGTAGCTCTTGTTCAGCACTACACAATGAAATGCACCTGGATACCTGACAACAGGATATATCCTCAGGCAAGCAAAGCAAGACAGTCGTTTCCTCCAAATGTTTGCATTTCTCCCTGGCAGTGTATTTTTCAGAAAACTACTCAGATAAGTACACAGTCACTTTCATAAAAAATTCCATTTTCCTCTCCAGTGAGTGCACATTCCTGAAAGTAGAAGTTGACAAGGCTAAAGTATTATATACATTATTTGCAAATGCCTTCTATTGAGGAACAAATGACAGAATATGGCATTTTCAAAGTAGTATGTGCTTCATAGTTGTCTCATATGCAAATCTATATAAATATATAAATTCATTGAGTCAAAAAAATAGCCTTTTCTACACTAACTAAACACAAAGAAATTACACTTGTGTGCTATTATATACACTACAGAAAGAAGTATTTAGCAGGACTTACATATGTTAACAGTAATGAGATGAAGTGAAAAAATCCACTACATTTCAAAGAAGTGAGAAATACATTTTGTTTCCAGTTGTTGTAAGTGGAAAACTGTCACTAATTTAAGTCTTTCAAACCAGTGTTAGAGTATTTTAAGACTTATTCCTCTGGTTTACCTTATTATTCAGTTTAATGACTTTATTGCTTAATTTATGATTTTATTAATTACACACTGATGTAGTCATGGGCCAGATTCAATAGAAATGTAAACCAGTGTAATCAGTAGCATCATAGCATCTTGTATTTGTCTACTTGTGATCATACTAAAGGTTGCCCTCAAAGTAGGTTTAAGCAAAGTCTGCTAGCCAAAATATATATTTTTCTAGGACTGATGCTAAAAAAAATAAGGAAGCTCCAGTTTGGAAATGTTTTTATTTCTGCATATGTTTGGCATGTCTTTCCTCCTACCTTCTCTCCCCTTGTAAACTATTACTGCATATCATCTCAGAACAAAACATTAAAACAGTTCAAGCATATTTCAATGTATAATATGTAGCCATTGGAAGAAAAATTAATGTATAAGCATTTTCATTTTCTGTATCCTCAGTGGCCCTTTATCCTCTAAATGCATGTTTTCAGGACATAAATAAGAGAGTAAATTCATGACCTTATTCTATTAATAGTTATCCAGTGAAAACTCCATTGACTTCAAGGGGGCACACTCAACAGAAAGCAAGATTTAGTGTATCAAATATCAGAATACTATAAGCAAAGTATTATGTATATGTAAAGGACATATTTTTTTCCTCTCTCTACTGAAACTCCTTTTGAAAAAAGGGGTGTACTATGTAGGTTATGAAAGTGTGGTTCTATGGAAAACAGTGTTAAGAGCCTTGTACAAGACAAATCCTCTTCTGTAGAAGCCTGAATACTCATCTTGACTTTTCCAATAACCGTGGTACAGGTTGACACAGTCAAAATCCAAATTTAACTTTGGATTATGCCTGAAGATGTTTGCTTTAATTTTCATCTTCTGTCTCTGTCTCTTTTTCCTGGAAGTATCAGAAACAGTGAAAAATTGGGAGCTGTTTTGCAGGAAAGCATGCCACTTGTAGCAGCCTGAGACCAGATTTTCAGCCAAGACAAAATCGTGTAAATCCTTTGTCAGCAGAGATGTATTCATTCACGTGGACTGAATACTTGGCCCTTCCCTGAGTACTTGAAGGCAACTTGGTGAGAGATCTTGTGAATGTGTTCTGCCATGGCTGGTGCAAGACTGTGCATATGTCAAACACATTGAGTTAATACGTGCCCTCATGGTTGTCTTCACTGAAATAGATCCCACGAATTTGAATGCAAAGTGTGTGTGTTAGATCTGGATATTGCACTGCTGCCTGTAAACACAACAGAAAAGGGTCAGGCTGCAGTGCTGCTTGGTATAAATCCTGTAGTCATTTTCTATCTCTCAGTATTGTTTCCATCTATCCATTGAAGATACTATTAATCTCAAATACTTCTAGATCACAGACAATGGACAGTTTTCAGTTACTTAAAACCATCATGCAGATGAGTATTTCCAATGATAAAATGACAAAATTTAAGATAAAGGTGGCAACTTAGTACAATTTTTTACAGAATAACCACAACTGCCGGAAGAATGTGAAAATTTGTTATGAATTTGTATGTGATGGGTAATTGAACAGTCCCTCACAACTGTAGAATTTAATTCAACTTTTTGAAATAAAATTTAAGAGAAAATAACACACCTGGATTGATTTCTGATAACTGAAAAATTATAAA
Organism: Aegotheles bennettii; assembly: GCA_013398125.1. NCBI lineage: Eukaryota > Metazoa > Chordata > Aves > Caprimulgiformes > Aegothelidae > Aegotheles > Aegotheles bennettii. The sequence continues at coordinate 122,146 of VZRW01008791.1, forward strand.
TATTTAGTTATTTAATTTTAGAATTCTCCTGAGGGAAGCAGACAGTTGATTTCTTTTTTTCTATAACAGTTTCTCACTGGAAAGAGTGCAATGAATTTGAATGTGTCCAGGATGAAGTCCCTTTCTTGTTGGTCATTCATCTCAGAAAAAAAATGCATTATTTATAAAGCAGAAATAAATTTTCCTTTTCTGCACTAGTTTGCGGGTCTGTTTGTTTTACTTCATTTGTTGGGGAAAACAAAAATTGAGGTGACACAGAACAACAGTGACCCAAACAAACCACACTAATACTGGCGACTGAAAGAAAAGAATAAAATGAATGGAAAGAAAAGATAGATAAAGGTCTGTAGAAAAATGGAGCTGATTTGAAGGAAAAGACTGTTCAATAAATGGAGCTGTCCTGTGACCACAAAGGTTCCATGTAAATGTGGAAAAAAGTTAACAAGAATCAGACAGTTTGTTCCGATATCAGGAGATGGTGATCACTAATAAAACACATTCTGCTGATCCAGACATCAGCCACCATTGAGGAAGGAAGAATTTAGAAATCTGGGTTTGGGTTTGGTTTTTTTTTCGCAAGTACCAAAAAAAATTGTGGTGGAGCTTGGAGATCCAAAAAGACATTGTAATAAATTGCACAGCTGTTCTGGTGCCCTTGCAGAAGCAGTAGTCTAGGAGAATGAATGAATGAATGAATGAATGAATGAATGAATGAATGAATGGCTTTAAAATTCTGTAGTGACTCAAATGGAAAGTCAAACACCCATACCCAAAAGTTAGTGGATGACTTGGAAAAATACGGGGTAAGAATTTGAAACCAATAATATTTGTCCACTGTTTACAGGGAACTTTGCGGCAAAGCTTACAATAGCATTCAGCTTTCCTTCTGTAACAACCTGACTGTTCTTCCTTTCACCTTTTCCCACTCCTCACACTGCTTCTTTCCTGTGAAGCTCTCCCTGTGCTTCTGACTTGAAAGCTACTGCACTGCAGCAGCCAGCAGAGGTACCCCCAGCCAGGAGCTGCTCCAAAATTAGGCAAGGAACCACGTTGGTACCGACGTAGTCTGGGATAAAGGGAATAGAGTGTAATTTTAAAACCATCTTCTCCATCCCACACCTTAGCTGCACTGAGTCCGAGCTGGGCTTGGACAAAATGCCAACACAAAAGACCTAGTTCTTAACTTGTGTAAGTTGGCAAAGGCCCATTTACATCAGTGGATCTATACTGGTTAGATACATCAGTATCTGACTGTTTTTTTAGTTTATCTCTTTTAAGTTGTACTTGGTTTAATCACTATGTGTGATACGTCAATATGTCTTAGGTGGACTGTTTTTAGCTAGATGAGGAGATTACCATCTGGTAACCATGTGACTGAAAAGTCACGTTCTCTGAGAGCTGTACTTTCAAGGCACTCTCACTTCTGTTGCACATCAGTTTCCCTTTAAATCCTTTTTTACTTCACATATACAGAGCAATGAAAAAAAGAATTAAAAACTGTGTCTGTATTGATTAGATTCCAGTGCCATGTGGAATATTTTCTGACTGCATCCAAGCAGTTTTCCAAACTACCTTGGCCAATATCTGCAGCAGAAGAACCACGTTCTAATCCAGGAATTTGTTACTGCATGTTTACTGTTGAACTAATTTACTGTCATTCTGGAAATATTTTTCCTCTCTAGAGATGCCTGCCTCAACCTGGAGAAAGAACCAGTGATTTGCTAATGGTATAGCACATAAAATTCCTTTTTGTTTATTTTTAACTTACAAGATGTATTACAGCTGTAGCTTTTGCTGTAGCTGTATTATTTAATGCAAAGTGAATTATACACATATAAATGTATGTTATTCATTTCAGTGAGGACCAGGAGAGTTACACTAGGATTAAAAATGTTTTTGCCATAAGTCAACATTTAGAATTCTTCAAAAAACTGTACAAATACATTCAAAATACACAGATAAGTATGATTAGAGTCATCCTTCAGATGAGAAAAGAGATTCAGAGTATGGAGCCTGAGATGATTAATTGATTAGACACCTCCATTTTAGGCACCACATTGCCTGATTTCTGGGTGTCAGCAGGAGATAGATCACAGTGTCCTGAATTGTGTATTAAGTTTGTGTAACAAAAAATGTCCTGTTAGAGCAATCCAGTACCTGCACAGTAAGAGGAAAGCTGCCTAGGAGTATCACAAGTGTGGACCTGAATGCTCCCCTATAATTCAATCTGTGATCTGAGTCAGAACTAGAATGGAGGTGCTTGTATTCACTTGAGCTCACAGCTCCATGAGAATGTTATTTGGAAAAAAAGCAGACCCACCTATTTTAAATAGTGCTGTGCCAGCATTATGCCAGCTTTTTCATAACAGCTGAGCATTCAGACAACTCTCCAACAAAAGGGAGGACGTTATCATTTCACACTTTCTTTCACCTCAGAGGATTCCAACTTACATCTGAGTTCAATTTCCTGCTCTGTTAGCTGTTTACACAGTTTGCATTAAACAGTCATTGGAATAGAGAAGAAAAAAAAAAAAGCAAGCACAAAAAAGAGTTTAAAAACTAGGTCTTCGCTGTGCCCCAAAGTGCTGTAATGCAAAGTAACTTCCATTTTGCTTGTGCTTATGTTTGATCTATGACTTGCACACTGGGCCACCTGGAAAACAATGATTAACCTCGTCCAAAATAACTAATCTCTCTTTGTGGATAAGGCAGTCTTCTGGAAAGGAGTTTTGGATCCCTAATGTTAAAACAAACCTGGAACCCAGGTTTCTTACTTGCTAGGAAGCAAACTAACCTCCTTCTGCAGGTGCCATGACCTCCTCCTCAGAAGTGTTTTAAAAAAAGGATCTATCCCTGTTGAATGGAAAACATCATGAAGCTTTGGGCTCTGAGTTCTGTATTCCATTTAACAACTGCTTAATGTAAAATGCTTAAACAGGGACCAATGCAGGAAACAAAATAAAATTCTTCATTTTCAGCTGAAAGACTAAACTTTTCTTGCTGTTTTGCTTGCTGATCTCATAAATCTTTCATTCCTTTGCTTAATAGCATAATTTTAAAAGGACAAATGCAGGACTGTGTCTGTCTGTTGCCAGCTCAGCCCCAGAGTGAAGGAACTTCCCTAGGATGGAGATTTTCTGAATTTGGACCCTTTCAGACTGAACAGGAAATGAAACCCAGCTCTGCAAATTCTGCAGACAGTGCTCTAACCATCAAGTATGGAATAAACACTGATTGATATCTTTCTGGCAGCTATATTTTAAAAGAAACTGGTGGCAAGAAAAGAACTTGACCAGGATCCTTTCACCGACGGCTCATCTCAGAAAACATATTTGAAGGAATGTCCATTTTTCTGAATCATAATTAATTAAGAACTCTACTCAGTCTTGCCAAAACAAACAAATGGGAGAATGCATTTAAAATTTATAGCAATATAAAGAAGACACCTTGAAAGGAAGAGCCAATAAGGATTTTGTCACCTGGCCCTAGTTAACCATCATATATTTCAGAGTCTAAATTCCACATTAGAGTGCTAATTCCTTCTCCAGAACCTGTTTTTTGTCTTTCTACCAAAGTCTGATTAATTTTTACCCCTTTTCCTTTTGTATGAAGAAGGCAGGAAAAAAATGTTTAACTTCAGTGATGCAGATGATTGCATGAGGCTCAGGCTAACAGGGAACTAGGACTGAAGAAGCAATTTAAGTAAAAATGCGCAAGAGTTAAACAGTGAAGGAACCACCCGATACACCTGGGATTCCTGGGTGAAAAACCAATACTGACCTAATTTTCTCAGCAATTCAGGGAGACAAGCTAAACAGTTTTAAAAATGTAACTGGCTATTTAGCTGTCTAACTGTGTCTGCAAGCACCATTTTTTAAAAATCTGGCATTCCTGTGTAAACTGATGAATCACATTTATCACTGGAAAAACATTCTGCTGTCATATTGGAAGCTTAGTGAAGAATGTTTTTCCCTTCCAGCCTTTAAAAGATCACATGTATCTGTTGTGAGGAAAATTAAAAAAATTACAGACTCACAGAATTGGCTGAGGTTGGAAGGGACTTTCTGGAGATCATCTTGTCCAACCACCTGCACAAAACAGGTTGCTCAGGGTTGTAACTAGCCAGGGATTGAATATCTCCAAGGATGGAGACTCCATAGTCTCCGAGTATTTTCTTCCAAAGTTTGAACAATCTCAAAGGCAAAGGTTTTCTCTTATGTTTAAATGGAATTTCCTGTATTCCAGTTTGTGCCCATGGCCTCTCTTCTGTTCACTGGACGCCACTGGGAAGAGTCTGGCTCATTTTTCTTTTCAACCCCCCTTCCTCCTGTTAGATATTTACATACAAAGATAAGATCCCCCTGAGCCTTATTTTCTGCAAGCTGAACATTCTCAGCTCTCTCTGCCTCCAATACCTTAATCCTTTTCTTGGCTCTTTGCTGGACTATCTCCAGTAAGTCCAAGTCTGTGTTGTACTGGGAATCCCAGAACGGGACTCAGCACCCTAGATATGTCTCATCAATGGTGAGTAGAGATGAAGGACCACCTCTCTAAACCTTCTGGCAATACTTTGCCTAATGCAGTCCAGGATGCCATCATCCTCTGCAATAAGGGCACAGCATTAGTGTGTGGTGTGCTTTTTGTCCACCAGGACCCTCAGGTCCTTTACTGCAAAGCTGTTTCCCATCTGGGTGATCACAGCTCATACTGGTGCCTAGGGTTATTCCTGCCCAGGGGAAGATGAGACCTAGTCCTTTGGAAGTTGCTGGTCAAACATCACAGGACTTCAACAGCTGAAGACAAATGGTACAGCAAAATCTTAATGTGCTGGTTTATAGAGGAGGAGGTTATATAATATACAATGGGTGAAAAAAAATCTTTTATTTGGAGAAATAAACAAATTATTGTAACTAGACAACTAATCATCCAATTACTGTCACCCTAATTTTAAGGCCCTAGTGAGTGAAAGGCTGGGGTATTAGACTAATGGGGGAGTTCGTCTGATCCTTCAATCAAATGTCTTCTTGGAAAATATCCATTTCTTGTAAAGGAATTATCCAAAATCTTCAACTATACTTAATAAATAACTGACACTTGGCAGATTTGACTGCACATGCTGCTGTTATCACAAGTTTATTTTAAGACTGGTAAATTAGCAGATGTTCCAGATAGTCTGTCCTTTTAATCCACCTCATTTAAATTCCCTATTCTCCAGTGACTCATTAACATTCAAAATCCTATCTGCCCTTTTTTACATGGAGTTAATGAGAACCATATAAATGGATACTATGTATTCCTTTGTATTTTTAAATGGTTTATTGTTATTTTTTTTGTATTTTTAAAGATTGATAATAGCATACAGTCAATTCATTACCCATTCTGGAGTCCGTAAGAGTTAATAATCTCCTTTAACACAAAGCTATATCTGTGTGGCATGTCTTAGAATTTGTCCAGTTAAGACTGAAATTTTAGAAATCAGATCCAGATATCAATCATTTAAAATTATTTTTCCCCACCCCTTTACTATTAACACAAACCATTTAGAAATCTCGACACTGAAATGCTTTCTTATGAATATTTCCATTAATACAGCTCCGCTCTACACACATGTATAATACTGGGATTTGACAGCTGGCCTGTTGGCACAAATTGCTTAGACTCCTTGAGGGGAAAATAAACCTTTTAAAGAACCCTTGGATTTTACAAACAGGTTTTTAAAAACAAAAGATCTGTCAGATTCTAAGTTTAAGAGCTTTGCCAGTACAACTTTCAGCATTCAGCTTCAGTATCTTCTGTTTTCTATCTGTATAGCTAAGAGAAAACATGGGAGAGCTGTTAATAATGACAGGTCACCTTATTATTTTCAGGATAGTGTCTGTTTGTGAGTTAGGGTGCTATTGAGAGTCTGAATTTATTATGCTCAAGGTGTAATGCTTTTATTTACTCCTGACCTTAAATGTTAATGTGACTCATACCACATTGTTTGTAAAGACTAGCTGCTCTGTTTGGTTGTTTGTACACAGGGACTTTGTATAATCTCAGACGCCACAGGTCAACCAAGACATGCCACAGTTTTTTGTACTTCTGGACAGGCATCTGGAAACCAGGTAGGGTACCTCAGTGTTTTTCAATGAGATTAGGTGCTTGGATGCACAACCAAACCAAGCCCTAATTCAGTCAGCTGAGCACATTTCTCTGCAGGTGGTTGTGCTCTCAGAAATCTGGTCTTCCTCCAATATGTAGCTCTGAGAACATCAGTCTTTCAGTGATAAGATGTTGACATCCTGTTTTCCACCTCCTTCCAACATTAAGTAGGGACAATTTGTGATTCAAAGAAATATTTGTTCAGTGCATGCAGCCAAAGCAAAATTATTTCCTTTTTAATCTGTGGTGAAAACTGTGTGTCTCTAGCTTATAAGAGTGACTTCTAACACCCTCTTCCACTTTATCACAAAACAGTACAACACAAAATCTCTACCTGATCTAACATCGCTATTAATTTATTTTTAATAATTTAGTGGTGAGTGGTGTTTTAGCTATACTGCTTCTTTCAAAAGCAAAGATATGATTGCCATTTTTATACAACACCATTAGGTTAAGTCACAAGTAATGGTGTAGGAATCCTTAGTGGGACTGATTTCTTAGCTGGTGTAACATGACTTGTGTCAAGTTTAAAATACGTGAGGATTTGGGAACAATCACAAAGGAGGACACCACTCAGCAAAAAGGTGTGGTGAAATGTAGTCCCAAGATGATTGCCTGAAAAGTTCATCCAAAAGCTTACATCAACATATGTGTAACTAAGGAGATCTTTCCAAACAAGTCATAAACCAGGCACAAAATCACCCTAAATGAAATGATAATCTTAAAGAATAAATAGGATTACCGAACAGAAAGTAGGACATGGGTACTATAAAACTCTGATAAAGAGCTGTTGATGTGGGAACACTGTAAGAATCAACGTTAATGAAAAGTATGGAAGGAGACTGTCTTTAGTCACAAATTAATAAAATTAATGTATATTTAAACATCAGAGGGAGGTTCATATGTATGAAGTAGAAAGAAGGGGAAAATTGGAACAAGTTTTTCTTTTCTGATAACCCACTATTTAAATGTCAGTTTAAAGGACTTCCTTATAACTCCATTACTTCATGTCTGCTTTATGTCCTTCTTGAGCGAAATCAGTGGACAAACTTCTCAACTGGTGTGAAGTTAGCTTAGGGAAAATGAATCCAATCGGGGCAAACTAATCTTGATTACCAAAGATACTGCCTCATAGTAGATTGCTGTTATGATATGTACATACCTTATGATATGTACATACTGTGAAAAATAGGAGCACAACAGGATTTTGTAGGAGCACAAAAGCACAAAATAGGAGTACAACAGCACAGCAGCCAACTAGGAGAGGAGCGCT
>VZRW01008792.1:0-34529 GCA_013398125.1 Aegotheles bennettii
TCTTCTCTCTGGTCTCCACGTGGAAGGCTTGCATGCAGGGAAGTGCAGGAGCGAGGCAGAGCAGGAGACTGGAGGCAGGAGACTCCACGAGGGCAGGAGAGAGAAAGCGACAAGAGAACGCGGACCAAGAGAGAGAGAGCTCAAGAGGGCTCCCCCCCCCATCCTCCTCGCTTTTATAGAGTCTGGCAGGAAAATGGGTGTGGAAATACTGGATCCTGATACTTGATACCTGATACCCCTTTTCACAACAGGGGCCTAAACTCCACCCCTTGTTCACTGGGTCTTGGCAGCAAAAGCCAATAAAATTTTGCCTGCCCCTTTCAAACTATAACAACGCTGCACACCTAAACAGTTTCTGAGACCAGAAATTAAGCCCTAAATTTACCATATATGCACTTAGTCCCTATTCAGGTAAATAAAGCTCACCTTTCAAGGTTGGTTGTTGCCAGCGACCTGGGTTTTACTATGTAACATGACCCAGTAAGTTAATTAGTATGGTCGTCTTTTCACCAAACTCTAATAACTACTTGGAGCAAAATGACAATTTCTAGCTGCAGAGCCTCAGGACATAAAAAGCAAAAGTCTGTGGCAGGTTAAAATTAAAAGCCAATGACAGCAGCCTCTGTAGAAACTACTCAACAGACTGTACTATGCATTTCCTCTGAGGTAAGTCAGCTTTACTATATTCTCATTCAGGACCTCCTCTTTCTTTTTTTCTCGCATATTCTTACCCCTATTGGGTTTTTACTTTGTGATAACTGAGGATGGAAAATGGCACAGGTTGCTGTGTGAGTAGAGGCCAAGCTTGACAGGACACAACACCCAAAGACCTTCATCTGGTTTCATTTAAGGGTTTTCTAAGGATTGTAGAGTCTGGGCAAAGCTTAGGTTAAATAAATACTGCTTCTTAATTCCAGCTATTAAATAAATCAAAACACATGGTTCCTCAGAGAAGAAAGCAGCGCGGAAAAGAACAGCAGTGAGGAAGAATCAGGCAGTGCTTTGCAGGATCATTATGCCATAATGAATGCTTGACAAGCTCCCTGACTTCTAGAGGGGGCACATTGGTGGCTACACAAATCAGACAGTGGGCTCAACTTCTCCTCTGCATGTGAGTGGAAGATTTCCATCCCGTTACATCTTCATTCTGCTCATGGGGACTCTGCAGCAGAGACCTTTTGCATTGCACTTGGTCCCTCTATGAAGTTTGTGGGTTGCTGTGGCAGCAAATGTAGCTTGAAGGATCTTCACCAATCCCTTTCAAAACCTTGAACTTCAGGGCCAAAAACATGACTGTGGAAAAGTTCAAGAATTTTGAACCTGTGCTGAATTAGATAGCCTGAGGCGAAGGATTGCTGCAAGTAACAAGAAAGTTATGCTAGATCCAAAAGAAAAGAGGAGAAAGCAAAAAAGACAAAATGGGTCTGAGCCAGTTAGGACATACAAGGTCAGGGAACCAATTCCTAATAGTGGAAATGTTGTTAGATATACTGCTAGAAAAAAATGGAGGACTAAAATTAATGAGATTTGGTTTTAATATCTGATACATACAATATTAAAAGCTACTTACAAGTTGATCTTATAAATAGTAATTAAAAATAATACAGCTTAGATGTTGATTTGTAGTTCTTAGATCTCCTGTTCCATCTGCACGGAAGACTGACTGGAATCTAGAAAAGTAAAACTTTGCTATTAATAAAACAATCAGCCCCTAAAAGGCACCAATAGACATTACAGAGGATGCTCAGTAGAAGGGGAAAGTCCTAACTGTCTTTTTTGGAATTAAAACTCAAGATTAAACCTCTAGATAACCTTTCTCTGGTTAGAACAATAAATAGACTTATAATTTTACTTGCAGATCTTTATGACTTCTTTCCTCACATACAATACCATTATTATACCAGACTCGCATCTCTCTTGAATAGCAGTTGTCAACGTTGCATAATTTTGCTGAATGTGTGGTTGATCTTTCTGTATAATAGCTCTGTCTTGAAATATTTAGTTTCTTGCCCCCATTGTTCTTATGGGAAGGTTGTTTAACCACCTTGCTCTCCTGGGGAAGACTCTGTCTTATTTCCATTCTACATATATTCCTGTTGATTCTATATACATACATTCTTGCCGCAGCATTGTCTCTTTGCTTAACTAGCATTTCCCTATCCCCTTGTTTGTAAACACGAGTGACAATCTCCTTTAGCCTTTGTTTGCTCTGCTAAAAACATTGAGCTCCTTTCTGCCACATTTCACAAAACATGCACCTTGCTAGTTGTTCAGATTCGACCCCTCTTTTTGTGATACCAAAGGACCTTTCTTATTCTCTGGTGTTTTTTCCCAGTCAATGTGACCTTATGTTTTCTGGCCAAAATTTCTGCCACAGATGTATCAGCAGATGACCTTCGTTCTGGCTATAAATGTAATCCTAATTGTATTGCGGTCATCACCAAGATTATCCAGTGTTTCAGAGATGACATTGTGATCCTGATTTGTATTGATGATGCCTCCCATCTTATAGATACTAATGGACTTAATTAACACAATACTAAATTCTGTGTCACGAGTATCCATGTGTGTGCATGCCTCTGAGTGTGTATATATGCTCACTTGTCTATATACATAGAGAAAATTAAAAAGATTTTTTTTAATACAAGTATTTTCAGTGTACAAATTGAGTATGAGTTTTTTCAGTGGGGTTCATCAATTAGACAGCTTAGTCCTATGGAATTTCATACTGAGGTGTCTGACTTCCTTACTACATCTTAAAAATCTTTACCATAAATAAAAAAAAAAAAACTGGAGCAATTTCTTTTATAAGTGAAAGCCATTACTTGTAAGGACTAAATTTGCTTGGACAAATAGTCTGGACCAATTTAAACAAGGGTGAGTTTGGCTCATTAAATTAGATACTGTATTCTTAATAATTTTCTGATATTTTCTTGATAGGAGTAACCTGTGAGATTTCACAGGGTGAGGAATTCTACAGCATCTAACTGATGAAAGAATTGCATTCCTACCAGCACAACTGGCACACGGTTACCTTGGAGAGCAGGGAACTGTTGTCACTTCTCGCTCAGTTGATGGATAAGACGTAAAGTTAAATTTCAAGGTGGAGAAGCACCCAAGAGGTTCCTCAGACTCCCTTAATACGTGAGATGTCTTTGACACAACTGCATAGGTTCTTATATACTTTTCATACAGCAGAGTTGACAAATGCATTAAATGCTTAAAATATTTATTGGCTCTGGGACAGGATACAACATGATAAGAAATGAGATCTTTTCCTACAATGCTACAACATATGAAAATTGAAACTATTTTTCCGTCACTCAGAACATTATGCAAGTGAGAATTTTTCTTTGAAGAATTAAAGTACAGAAATACTCTGACAATTAAAAGTTGCAGGTCTGCAGAATCAGTTAATACTTATTCTGTTTTTAAATCAGTCATTGTGCAAATCAAGGAAACAATATTGCTAGCCATTATCTATTTAGTATGTTCCAATTTAATGTCAGCTGCTAGGTAAGTTTTAACAAGGTATGTCAATTTGACTACATAAAACTAAGTGACAAGAAACTTGCCTGTCAGGAGAGAAACCAAAGTTTTGTGTATGTGGAAAGGATTGGTGGAGTCATTCTCCTCACATGCTGTGTGCACTAACATGGTGTTTAATTATTTAAGTGAATTGAGGAAAGGCACTAAATGTGTAACTGTAGATACCTCTGTTAACAACAGAGCAGGTGCATGGAGACCTCTGAAAGCTCAGCTCCAGTGGACTTGTTTCAGTGGTGATCTGGGACACTCCTAGCAACCGGTGGGTCAATAACCATGGCCACTTAACCCTCCAATTCTGCTAATGTGTCACCAAAGGTGGGACAGTTGATGTTGCTCATTAGTGCACACAGACCATCATGTTTGTGGTCACCGTGTGCAGGCACCACATCCAATCCCAGCAGTGCTTCAACAGTGAAGGAGGCATTACCTGTCTCTGGAGTCATCAATTTGCCTCTCCTGGGCTGGAAGAAACACACAGCCTCATGCAAGGGCTCTACAGCAGAGCTGCAGCACAGCAACGAGGGAGACATGTTGACTGACAGAAAGTGAACGCGTTAAAGGTGAGGGCCAGGTCAGTATGCTTTGGGCTTTAAACAGAAAAGTATCAAGAAACCAGTAGCTGTTTCTGTAAAATTTGCACCCATACCAAACTGTAATTTCATTGAAGCAATTGCATTTTTCTGGTGAGGAAAACTGTAGTTTTTATGTGTTTGCAGGCATGGATGTGTAAACACAGTCACAAAGGACCATCGGGGACTCTGGGAAGGTATAAATCAGAAAAAACTTTACTGACAATCAGCCTGTTATACTCTGTAACTTCACTAAAATTTATTCTAACTGGAAAATGAAAATTCCTAGTATCAACAGATTAGAAGCTGCCAGTTGCTGACTGTGAGTTCACCAGCTCACGGTGAGTTAACAGCACAGGCATCTGAAAGGATCTTGCACTCTGCTTCTCTGTCTCCTTCATGATGGAAGATGGGAGAATGTGTGGCACATCCTAGGGTGTTGGATTTAGTCCTGTGGCCTCATGAACACATATCACTCCTTTCATGAGTTAATCATGATCCATTCTGAGGCCAGTTAGATTTTTTGCTTCCATTATTTCTACTGGAATTTGTTGTAGAGGTTAACTTCTGATTTTCAGCCGGTGGGTATTTATGGCCATTTGATGACCTTTGCTCTCCTTCTAATATGTTACTTAGCTTAAATAGCACCTCTCCTTCCCCAGTACTTCCACAGTACTGAGTGGCAGCTCTAGTCCATTCTAGCCATTCTAGACAAGTTATATTTGCCTCCACTTCCTAAAGGGTCTTCTGTCTCCTAGTACTGCCAGTGGTCTTTCCTCATATCTGTTTCTGTTTTAACTCATGTTTCTTGAAAAAGAGCAGCCAGAACTGTGCATGGATGTTACCTCTCCAATGCCTTGTCTCATGACATTGTTGCTCCTTATACATCTTTGGTTTGTGGTTGCACTTCTTACGAGGCCATGCACTAGTAGTAGCACCATATTGACATCCTCAGAGAGATCAGGGTATATAAATCTTTCTCCTGTTACACTATTTCCAGCTGATGAGCTCCCTGGTTTTAGCAGAAATGTGTATAATTTCCAAGTTCCTGGTCTTGCATTTGGATTGGATAAATTTAATTTATCCATTGCATTGGATAAATTTAATACTGTTTCGTATTCTCAAACTCACTTTCTCTCAGACTTTTTCCTCCATGATACTCTGGTTGACATTCATTCCACAGCCCTGCTTTCTGTGCCACCGTAAGGGAATGAACTAATATCTGTTCTGAAATGTATTGATAAGAAACTGCATTGGTAAATCTCTGCACCTGTAGTTTTCTTTAATTGCAATATGTTGTTTTATCTCTCTTTTGCTAATTTAATATATATCTTAAAATTTGACTTGCTCCTATTTTCCAGCTAATAATTTCTCATGTGGCATAATATTAAGTAATAGGTAAATAATATGTTTTACTGAGATAGAGATTAGATTTAATTGCGCTTCTTTTTTGAAAAATCAACTACTTTAGTAAAACAGGACAATAAGTTGCCCTGTTGTGATTCACCTCTCCAGTTTCTGTTGTACAGTTTGCTGTCTAAAGCCTTTGGTAATACTGAAGTGAGTCTAACAAACAGTCTTGTCATTCAAGTCCTTCTTCTATTATCCTCGAATACAGAGTCTACATATGCTGCCCTGCAGTCATGCAGCATTACTGTAATTGGAAAGATTTATAAAAATATCCTTGCTCCTGGACCTGCAATTCCACATGCCAGGTTTTTTACCTCTCTGGATTTACTGTTCCCCCCCCCGCCCCCCTTGACTTGAATACATTGAGCAAATGAAGTTTTATTTTGATCCCAGGCATTGTAAGCTCTGTTCCCAAGTCTTCATTTCCATTAGCCATTCTGTTCTTACCTCCCTGCTCAGAATCTTCTTTCTGTTGAAACTGCAGCAAAATATATAAATTTGAAGTCATACTTCCCCGGTCTCTCTCCTTTCTCTAACTGCAAAGCAAGCCCATTATCCCAAACTTTTTTCCTCGTTTTTTATGACTAGTTCACTTTTCATAGTTTGCTGCTATTTTTCAGTTTAAGGTATAGTTAAACATGAATTTTGAGCCCCAATAAGTGATCTTCCTAGCAGTTTTTTCCTATTTTGGGTGTTCTTTTCTTACTGCTAATAGCTTTTTGAAAATGACAGCTTATCCAGTCTTCTCTGAAGTCTGCAGAATTCTCTTCTCTTCTCTTCTCTTCTCTTCTCTTCTCTTCTCTTCTCTTCTCTTCTCTTCTCTTCTCTTCTCTTCTCTCAGTTCAAATAGTTTTTGTGCATTTTACATAAGAGTATTACTGGTTTCCACATGTTCAAATTTTTCAGCACTTCAGAATTTTTTCAACAACTTGTTTAGTTTACAGTTTTCCTTTATCTAGAACTATTTTTTTGTTTAACTCTCCATTTTGTTTAAACTAACTCTTCTTCAGTCAATCCAAGTTTATCTTCTATAATGATTGTTCTTTAACTTGCTACCTACCAAACCCATGTCTAACATAACATTATTTCTAGAATGTTCAGTGTTCACTTGGTAAGACATTTGTCAGCCAACATGTCCAAGAATAAGTAAGCTGTGCCATTCGTTGTTGCATTTACTTCTTAACCTACATCTAGAAGATCAATAACACTACAATCCCTAGTTATGTTTATCTCTATAATAACCTTATAGAGATATTAATGTGATTCAAAGTCTGACCCTGTAGCTGACAACAAGTACTATTCCAGGAGAAGTTCAGAATTTGATACTGTGATATAAATCAAAGTTTCACAAGATGCTCAGTTGTTTTGCAATGACCCCACCTAACAGTTCAGACAAATTCAGTCCTTTCAGAGACAATACTGTCTCTCTGATCAATGGACACAACCCTTATTTATGTATTTCTTTTCTCTCTACTATCCATCCAGTGATTAGTCTTGGCCCATTGCCACAACTTTTTTTTTCTTTTTTTTAACCAGATTTTCTGATCCTTGTATGTCAAAACCTAAAGAGGTTGTCTCTCTCTTGTTTTTCTTCCATTCCATGTCTTTTAAAGCAGACACGTATGTGCAGTCAATTTTTAGCTACCTTACAAATGAGAAGATGAGTTATTCAGCAGAGCATCCAATAGGCTCTTCAGGGAGCTGTTGTATAAATAAATAAACAGCATAATAATTGCTCCTTATATCACATCATAGATGTCATTGAGTGTTCCATAAGGTAAGACCTGCTCGGCTTAATCTTACAGTCTTTTTCCTTTCTTAAATGTCACACAATGACAGTACTAATACAAAAAGAGATGTCAGAAGTGGTTATAATTAGATAACATTAGTCAGTTCATAATATTTCTGTCTAAAATACTCATGTAGAATGCTGGATCCAGTCCACCCCAGAATAGACTGCCTTTCTGTGCTACATGGCAGATTACATGAAATATATGGTTATCATTATACCATGCCACATTCAAAAAATATTGTCATCAAAATGGCAAATAAATGATAATTTTACTATTTTATTGTACCAATTATGCAAACAAAACATAACCTTTTCAGTTTTCTGGTGATCTCTCTGACTTTTGAAATCACATAATCTTGACATAAATAATGGTTCATTATCCTCTAACAAAGACACCTAGGAAATTAATCTACAGCATGAAGACTCTGAAAGACAGGCTCTGGAAAATATTGCTGTAGAGGTCTAGGAAGTTTCTACTGCAGTAGTGGTTTTGGTTTTCCTGCTGGAATTTAGCTTCTCAGTAGCAGAGTGGGCAGGAAAGAACGTGTCCTCCTACCTTGGTTGCTCCAGGGCACGTACCTGTGGGTTTGCTCAACCTGCGGAAAGAAGTGCATTAGGTCACACGTTTGCTTCTGCCAGCCCTGCTATGCAAGGTGTGTTGCTCAGTAGGGAGTGACAGCAAGCAGCTGATGAACTCATAACATCTTTAGCTGCTGCAGTTGCCAGCTGAGTGCCTGTATCAGATCTCCAACACTCAGAGGTGTTAGACAAGGACCTGCATTTAAAACGTGGTGTTCTGGAAATATTTGCAATCTGCAGACCTGCTAGATACACTTGCAATTTTGAAGAGAGATGGTATTTTGTTTATTTACGTGAATGGTTTAATTTCAGTTCTGATCCCATTAAGATTAAGGCTATTTCTGTGTATTATTGGTACTGTCCTCATAAGGTTTGCTTATGACAAAGGGCTGAGCAGACAAAGCTGTTTTTTGCCCCATGGAATCTAAGCAACAGAAACAGAAAACAGACAGCACCTTGGGAAAGACAGAGAGAGCTCTTAAATAGGATCCCCTATCTTTCTAGAAAACATTATTATGGGAAGAAATACCTTCCCACCTGCTATCTAGCATGACTCTCTTTTTTTTCTATATAAAGTGTTTTCTAACATTTAGTCCTAAAAATTCACAGTTGTCTTCCTCTGAATACACCCTGTCTCCCATCCCATTCTGTATCTATTCCTGTTCAAATCCTGTATCAAGGACAAATACTATTCATCACCAACCACCTTCTTTTGGCACATATGCTTGTACCAAATAACAGAAGAGCAGCTTCTATGTGACTTCTGACAGAGAATATTAATCCAGAAAGGGAACAGCTACTGCATCATTATTTCTGAATGTGTACCCTTATTTCCTATCGGTCTTTGGGGTTGAAGCACTCATAAGCTTCTCAACATGGGTGCATTTATCAGGCTATTTTAATTAATTTGCTGGCAGCTACTAGCTTATCATTATGTCGTGGGTATTGCACACCCCACCTAACTATTCTGAGTTGTTGCTGAGAGCGTCTCTGTATGTAAGGCCTGTTCTTTAAAAAGAAATCCATGGCTGAGGCAATCTCCAAGAGCATCCCTGGGACTGGAGTTGTGTTGGGCATTGGGAGTGTATGAGAGCCTCCAGAAGGTGAAGGTGGGACAGCAGCTGTCTTCCCTCATCTTGGGCTGTGTTCCCAGCTCTTCTTCCACTGCCATGGCCACGGGCTGCTCTCCCACCCTGCGGACCTCCATGTATGGAGGATGAAATAATATCTCAGGCTTGTAGCTCGCACCAGGATCAAGTTGTTTTATTTGTAATGCTGGTGTATAATTGCAAGGTCAGCCACTTTCAGCCTATTTTAGTTCCTGGGGAATGAGGGCAGACATGCCAGGTGGTCATGCTGTGGTCACCTAGAGAGGTGGGAGACAACCCCCAGACGGTTGACTGGTGAGTCCTCTGTGCCTGAAGGTCAGATACTCTGAATGCACCTAGTGCGTGCCTCTTTGTGGGGCCCAGCAGATGAGGGAGGAAAGCTTACTAGATGGTCTGTAGTAAAACCTCTGCTTATTCTCACTACAGCATGCTGATGTCCTGGTTCCCATGCTAATTCAGTGTTACCTCTTTCTGCTGCAGTGAAGATTTTTTTCTCCCGCAGACTCATGAGACAGAGGTGTGTATATAGTGAAGGACAGCCTTTTACAGGTGTTGAGCCTAAGTAACTCCAGAATTGCTGGAGAACAGCTTTAAATTAAATGTATTCATTTGGGACCCTTAACTATTGAAGTGCACACAAATCACTACTCATCACACAACTGATAATATGTGCCACCAGGACGTACAGATTTCTTGGTAGAAGAAAAAAGGCAGTCACAGAAATTAGTATGGTATGTACAAAAGACAAAGAGCTGGGTTTGCTCTCCAACTTTCCAGAAAGATTTTGCTGGCACCCAGCTTTCTAGATCTCGATAGATTACAGTTTCCCAGACTCCCTCCTCAGTCTCTGCTCACTCTAATGAGAACAGAAAGGAGGAATAACCTTTTATAGAGTAGAACCATAGAATCATAAAATGGTTTGGGTTGGAAGGAACCTTAAAGATCATCTAGTCCCAATCCCCGTGCCATGGTCAGGGACAGCTCCCATTAGACCAGATTGCTCCAAGCCCCATCCAACCTGGCTTTGAACATTGCCAGGGAAGGGGCAGCCACAACTTCTCTGGGCAACCTGTGCCAGTGTCTCACCACCCTCACAGGAAAGAATTTCTTCCTAATATCCAACCTAAATCTACCCTCTTATGACTTGAAACCATTCCTCTCATCCTATCATTACATGCCCTTATAAAAAGTCCCTCTCCAGCTTTCCTTTAGGCCCCCTTCAGGTTCTAAAGTCTCCTCTCCAGGCTTAACTACCCCAACTCTCACAGCCTGTTTTCACAGGAGAGGTGCTCCAGCCTCCTGGTCATCTCCGTGCCCCTCCTCTGGACTTGCTCCAACAGATCTATGTCCTTCTTATGTTTGGGACTCCAAAACTGGACAAACACTTCCGAAATGAAACAATAAGAAGAGCCGTAGCTTGAATAGCTGGCATTTTAAAATGCGATATACTTACTAGCTCCTTCTGCAAGATCTATGTGCCTCACACCTTCTGTAAAGAGAAACATTGCCACCCATCCCTTAGAGCTTGTATACAGCACCACAAAGAATCTGTTTTTAGTCAAAGTGATGCAATTTCTCTGTGTTTATCTTGTTAAGAAAGCCATAAAATGCATTATATGCATTTAACTTGTACCTGTAAATTCACCAGTTGAAGATGGACCAAGATAAGAAACGTTTCAACTTATAATCACTGTCTGTATATTAATGAATGACAAAATAACTTTATATCAGCTAAAGTGTAACTTTATATCAGCTAAATTAAACTAATGCAGCTTTATGCAACATAAAATTATACCTTTAGTCACAATAGCATAACCTTGTATAGGCATGAGATCAGATAAAAAACTGGTAAATGAAATGTATTAAGGTTTCAAAAAGTTTAACACCCATTGCAAGAGCCTGTTAGGAAGTCCAAGTAATTGCAGAGGAAAAGACAATGATCTGTCATGGTTTAGAAACTGGCAGAGTAGAAACAGAGATGAATGGAGATAAAATCTTTTCCCAACAAGAAAGGAGCAAAACATGAGGATACTATGACTGGAACGACATGACTTGTCTGGTTTCTTCTAGGTGCTGTAAGGATAATTTTGAGCCCTACTCTGGCAGAGATAGAGTGTTGGTCAAAAAGTGCTAAGATATTTTTGCAGAAAATTACTGTCTTAATTTCCACTTTGCTATTTTGGAAAGGCTTTCTTTAAAAAAAAAATAAATTAATCCCATTGTTCAGTGTAGCTCTATGAAAAACCCTTGCAAAAGCTTGGGCTAAAAGTGGAAGGAGGAAGTCAAATATCAGATTTCATCTCTTCCAATAGCTCTATCCCTTCTGTAGCTCTCTCTTTTTTCATTTTGCCACTGAAAATGTGTAAAGAAAAAAAGGTGCATTTCCAACCAAAGCTTCTTAAACAAAATCCAGCAGGTTCTGCATTTAGTAATTATGCGTGATAACCAAGTGGGAGAAGGAACAGACCTCTTCACCACCCTGCTGACCTGATTACCACCTCTGCTGCTGTGAGCAAGGCTGAGGCCCTTCAGGTCCAGCATTTATCACCACCAAACAGCAGCTCTCAAGGGGCCTGGCCCTGCAAACACCCCACAACCTGCAAGTCACTCATTTCACCTCCTGGCCTGGATGCAGGCTGGGGCCACTTTCTGTCTGTGGAGGGGGTGAGGAGAGCAAGAAAGGGCAGAAAAGGGACAATTATATGCCTCCAACCAAATACTGTCAATTGGCCATCGGACACTTCTACACCGCCGACTTTCTGCTGGGGCAACTATATGCAGATCCATGGGTGGTGTACTTCCATCTCCACAAACAGAACCACAGGAGGGGGTTACTCTCATGTTCCCTCCTCATCAAGTAGTGCTGTGCCTTGACCCACACTTCCCTGGCTCCCGAACCCCTGTCAGCCCTGGGAGAGCAGGTTTACAGAGAGTGCAGACAGTGCCATAGCATCGCCCCTGCAGTGGGGAAGGGTGAGCGGCACCATGGCTCTGTCACTCACCAGGCACCTTGGGTGAGTGAAGGGGTGTGAGCTCCCTGGGGTGCACAGTGCTGTCTGAAATTACATGGGGAGGACTACGAGAGAAGCTCTGAGCAGGAGTAAAGAGCTCAGGTAACCTGATACTAAAAATGAACAAGTAATTTGTAATGAATAATGTATTGATGATTTTAATCTCTTTCTGATTACAAATTGTCCACAAACGAGTCACAGTTTATCAAATATTCCCTTTTCAAAACACTGAATTACCATGAATAATTCATGAAGTATAACTTGTTCCTGTGTTACTTGTTTTAAATATTTGATACTCAAAATATGAGTTGTTTTGATTGAACACGTGCGGGTGGCGGGCGGGCAACACACACACAATCAATATGATCAAGAGTGAAGCTGTTTATTGAAAGGTACATCATCTTTTTATACACTTTTAGGCTGGTGCTATTATTGGCTACTTGCAGCTGTCTACATACCTTGCTTATCTACTAATTGGCAACAGTCAGGCTGTTCACACAGAATATTCTACCTTTCACACGGTTTGCACTCCCTTCCTCTGCATACTGAAGTTTACCTTCTTGTCCTGTTTCTTCATCTGTATCTTTTACTGTTTCTTCTTCTTCTCGGACAACACAGCTGTGTTCCCATGAGAGCTAAATTGCTCACATGGTGAGAGCTGAATTGCTCAAATGGTGTTAGTTTCTCAGAAAATCTCCCAACAAACATGTATGCCATGTATTTCAGCTCTGTGATCCTTGTGCATGATCCCACGGCATCAGGCATGTGGAGGGGATCTTGACAGCAGTGCATTTTAGGAGATTTCTGGAGGATCTCCTCTCCAGTGTGTCCTCCAAAATCATGGCTTTTCTGTGTTTACCCAACAAAAGACATGGAGAGAATGGAAACAAACCCAGGCAGCCCTGACCAAGTCACAGCAGAATTATTAGCAGCTTTCCTCATTGTACAACTTGACAACACATTTAGCTTTTTACTGTCAAGGATCTGTTCTGGTCTTTATGAGAACATTCAGAAATTTTTCCAATGCAAGGTAAAAACGGCTTGAATCAACCTGTTCCTGCCTTTATAAACCTTGCTTTGCAATGTTTTTCACAGGTGCTGGAATCAAGCCGACCTGTCTCTCCTCTTTTCCCCCATTCAAAAATTGCATCATGTTGGGCCTTCTGGTTCTTTGTGCATCACTTGGGGGTGCCCAGGGAAAATACTAATGACTCAGCTCATCCTCTGAGCACCTTAAGATGGAGTTCATCATGCCACATTATTTGAAGACATTTAGGTTTTCCTTGTACTCTCTAAGATTATCCAAGGCAGATATTTTTCTCCTTTTCTTGCTAGTGCCATTTGTGTTATTTACATGCTCACAACTACTTTTTATGTAAAGCTTTCCCAGATCTCTGAAGCTGTATCATAAGTACTGTTCTCTCAGTTTTTCATGCTTGAGCTGTTTCATGCCTATAAACAAGAAAAAGTTAACCACAGCAAGGCCTTGAACAAGAGCCTGCCAAAACATTAGAGATCATGTAAATCAGCAGATACTAGAATCCTGGACCCTGATGAAAATATTTTTTATTGAAACATTCCTGATCTATCTTTCACACTAGGTTCTTCACTTCCTACAGACTGGCTTCTGGACAACACCAGGCCTCCTTTTCTGCCATTCTGCCTAAGACAGAGAAAAGTTACTTCCCTCTGCACATCTATTAACACAGAGTGGAAAGGGGCATTGAACAGGCTAATTCTACAAAAGCTAAGCTAAATACAAGTCTGCATACGTCTGTAATAGCAAATCATATGTCAAGTAAGAGAGGTTTTTCAAAAAACTTTGCTATAACTGGATTTCTTAATGGCAGGGTGAATCAGTAAATATTTTTCTTTTCTGGATTTTGAGAATTTTGCTACATCTTGTGCGTTGTAGTACCATGTCCTCCATATGCTTGTGAAATGGGATGCATTAGTCTAGGTTCCATATATGTGTCCATCTGGATTCATTGTACGATGTGAGAATGAGGACTTGTCCAAACCAGAGGATGTAGGAGTGCATGATTTTTCTGGTGAGCATCATCAGATTGTTCAGACTGGTTGAAGAATGCAGAAATAGGAAAGTCTCCCAGGCCAGCAAGTCCAGTTATTCCAGATAACAATATTATGTAGTTTGTCTGTAGCCTTGTAGGAGGATTAGGTAAGGTATTTGCTTCTACAGTCTGTGCTGCACAGTAGTATTTCATACATTCTCCCTGTTTTGCAGATAGAAAGAAAAATACACACTTCCAGTGTAAGCTCATTGTATAAATCCATACTCAAGCTTTAGAATAAATAATTTCATGTTCAGAGATACTCTGTTTCTTGGATGCCATTGATTTATTATCACTTAAAATTAAATGCATAACTCTTAGCCCCTGTGTTTAAAAACATTAATCCAAACCACACTTCCCTTCAGATGGAAATTCTGATGTAAAGAACATGCCAAAAACCATGAGCCCAGTTATGAGCAGAGATGAGAATAGAAAAGACCCTTCTGGCTCAGTGTTCACCCAGTTTCTTTTGGTGTTATGTAAGGAAGCCAAGTGAGTTGCTGGTCTCTTATTTAGTGTTCTGTGTCTCCAGGTTGCACTGATCTCATCTAAGACAGCATAGAAACTCCCATATTTTTGGCCTCAATTTATGGATTTGCACAAGTGAGCTAGAACTGTCTTCTGGGCAATTCTTTTTGGTTTTAGCATCTTCCTTACTTTCATGTTTCTTCTTTTCTGTCTCCTAAGAGCTAGAAATTAACTGCTGATGATTACATAGTTTGAGTGAGGAACAACTGGTTTAACTTCTGTATTTTTTATTATTTTAATTTATTTTCAACACAGTCTGCTAAACAAAAGTTGCTGTCACAGTCTCACATGCTGGTGTTATCCCATTATTATAGTTTTCTCCAGTGTACCTTTGTCTTGAAACTTCTGTACATAATTTTGCTGTGTATAGAATAACAGTGCTTTCCTATGTGCTATCGATCTGCTTCAAAGAAATTGTTTTTTTTTTCTGCAGGCACTGCTACTCGACTTCCAGGAGAAACTAATTTTAACCTAATCATTCAAATTTGTATGTAGAAAACATATTGTAATTAGAGTACCTAATATTGCTAAAGGGAAAGACTTTTGCGCCTGGGGTTTTAGGATACCGCAAAGAAGGCAGAAAGAAGCATATTATTCCTCTTTTCCTCAGGGCAAAGAGTGGTGGAAGGAGGAGAAAGGAGAAAGAGATTCTCATACAAAATGAGGGGAGTAGAAAGAGTGGATGCAGTGTGTCTTTGGTGAGGGGTGTTTCGTGTGGCAGATGACATATGTGAACAACTCTCTCATAGTAAATTTTTTATATTGGAAAATCAAACCTAATAGACTTGCCTCACTTTACAGATAAGATGATAAAAACGTTCATCACACTTGCGCCAAGCCTGCTGTTCCTGAGTGTCTCTGCACATCAGCTGCCATGCAAGGCTTAGCCAGACCTTCATTTTTCACTGCCCGAGAAGCAGGAACACCATAACAGAGCTGAAAATACAGGGAAAATATGAGATTTTAAATATCTTTATTTGACTTGGCTTCAAAAATCAAATTTAAGAAAAATGGAAAGAACATTTTATTTCAACTTCATTCTATATAATTTTGGTAAGACTGAAACTGTTCCATTTTGAAGAGATGAGAATTTTCTCTTCAGGTTTTACTATTTCGTTGCCTGGTCTTTCAGGTGGCACACACACTCACAGCCTTGCCAAGGGTTTGGGTTCCAACCACTTCACATTTTCCAGTGAAAATTTGAACTCGTGATTGAATGAGGAAGGAAGAAGTTATCTGTATGAGTTTCTATCCATAGCAGGGAAGTGTCAGTTTGCATGGGTGATTTTAACAGCCAGGAGACTGTTAGGAGCAAAACAAATAACAAAAAAAGCAGTGGAAAAGCTACTGTCAGTGTGGCTCCTACCCATGGACCTAACACCATGGAAATTACTTGTTGGGGGATATTCAGTACAGCTTGCAACTTGTCTTCTGGCCAGCAGCAAAGAGAGACATTGAACTATCAAAGCTGCCAGTTTGGGCACATCAAGGGTGGAACAGTTGGCAGTTACTCAGTATGAAGCTTTGAGAAGATGAAAAATATTACTGCATATGGTGGAATAAAAGAAGCTGTGCCCGGGAATGTTCCCAGGCACTAGGATAGAATCATACACACATGACATCCTCACGATGGCCTCAGGCCTGGGCAGCTACCAGGGGTCCAGACCCCAAGCGTTGTCTGGGGACCATTCCCTGCAGGTGGTTTGCAGACAGTCACCCAGCTTTGGTGGGTCAGAGCACTTGCTCAGGAAGATGTGGGCTGTTGCAAGCCCATTGGCGTCCTTACCAAGTTTTCTCCCTGACGTGAACCCTTTCAAGAAACTCCCCGGGAGAGGCAGAGCCGTGAACCCTTTCTGCAGTGCTGGAGGGTGCAGTGTGATACTCCTGGGTCTGCCGTCTTGCAACAGGTGGGTTTTCTGGCCCCACATTGTTCTGTATCTTGCAGATTACTGAGTTGCAATAATATCTGGGACATTAAAGTTAAAATACCCTGGAAAAGGCAGATCAGTACTCAGAGAGATCCTCCTGGGAGACCAACATAAGGCTCTGTTGAAGATTATCATCTTGGGAGCATCTTTGTCAGAGATGGGTTTCATCTCAGAAGTTGTCAGTTCATCAACCCCACATCTGCTTCAGGATACTCATGCTCCCACATTGGCAGTGTTGGTTTCTCTCCTTTCTCTGACAAGGGTCCTTAGGGTAGCTAATCCATCTGCACATACCTGTGTTTGGCCAGATTAATATCATCCCACACCTCTGACTGCACAGAAACTTGTGCAATGCTCACTTCTGTAAGTTAATAAAAAGAGGAAAGAAAGAAAATTACTACAGAAATTTTCATTTACAAGTACAGAGCAAGAAGTGTGTGCAACAGCTCTTGCAGAGAACTTCTTTAAGTAGGGTAGTCCTCAGCACCCTAAAAATAGTTAACGTAGAACTGATTCACAGAATCACAGAATCAGAATCACAGAATAGCTTGAGTTGGAAGGGACATTAAAGGTCACGTAGTCCAACTCCCCTGCCATAGGCGGGGACATCCTCCATTAGACCAGGTGGCTCAGGACCCCATCTAACCTGGCCTTGAACGTCTCCAGGGATGGGGAATCCACCACCTCTTTGGGCAACCTGTTCCAGTGTTTTACCACCCTCATGGTGAAAATCTTCTTCCTTATGTCTAACCTAAATCNTAACAACGCCAACTCTCTCAGTCTTTCCTTGTAAGACAGGTGTTCCAGGTCTTTTGTGGCCCTTCTCTAGACTCATTCCAACAGGTCCATGTCCTTCCTGCACTGAGGGCTCCAGAGCTGGATGCAGTACTCCAGGAGAGGTCTTACCAGAGCAGAGTAGAGGGGCAGAATCACCTCCCTCCATCTGCTGGTCACAGTTCTTCTGATGCAGCCCAGGATATCATTTGCCTTCTGGGCTGTGAGGGCACATTGCTGGCTCATGTCCAGCATTTCATCTACCAGTACCCCAGAGTCCTTCTCAGCAGGACTGCTTTTAATCCCTTAATCCCCCAGCCAGTATTGATACCAAGGGTTGCCCTGACCTAAATGCAGGACCTCGCACTTCTCCTTGTTGAACCTCATGAGGTTTCCCTGGGCCCACTTCTCAAGATTGTCTAGGTTCCTCTGGATGGCATCCTGTCCTTCAGGTGTGTCAAATGAACCACTCAGCTTGGTGTCATTAGCAAACTTGCTGAGGATGCACTCAGATCCACGGTCTATGCCATTGATGAAAAGACAGAACAGTACCAGCCCCAGTACAGAGCCCTGAGGGACTCCACTTGTTACTGGTGACCACCAAGACATAGAGCCATTGACCACCACTCTCTGGATACAACCATCCAACCAATTCTTCACCCACCGAACAGTCCATATCTCTCTAATTTAGAGTGAAGTATGTCGTGGAGGGCTCTGTCAAAGTCCTGTTGTCAAAGCCTGTTGAAGTTAGTGGGAAATTTCCATTTTTAAAAGGTCTGCATTGAGATCACAGGTGGGAATTACTGAATAACTGGACCAGAAAGAAAGATTTGGATAGAAAAGGAGATGTTCCTAATGAGGGAGGAGAAAGATGCATGGAAGGCTGCACCAGTGCAACAGAGTATCCAAGGTAGGAGGCTGATGTTCAAAGGATAAGAAAACAATAGGTCAGAGGGAACAGAGTAGGGAAGCTGCAGGAACAGAGCTCAGCCATGGTGTTTCAGTGGAGATGGGAAGGTCTTGCTGTGGCCAGCCTCATGGCTGGTGGGATCATTTGCCATCTCCTTCCCCCAAAAATGCCCAATGAAAATCTGGAGAGCTGTGGTTAGCAGTCACTTTCCCCCATATTCCCCAGTCCCGACTAACCTTACTGAGTTTTGCAGGTGAGTTGGGCCTAGGGAAAGTGGGGAAAATATAACTCCTGGCATCCCAATTTTCCTGAATCTGTTGTTTTTCATGGGGTGAAGAGGTGCTTCATTCTCATAGGCCCTACGTGTGACAACTTCACCTGAACATTGCTGCCCAACTGCAGATCTCATAGCTTACATCTTCTTAAGGGATTGGACTTGCTCCATGAGAGACAAAAAGGCATGACCTCCATGCCTCAAATAGCCTAATGAGACAGCTTGTCTGCAAATCAGTCCTCAATATATGCCCTCCTGATTACGACATTTCTTTGAATTGTACTTCAGGTAGGATGAAACAAACTCAGTTAGGAAATCTTACAGTTTGTCCCCTGTGCACCGATGGCAGATGATGCTTTTTAATGTATTCAGCCTTCCTTCACAGCAGGGTCAGTAGGAAAATATTCACTTGGATAGTGAATTATATATAAACCTTTAGTTTATGCTGGTTCATTTAGAGCAGGATGCTGGACAGAGGATTGGAAATTGTGCCCAGCCTGAAGAAGGTCAGTTTGTAACTATTAGGACAGCTGTCCCTAGAACCTGCTTTCATGTGCATGAGGCAAAATAGTTGTCTTGTTTCAGGAAAAGGGCAAGAGGAAGAAGGAGGATTTAATAATTTTTTGCCAAGTCTTAAGGCAGGAGTGAGACAGCAAGAGGCTGATAGTGATGTTTTCATTTCACAGGGAGATGGAAGTTTCCCTGGTCTCCTAACCCAAAATATTGAGGTTTCATCCTTTTAAGGTGGTATCTACCTCTTTAATATGACTGTGACTCAGAGAGCTGGTGACGGCTGCTTTTTTCTGTGTATAGAACTATAATCCTTCTCAATTATCAAAGACATAAATTGCTATTTTTTCCTTACCAGAACGAACATCTTCCTTAAATATGTGAAAAAAAAATTGTAGGTTGTCTGGTGAATTTTCTTCTTGGGAAAACTGCCTATTCTTAATATACAAGTTCAATGAAAGTTCAAATTTTATCAGTGCAAAGACTGTATTCTAATAATTTATCTGCCAGCTTCTCAGCTCATATTTTGATACTTTGAATTAAGAGACGTTTTTGTACTGCCTTCATGTAAAAGTAATCGAACAGCACTTCTCACAGGCCTATCACAGTATCTATTGATCATAATCAGACTACAGATAGTGTTAGTGTTAGAGGGTTCCTGTGTAGTACAATTTGTCAATCACCAGAGCAAACTGATGCTGACTGTTGCAGGATGCTGTTTTCCTTGGCCCATACAACTCCACCAGGTTTCACCCTATGAAGAACTACCATGAGGTAGTTCTCATAGGAGCTCAAGGAGTTTGTATCTAAGTCAGATATTCTTTGCAGTAAAACCAAATTTTTTCACACTTCCTGGGCTCAGTGACCCTCATTCACAGAGTAATACAAGGATGATTGGATGCAGTCTTAGTGTTACTACTGGTAGTATCCTTAACAGCCTGCTCTGGAAAAATGAGATGTCAGAGAGCAGGAAAGAACAGAATGTCTATCTTTCTGAAGTGAAGTAAAATATAAAGTCGTTCAGGATTCTGGAGGTCCCAGCTTACCCTTAGGTTCTGAAAAATGCTGAAATAATTAAAACAAACCATTTACAAATATCTAGAAGAAATACAGGTGAAAAGAAACAAGCATGTATTTGCCAAAAATGAACAATGTCAGTCAGTTTAACAACACTTGATAAACAGTTTTCAGGCAGAGAAACAAGACTGATCCAATGTTTTGATTTTAAGGAGATTTTCATGCCAGTTCATGTCACTTTTTCTTAACCTGACTAATTAAGAATGGCCTGGATGGGATAGCCTCTAAGATGGGAGCAATATTATCTGGGGGACAAGAAACAACCAGGAAGTACTACTAAAACAAGTTGTAGGTGATGAGGTTCTGCAGGAGCCAGTCCTTGGTCCAGTTCCTTAAATATTTTCAGTATCAAATTATGTTGAGGAAAATAAAGTATACTTATAAACTTTTCAAAAGGCACTTCATTGAGAAGAACCACAGATAATGTGGAAGAAAAAGCTAAAATTAAAAGTTATCCTGACAGCTAGGGAAGGTGCTCTGAAAAAGTAGAGTGTAAATAATGTAAACTGCAAGCAACTGTACTATTCTTGGGAAGGCTTCATCAAATAAACACAGGATAGACACCAGCTGGCAAAACACAGGCTCTTCAAGAAACCATCGGAGGACCATTGTGAATCACTAAGTGAGGAAGAGGAAATACTGGCAAAATCAGCAAAAGATATAGTAGTATAAACAGAAACTTCAGAAGTGTGAGAAATCCTTCCATTCTGTTCAGCCCCAGTGAGTCCAAGCAGCCTGCACAGCTGCAGGGCTGAGTCCTGTGTTGGGTGATATCTTCTGAAAAACATGTGGCTCAAGAGCAGACAGTCCAGAGCAGACCAATAAAAGTGATAAGGAGTCTAGAAAGGAAGCAAACAAACCACCTGGGGTTATTTTAGCCTATGTTGCAGAGGACAGTGGGAGGAACCAACCTGAATAAACACAGCAATACAAAATTGTAGAAGGGGATGATTTGTTTTCTGCATCCGGGGTGATCAAGACATGCCTCAGGCCTAAGCTGGAAGAATTTAAATTCAGGTGAGACACAGGAAAAGCCTGCTGCTGGGAAAGGTAATGAAGGACTGGAACTGAAAGACTTAGCAATAAGGAAGGTCATCCCAGAAAAGGATACACACCTGTGCATCCTGTACACCACCTTTGTGCTGCTGGCTGGAGGACTTGTGAAGTTAGGGAGAGAAGAAAGATGTCACAGAGCACCAGCAACTACCTCATAAACAAACAAACAGCAGAATTTCCATTTTAAGCCTAATTATATTCTTTCCTCCCCTGGCCTTACTTATCTCAACCTTGACAGTTTTTCCTAATGCCAGGCCTAGCTTATCTACAAAATCTCTGAAAATACAAACAAAATATCCTGATTTTTTTTCTTTAAAAGTTGTGATTGAAAGCCAGACAATTCTGATTTCTGATTGAAAGAAGAGGCAAAAATTTTATTGGATGAAATACTCACTGGGCTTTTTGAGCTGTGACTTAATACCTGCGACCAAAATGTATTTGCTTACAAAAGTGTTTTTTTGCTGACAAAGACATTGACATGGGGATGACAATTATGGTATGATGGATGGTTGGAGGAAACCTTAACTTTGGGATGTTGTTGGTGAGGGATTGGTCTTGTTTGGCTGTTTTTGAAGTAAACTTCTAGGTTTTTATATTGCAGAAATAAAGCTCAGGGTACAATTTGTTCAGTCTGGAGGGACATCTGTAGTTCCAGGAGTCTTTCTAAACTCTCTCAAGATATTCTTTCACAGCTCATCAATAACCAACACCTTCTCTCAGGACAGACGTCTTGGAGTGAACTCAGCTGAGTCATGCTGCTGCAGACTTTGGGTAAGTGAGAGGTGTGTGACTTGAATATCTTTCTCTGACTCATAAGTCGACAGAGAAGATTTTAATGTACTTGCAGTATATCGCTCCCACAAACGGAGTGTGAATTTACCTTCTGTATGGCTACCCAACTGTGGAACACTCTTCAAAGTGACAATTATGTATTAAAAAAATGCATTCTGAAATAGGTTTCTCAGTTTGAAGCACGGTAACTTGTCTCATGTTCCAGACTAGTACTAGAAATGTGAACAAAGTACACACCATTCCATGGTTCAGCATTGGTAGGTGGTGTAATAAATACTGCCATTTAGTGCGAAAAAAAGTCCATTTGTTTTTATCATTTGTAGTAACATGGAACAACATTATGTAGCAAGTTCATTGCCTCTGACCTCATGCTTGCTAAATGACATCCATAAATACTGAAGATGCCTGTGACATATTTTTAGTATCTCCGATTACACATTTCTAGAGTTTAGGGAATGCCTGACCAGGGATGAACTTCTCTGGCACATCACCTTTTTTCCAGAACATATTGTTCTTGGATCTATCCCAAAACATACACAGTGGTGGTCCAATGTTTCTGCGGACAGACTTTTTCTTTTCCTTGTGCAGTTCAGCTTCTCCTCTGGATGCAAACTAATCCTTAATGGTATTGTTATCTAAGTCTGTTTATTGCTTAGTGTTCATCCCTCAAGAAACATAAAGAATGTTCTAGAAAAACTCAACAAATTCTAGTAGGATCAGTCAATGTTCAACCAACTCATTTGTTTTGGATAATTGTTAACCCTTTCTATCCATTGTGATTCAGATATTTATGAAATGACAAAACACACTAAAGAACACTGATTTTCTGTCCCCCTTGTTAATTTATTACCATTTTCCAAAGACACTGTCCTGTTATCCTTGAAGATAATGAAAAACTTCCCTTGGCTTTGATATCAGCAGAAAATTACAATAAGTGAGCAGTTTTGTCTGTTGGAAGTTAAGTATATCTTAAAGGGCTCAGTCCTATGAGTTACTGAATGTCTGCTAGCAAGGACTGACAATTCTCAGCTTCCACTGATGCCCACTTGGGCTGAGAGCACTTAGTAACTTGCAGTACTCCATCAAAATTAACAGAGAGAAGTAATTTCAAGTAAAGCGTAAAACACAAAGTAACACCTTCTCTGGCATCTGTATTTTTTTATCATGCTGTATAACCTGAATGCTCTGTGGAAATTATACCTTTTCAGCTATAACAACTTTTTACAAGGTTTAGACACATTCTTACACTGAGAAATGTTTGCCACATTCTGTTCATGCTCATAAGGTCGTGACTAAGATAAATAGATTTTAGAGAAACATTAGAGTGGGAGTATGTGGGAGGAATTTCATATTACTAGCTCATTTTTTTAGCAGAAAGAATTTTAGAAGCTTGCTGCATTTTGTGCTTGATACCATTAGAAGGGAATATGACAGTGGTTCCTATAGAATACACATGCTTATAGAATAGCACAATTTAATTTGGTATGAAATGGAATATATCATGGAAAGCTACTGAATAACATCTGAGGAAAACAACTTTAAATCCTGACATTTAGAAGCATGGCAAATGGATGTCGATGGCGACAAGACTTTAAATAACTTTAAAAGGGTGTGAGACTTGGCCCAGTTTCTCTCTGAGCTAGTGACAGGCCTCCCAGTGCATGTTAATGAGAACTGGATGAGACACCAAATCCCAAAGTCTTTATAGGGTGTACCATAAATCCCCATTCTGGCACAACTCTGCCAGAGCTGTGTCCAGGGCTGTTTGTGCATTTGCCGAGACGCTGCCACTCCCACAATCTCTGCCTGGTGGTTTCAGAAACTTATGGCTGAGCCAAACCAAGATTATTTTATGTGTGTTTCATCTGCCATTATAGATTTCTTTCAGGGAAAGTGAAGAATGTATTTGGAAGACACAAGTAAGACTTCATCTAGTGAGATTTTCACAGGAGGAAGGGAGAGGAGTGACTATAATAAGAATGTACCAGGAAGAAACAGGGCTTCTATCTGGTGAGTTTAGCCTTTCCTCCATGTTTTATTAGTCGTTTAGGTATAATCTAATCCCTAGACAAACATGTCTCTTGGTAACAGAGGAATAAATGCAGGCATAGGAACAAACAGTCCAAAGCGTGGACTTTTGAGGGACAGCAAGAGATGAACTTCAGCAAATGACAGAGAGAGAAACAGTACAGCCTTAGTGTGGGAGCCAAGGAGAGGAGTCAAGAAGTCCCAGGCTGAGGAAGTCTGAAGGTGTTAGCAACAGCCATGGAAATCAAAAGATAAGAAAGGGCTTAGCAGAACAGATTAAGAGGTTTTATATGTCACCATCCTCTGTTAGTTTCATCCCAGCTTCCCCTTTCATTGCATCTTGTTGTGAAAGAGTAAAGCTGAACTTGTGACTGCCACAGGATAATGACTTTCCTGGACAATGAACTCAGGAAGAAAGCTGTTATTCTAGACCAAATATCTAAGTCACAAAAGCAATAGAAGCAGATCTACAAAAAAATCATATTCTTTTAAACGTGTGATCAGTTTTTCCAGGGCAAGACCTTTTCTGACTCTAAATTGTATGAACTGGTTTCTTTCGGAGCCCTCAGAACAATAGACTCAAAACTTGTACTTTTTCCATGTCTGACTGTAGGGTCCTTTACAAATCACTCCATAAATGTATTGCTTATTCATCTTTATTTCTCAGATGGCCACTCTCATTAACTCCACACTTCCCTCCTATGTGCTTTATAACACCCGCAGTCTTCCTCAGTCTGGGACTTCTCCTTGACAGCAGCAGTTGGGCACACTTGAGATGATCCTTTACAATCACCTGGAGAGGCTGAGGGTGCTCTTGGTATGAAGGCCCATTGCACCATGCCCAAAGACTAGCTATGCAGAGCAGCACACCCACAAGGCCCCCACAATGGCTAATGCGGCTTGGGCTCTGCTGTTTGCAATGAGAAGCAGAAAAGAAGGAGGGTTTCTAGAGGTACTGTGACACTGAGGTGACTCCCCCAGTCATGGTGCCTAGTCCCTCTCTTCCCTTGGGCATGAGCAGGGCAAGCAGGGTTGTAGCTTTGGTTTACAGACACAAAGAATAAATTTTATAGGGAAAAAATGGTTTGCTGTCTAGTGCTAGTTATGTGCTACTGTCAAGTCCTACTCACCAGCTGTGGCTAAAGGTTTGGCCATGCAAGCTAGAGATGCACCCAACCTGCATTTACTGCAACACTCAAGGGTGTTGAACCCACTCATGCTGTTTCTGCTTTCAACCTCCTGTGCCGTTAACTGGGACACTTGCATTAACTCTAAGATCACTAAGCCAGAATACCTGTCAAGAAGTAATGAATATTTGCCAAGCAACCATGTTAATCACCTAATTTCACTCTGTTTGTATACTTAAAGTAACACGACTACATGATGTGTCTTGCTTGATATTCATGCAGAAAGTTGTATGAGCCACAGGGAGAACTGGAGAAGCCACCTGGGAAGACCTGGTAAGTGCTGCAGCGTGGGAAGGAAAGTGTGCTGTGACCCCTGGGAGCAGGTCGCAGGGCTGCAGGAAGTTAGTTTCCTCTCTGGAGGGGTTATGTTGGTGTGCATTGGCTTTGTTCAGTTAATTAGGCAGATACTGCATCTTTATGTTCATAGGTGGTGGTGACTGACTTTAAAGGAAAGGATGATAAGTCAGAAAAGGGACAGAATAAAGAAAACCCACAGCAGGATGTTTGCTATGTGCTGGCTTCTCTGCATTTAATCAGGGTTTTTTAATCCTCACGTTGAGAGCTTCCATCACAGGTTCATTTCAAATGCAGGCTCGGTGTTTGAAGGACACTTTGTAATGGTATTATACAGATTCAGATTATTTGCAATCCAGAGGGAAAGCATGCGTTCTTTGTGAGGCAAGTAGAAAACATATCTGAACACAAATCAAAAGAATGATTATGGCACACACTCTTTGTACCCATTACCAAATCCTTAAGGCTCTTTCTGTTTGTTTAGGTGCTTTTTCTTCTTCTGACTCTGGTTGGACTGGGTGTAAACTCAGCAATGAATAAGAATGGTTAAAATGGATAACATAAAAAGATGTGACGTTCTTGAAAGATCCCATGTTTCAAGCTTAGATTCAAGTGAAAGCTACCAAAGGAACATCTCCCAGTGGTCTCAAGCAGATCTGCCTTCAGCACGTCAGAGATTTGCATACCCATTTGCCATAGGGTGCTCTTCTGATCTCATTTCAATCCTAGGCAAGCTCAGGTTCACTGTATAACAAAAAATGGCATTTGCACAAAGTGGAGAGAAAAAGCATTGTTTCTACAGCACATTATGCTTTACATTGCTCATGAGACAGTGCTTCATATCCCATAAAAAAACATTATCTGTAACTTACTGTGCATGCTAGAAAAAGCAACACTGTGCCTTTAAAAGAGATGTCTGATTTCTGAAAACACTTTATCTCTCACATTTCCCTACCCACAAAGTAACCTGTGTTTATAAGCAAATCCACTCAACCCCCTAATAATGACCTAGAGTAAACATCTGACATACAGTGCTTTCAAGATCTTCTTTGTTTAGGCATGAATTGTTCATTTTTATGTCTTTTGTATACTGCCTAAAGGAAAGACAAATGATACAAGGGATGTTTTATGTTATCAGTTGTGGCAGAGGTTATGCCTGTGTTTATCTGATCCTCTTTTATTGCATTACAAATGGTAAGATAAACTGCCAGGCATACAATGGTCATTAAGTTCATGGCACATTTTCACATTGGATTTTTAATTTAAAATGTATTAAATGCAAGATAGCTAGTTGTCAAGGTTCCTAGTCATTGTAAAACCTGTGGCAATCTCATGTAACAAAAATTTCTTCCCAATATCAGTGCTCAACTCATTTTAAAATACGTGTGCCTACTCCTGTTTGCATTAGGAAACACCTATTTTCCTGCCTTCCCAGTTTCACAGTTCGATCAGCTGCAGCAGTTTTGGAGTGTCCCATCTCAACGAGCTCACTCTCCGCTGCCATCTGCCAGTGTCAAACAAACCAGCAACACTGAAACCTGTTAAATGGGAGACTAGACAGGGCAAGTGTTGTTGGAGTTGTAAGAAAAGAGCGTAGTAGTTACCGTCCTGTAAAATATCTCTGTATCTGAGTGCACCCTGAGTGTTTGCTGCAATTTTCTGTCTTGGGACAGCATAATAAATCAATACAGAGTTTTCTGAGAAAAATAAAACACTAGAAAAATATTTACAGCAGAGGCCATGCCTCAGCCTAATAACAACCTGAGAGCTGAAACACTGGCACAGATAAGTGCCTCACGATTCCTGGAAAAGGTTCCATTTTTCAGTCTCTCACTGCATTGCCATGGCTTGCTCTGGCATTTCTGTGCTTCCTCCTTCAGGAAGAATGTAAGTATTTCTTGAAGCTCCAGCAAAAAAACCCACATTTGATGAGCTCTAAGAGTGAGGCTGACAAATAAGAGGCAGTTTTGTTAACAGCCTGGGGGGTTGTTTATTTTGTATCTTTGACGCCCTCTAGTAGTCTGTCCAGTGATGAGGCAGGTGTCCTTTGCTGTCCTCATGGAGGACCACTGGGATGTGGGAAAATTGTAAGACCAGAGGCTGATCTTCTGAATGCTGAAACAGTTGAGTCGGCTTTGTTTCAAACTTTTCCCCTTGCAATCTTCGCTTTTTTGAGAGCTGTTTTATACCTGACTGGGAGCATGATACTTCAGGTAAATGCTGTCCTCTTGATCTAACACAGAGAGATGAGGAACAGCTTTGTGGGATGCCTTCATTGCCAGCAGGTGAAGAACAATCTTTAAAGATGCTGACTTTTTTCTAACCAAATTTTGCAATAATTGTGACCACTGATTTTCAAACCTGGCAAAACCCTTGACTGTGTGATATATCCAGGGGCCTGCTTCCAAACTGCAAGGAGAGATTTTTCCTCTCCTCTGTGGCTTCACCTCACTCCTCCTCACTAAGAGAGGGGGAGGCATTACCTCATTTCTGATACTGCAAAAGCAAATCAGTATTTCTTTTTCCCACAGAAGTTGTGTTCTCGTTGTAAACGCTCTGGGCATCTCACCTCCTGCTGCCCTGGCAGGCTCTTTATTTGGTCACCGGGGAAGCAAAGGACAGAGACCCTGGGGACCCAGGACCCAGTGGTGCACAGACACGCTCTGCGCACCCTGCATGGGGGCAAAGATGTAGACGAGGTGAGCTATGAGGTAGGGTTTTAACTATTTCACTGATTCTTTTCTTGCTCCTTAAAGTTTTTGGGGTGCAGTTGGGCTGCTTCACACTAGATGTAAGGTCTACTGGTTCCAACCTGAGAGCATAGTAGAACCCTGGAGCTAAATGGGGTGTGGGACACTGTAGTCAAGCAAGATGTAGACTCCAGGACACTACAAGACTTTGTGCATTTAGCTTCTTTGGCTCTTTCTGTGGCTGCACTTACCCTTGCCAACCCAGGTACACAGGTCTGTAGGAAGGGAAATGACAACAGTCTATTTGCAGAGCTGTATAGTCAGATCCTCAACTCCACTTCAGACTTACACTTCCTTGAGGATTATATCCCACTGTTGATTGACTCTAAATAGCAGTAGCCGAGCTCATGGTCTTTGATAAAATAAGTCTTACTTAGGGGCTAATATAGACAGAAGAAAAAACACATCCCTGTATGCAGGGCATAAAACACTTAGCAGGTGGGATGGGGGAAAGAAGATTGAAGTAATTTCATTTAATATTACCAAAAGTGCAAGCAGGTGAAAGCTAAGTCATTTACATTGTTTTGCTTGCCATTATTTGCCTGCTCCCAGTGAGCTCCACAGGCAGGATGCTGTGCAGAGGGAAGAGGGGTGATTGTAGACAGGCAAGAAGCCATGCAGGGGCTCAAGGCTATCTGCAGAAGAGAAAGCAAAATGATGTGAAGAAGCGGGAAGGGCAGGATTCTCATTTCCAAGTGCCTCTCTGCTTTTTCTCACATCCCTGTTACCCACCAAAGGGAGTTGGTCAGCAACTTGCTGCTACGTGGCACCTACATTACAATATGGTATTGCTGTACCCCACTGTCTGTCTGGGGCTAACAAAGGCCATGACAGCAGTCTAATCACAACAGCATGAAACACAGTGCCTGCTAACTGCCCAGATACTTGCTGCCTGGACCAGTTTGGCATCCCACACTGAACTTGGTGCTGTCCCATCTTGAATTTCCCTGTGTCTGGCTGGACTTGCTGGGACACAGCTTGGGTATGCCTGAGCCACACAACAGGCTGAGCACCTGGCCTAGCTACAGCACATCATACTTGCCCCTAGAGAAAAATCTGGGGCAAAATGAAAGAAATATCTAAATATCTGAAATAAGATTAATACTGTAGCCACTTCCTTCCAGTCCTTAACCATCTTACTGTCCCCAAGGTTCCAAGGGTTTGATCATAAACTGAAGGATCCCTGTGGCTATAAAACTCTCCCTAAAAAAGTACTCTAGCTGGGAGACAGATTCTTCTCAATTTGATTACCAGTATTACCTCCCTGTGCTCCCCCAACTGACGTTCAGGCAATGCTATGACAGCTGGCCCTGGTATTATCTCCATCAGGCATGTAGAAGGGACAATTTCCCATCTGGAAAAACCCACTCCTTTCCTGAACATTAAGGTGAACCTTCTTCATTTTTGGGTGCCATCTCACACTGAACAATTACTCTTCTTTCCAAATCGAAGCTGAGCAAATATTTGTTTGTGAATAATTTATTTGATCATTGTTGCTTCCTTCTTTTCTCTCCCCTCCCCTCTAGAAATTCAAAAAGAGTCCTGTTGTTGCTAGTGATGTGCCCCAGAAAACTCAGTCTCCTGTGGTGGGAGACATAGAGACAAGTCAGTAAGCTGTAGAGGCAGATCCCCTGTCCTCTTCCAGAGTCACACCATATATATTTGCAGAATAGTGCTGGTTTGTGTGAGACTGAACCTGAGTCCTGTTGTCAGCAAGAAGTAATCTTTTCCACACCCACCTTCCCAATCTCCTGTTCCCCCAGCTGCTGTTTTCAAATTAACCAGGCTGGCTGTGTTTTCTGTCCTAGAGGGCTGGGTTGAAATGTTTTGCATCACTGCTGCATTCATCACAAAGATGACCGTGATTTAATGGAAAAGAAAGCCATCCCTACACAGAGCTGGTGTTGGTATGGGTTTATAAAACAAGCTGAGGTTCTCTGGGAGGAGAAGCACCATGGAAATGTAAGATCATAATCATTATCACCATAGAATCATAGAGGTTGGAAGAGACCTTCAAGGTCATCCAGTCCAAACATCTACCTACATCACCACTAAAGCACATCACCCAGCGCCACATCCAGACACATCTTGAACACCTCCAGGGATGGTGACTGCACCATCTCTCTGGGCAACCTCTTCAAATATCTAATCACCTTTACAGTGAAACATTTTTTCCTAATGTCCAATCTGAATCTCCCCTGCTGCAATTTAATGCCGTTTCCTCTGGTCCTTTCACTATGGGCACGGCAGAAGAGAGCAACCCCCGCCTCACTACAGCCTCCTTTCAGAGAGAGCAATGAGGTTCCCCCTGAGCCTCCTCTTCTTCAGACTGAACAACCCCAGCTCCCTCAGTCATTCCCCATAAGAGATGTTTTCCAGTCCCTTCACCAGCTTTGTTGCCCTTCTCTGGACACGCTCCAGCACCTCGATGTCTTTTTTGAAGTGAGGGGCCCAGAACTGAACACAACACCTCACCAGTGTATGGCCTCACCAGTGCCAAGTACAGCCAGACAATCACTGCCCTAGTCCTGCTGGCCACACTGTTCTTAAAATAAGTATCTCTGAAGTGCATGCTCTCCATTGGGACAGGTTTTCTCCAGCCGGTGGCAGGGCCGCTCTGAGAGAAGTTGCTGTCTCTCACCAGGGCTGGGTGCTCTGCTCGGCTCTCCTGGCTCCCCAAACCTTTGGAATTTATCCTGTTTTGCCATGATTCCCTGCTCTGCTGTGGGACAAGCCTGCATTTGAGCTGTTTGCCTTGGCCATTAAACACCCTAAGCAAGAAAATTAATATCTTCCCTCATATAATAAAACTACTGTTTTGTGGCGAAGTGTTGCTGCACATATCACAAAGAATCCCACACTAATCAGTTTATTAGACAGTTGCAGGAGCAAGCAGGTAACAAAGGGGCAGAGAGGGAGACTTTATTTTGTTTCTTGCTTTGTTGGGAGCAGGGAAAGGTGGAGGGGAGAAAAAAGGAGCTAAGGAAGAGCTGTCTTCTTACTGCAGTATCTCTCCATTTATTAAAAAGAGAACAACTGGAATTTACAGAGAAAAAGTGCCTGTGTCTGTACTCATCCTGAAGTACAGAGGGAATGACTGTAGCTGGTTTCTGTGTTTCCCTGGGACAACAAAAGAGAACAAGGTTCCTCCCAGCTGCCTGCATTGACCAGCACAGGAGAGGTGGGAGAACAGAAGCAAGGAACGGTAACTCCCCCACTGGTACCTCCACAGCCCGGCACAAAGTGATGCAGCAGCCAAGGGAATTAGGATCTTTCTGCCAGCTTCAGCAGGCTTTCTGGTGGGCCCCGCAAGAGCACCTCAGAGCAGCTGATTCCAGTTGTCTTAGGTTTTTTTAGGTAAATGTATAGCTGAAAGTAAAAAAAAAATAAAAAAAAAAGAGGAAAAAAAAAGCAAAATGTTTCTCTTCCTCCCTACTCTTCCCACTCTCAAATTTCTGAAATTGAGATTTTTTTTTACCTTATATTGTAGCTTCTGACTGGCAAAACCATGTAACAACATGAGGGGAAAAAAAATGTAAAGAAAAAATCACCCTAATGTCAGAACTTGCTGATAAAATAACATTGTAAAAATCATTTTTTTTCATGTATATGGATTAGCACACCAAGGAAATGGCAGATATTAGCTGATAATAAACGTGTGTGAACATATAAATGTATGTGACTGGGTGGCTGTTGAGTGATGTCTAAAGAGATTGCTCACTGCTAACATGGAAAAAAAATGGAAATTGTTCTGGGTGATATCTCATATAAATAAAAGATAACTGAAAGCTGTCCATAGTTTGTTTGAACATATATTCCTTAATTTTTCATTTTTATGTATTCTCTAACAGCAATAAGCACCCAGAATGTTTTTAGGTTGGGCAAGTTATTCTGTAGATAGAGGGTGTTTCTGTAGTTCTTGTTGCACTGAAATAAATTCTAAACTTTCCCTGTGAAGACAAGAGAAATTGGCTTGATGTCCTGGATTATTTGACAAATTAAGAACTGGCTTTTAATTTCTTCTTAATTTCTCCACCAGTTTCTTTCTTGTGGTATATGTATTGCAAGTGGTTTGGTCTGGTCAAACAGCTTGTCACATGCTCAAACACCTCGTCACATGCTCAAACACCTCATCAGTGCATGTCAAACACCTCAAGGTTGGTGATGATCCCACTGAGAAGGAGTGGTTTCACGGGTGGCTGCAGAGGATTTGGTCTGCACAGTGAGCAAGCGTAACCTCAGATACATGTAATTTGTACACATTCCTTTAGTATTGTGTCGTGCTGCCATTTACAGCCTTTTCTGTTAAGCTTGTTTAGATTGTTTCTTTATGAAGTGGTTGTCATGATATGAGGAATGCAAATCTGCAGTCACTCTTCTCATCTCAGGGTCCTCTCAGTCTGTGGATCAGGAGGGTTGGCAGAAACAAATCCTCCAAGCAAGAGTGTGCAGACCACAAACTCTGCCAGCTTCCTTAGTATTGCATCTGTTCTTTCATCAAGCCAATTACCCCCAATGTGGCCAGTGCCAAGAAAAACCTCCCTGCCAGAAATACTGAAAGACTTACCATGAAAATCAATTAGACCCAGATACATCTATCCTTTAATTCACAAGTTTCAGTATTTGTGACCCCCAGCAAAGCGGTGTAGATGAAGAACAGGACAAGAATAAAAGGCTTTTTTGGAAGAAGGCAAAGGAGTGATGTCAGAGTGACTGTGGATGTCATTTCTGTGTTTCCATGGAGGACAGGATTCCTCTCCAATCTTCGTCTCCTGATCAGCTGATGGCAGACTTTACTGGTAGGAGGTTGTCAAAACTCAATACCAGTGTTCCTCATATGCACCTAGATGGGTGACAATTAATATGGGTCTGCTCCTGTCCTTGTTATGTACTGTCTTATTTACTGTTTAATTGGTTTCCACCTGATACTGGGATGTTAACTGGTGGTTCATCTTATCTCTGAAGCCTTTATGAGGATTGCAGCAATATGGATATCAGACATTTCAAAGTGATGCCTTTTCCTGCTTACCTACATATTCTTCTCTGAGATACCTGCTTTCAGACTTTAAGTCCTTCCCTCATCACAGCTTTTTTTTTTGCTGCAAATGTTCAATTTATGCAAATTAATTTTAACTCAGTTGCTGCTCAAGAGAGGGATGGTGGGCTCATGAAGCCTTGCAAAACCTGGGACTTGGAGCCATGTGTCATATTTTAACACTTAGTAATTCAGAATGAGTCTGGGTGTGCAGAGTACTGAATTTTGTGTGAGGCCTTCTTGTTTTTCAGGCTGCAGG
The DNA here is from genome assembly GCA_013398125.1 of Aegotheles bennettii. NCBI lineage: Eukaryota > Metazoa > Chordata > Aves > Caprimulgiformes > Aegothelidae > Aegotheles > Aegotheles bennettii. The sequence continues at coordinate 33,494 of VZRW01008792.1, forward strand.
CACTATGGTATTACAAAGTCAGATCAATCCTTGAAATAAAGTTTATTCAAGCCACTTTTGAATCTGTCCACATAACAAAAAGTCAAGAAAATCAATAGATCAGAGAAGTTCGTGCCCAAAATCTGCACAACAGGCATTTCAGGGGTTTTAGTTTGAGCAGGAAAGAGACTGGATGTTGTTCACGTCTCAAGCACACTGCTGTTCCAAACAAAGCATGTAAACATAGATGGACCCTGCTACAACCCCATGTCATATTGGGACAGATACAAGTGGTCTGCAGTGTCTTTATAACGAGTGCCCACTGCTGAATTTGTTCCTGGGATATAATGGGTAAATGTCAACCCTTCATCCAGATGTTGCCTTCATCCAGGTGTTCCTATCTACTGTCAGCTCCCTTCCTGAGCTAACCTGATGGACCTTTGCTTCTTCCCATGAAGGATGCTTCTTCCCATGAAGCTCAGTTCACTCTCAAAAAAATGTTAACAAATAAGTAGAAATATGCATATATTTAAAGTTATAAAATAATTCCAACTAATGAAAAGGAGCATCCATAGTATACATAAAATTGTTTCTGTCACCTCCCCATGTTATCCTTGTGTGATTGCCCAGGCACTTACACAGGCACAAAGGAAGACATGCTGCCAGGTTACTGCACTAGTTTTGGAAGTGACTGGGCTAGATGATTTTCCATCTTAACTAATTAAAATTTTGTGTCGTTCATCCTATTTGATGGTTAATGTATTTCTTTTACTGTCAGATTTCCCATGACACTTTGAGGAAGCTCCCTGGAAACTTCTACAAGACACTATCATTATTATCCTCATATCTCTCTTACCTCTCCTTTTCCACAGTATTTATAAAAGCCCAGAAATGTTTAGGCTGCTAATTTGTTATGAGTGTTCCTATCCTGCTGAAAAACAGTATTTGACAAGATGACATGTATGTATGGAAGCTGGTGGTATCTGAAGTCTGGATAGGCAAAATTTTTCTACCAAGTTTTCTTTTTTCCAGTTTCCACAATAATAATAATAATAAT
>VZRW01008793.1:0-24512 GCA_013398125.1 Aegotheles bennettii
TTTTCCCTTTTCCAATAAAAGAGGATATAGTCTCTCAGACCAACTTTCATATATGGCAGCTTAGAGCAAAAATGTTTTATTCATGAATGATATTTTTTTTTTTTTTTTAATAAACACATAAAAATGTGAAACAATAAAAGTGATATATACCTAATAATGAGTGAGCCAATAAACCCCACCAGGCAACTTAGCTTTGGAAGTGGAAAAATTGACTTTGTATAACAAATTGCAGAATTATTAATCCTGTTTGAAACCCTTTTTATATCAGACCATTTACTTTAATTCTTGCTACTTTCAACATTATCATACATTATGCATTTTTCTTTGTAATTTTTTTTTTTCTTTCTGCAAGTACAGTGTGCTCCCAAACTTTAAAGGGCTGGAAGCATTTTAAAGAGAAACCTACTGGGGGAAAGAAAAAGCAAGGGATAAATTATTTAGGCCATTCTGAGGTACTCATCCCTGCAAAAGCTCCCTCACAGTGGTCCCTCACAGACCACTGATGATTTAATCTTTGTAAAACCCTTGCAAGGGAAAGGAATATCATTTCCTCTTTACATGAGCAGAGAAGTGGAAGCACAGGGCTATTGCTCTGTCTACACTAGGTCGAGAAAGCAGTCTCTGGAGGAGCCCTAGGCTCATCATACTCACCATTCCTTGTATCTTCTGTCCACACAGCTGACTGGTTAACATCCTCTGGGTTTCCTGCACATGGTGAAAGGGGAGAAGTTATGGTGAGACCTTTCCTTAAAGTGTCTTTCTTAAGGGACATAAGTGGGGACAAATATACTAAAGCTGGCACTCTAACTTCAGTATGCGGCTTCATCTTCAGACTTATTTGCAAAGAAACCAAGAAAGATGCATGAGCTGAGTCAAATGGTGGCTGAGGAGAGATTAAGTGTGTAGGAAAGCCCACACACTTGTTATTCTGTGATTCATCCATGAAGATGTTTGTCTGTGTACCTGGTGATATGAATACACCATATGTGGGCTTGGGCACGGAGGAGCTTGTATTGATTAGAAGGTATGTAAACTTCAGGCTATGTCTGCAATATAAATGGAAGATACATCTGGTCTTGAGGGCACTCTTAATGCTCTTGCTTGCTGGTAATTATCAGTTACCAATATTTTCCTAAATGTCAAATTTTAGTTGCACAATGTAAAAGGTGATTCACTTAAAATAATCTAGAACCTGAGGTATGAGGTCACAGAAGACCTACATCTCTATCTGCATTCTCTGAGAGTCCTATATGACTCCAAGCTGAGTAAGAGTTCAATGGTAAGTCTGTCCAGTTTACTAACTAACAAATCAATTGACAATAATTGGACTAATATTTGTTCTCAGACTGTGCTGGTCAAAATCATGTGATGAGTATGGAAATATATCCAGCACACAAACTTTTTCTCAGGAGAAACTTAACCCTTGTGCTGTCCAAATCCTTCCACTGCCCAAAGTAAAGTCTTAAAAAGAAAAAAAAAACAACAACAAAACCGAAACAAACAAACAAAAAGGAATGTGATGAAGCTGAAATTTACTGTTAGTTCCCAGACACTTTTCTATTCAACACCATTGCCTCTCTTACATAGTTCTGTACTTGTTCTTTTCAATGCATGAGGTGCTTGCTATAACAGAGAGCAAAAATACAAGGTTTTTTACTTTCAATCATTTTAAGCCTGAGAAATCTTATCATGTCAAAAAAACCCAGCCAATCACAAAAGAGGCAACCACAAAACTCCCATTGAGTCTGATAGGAGTGATTTTGAACTATGGCCCATTTGAGCTCAGGTAAAAATATTACCTGCTTAGTTTTTATAATTCAATATAGTAGTATGCCAAGCCTGGCTAGAATAGTAATATTTTTTTTTCACTCATTAGCAGAGTTTTCAATATAAGATACACTGTCGATTAGCAAGCAGCTGTCCCAACGGGGTAATCAGAGTGAGGTCATGTTCCTATAGTGAACTTTAAAGAATAAAATCCCTTAAACTCAGCTACAGCAGTGTCCTTCCTCCAGGTGTGTTTAATCCCTATTTTTTTCCCTTCTGAATAACAAGCCATGCAGTTCAAGAAGAATAACACAAGCAGCAGCTGGTTAATTTTGATTACTTTTTTTGGATAACAAACATATAAATGCATTAGAGGTCATGTTTATAGAGAAGTCTGTTCTTGAGAAATCATTTTGGTGAGTTACAAATTCTACCTCTGGGCAAGCCTTCCTCTAATCTTTTTCTAAATAGGTAAGATAATCAGCTTGAAGAGTCCTTAAAGATATCTAACATTTCTTTTCACCCACCTTCCTTTGCCAAGGAATTTCAAATGTTTGTATTTGCTAACTATGCATCCTGCATTTATAGATGTGAAATGTGCTTAATACAGTGAATCCTCCACTTAAACACACCCGGACTACCAACAACCTAAACTGCCAAGATTTTTTCTAGTATTTTGCCAACATTTACCCTCTCTCTATCAATCTGTACGAAAAGCCTGTTACAATGTGAGTTACCACCTTTGAAAATAAGGATGCCAGTATCCTCTTAGTTTCTTTAGCAACTTGTATGTCTGTGACAGATATTTCTTCCTTATTTTCTCTTAGTTTCCTCACTGAGACATTTTTTAAAATTAATATTCAGCTCTGTAGTAAACTGAATATTAATTTACCTCTGTAGGAAGGGCAGAAGAGGTACCTCCCTTGGATCACTCTAGCAGCAGCTGTTTTTCTCCTTACTGATCATACAGTGTGTAAAATTACAGTCTTACCTCCTGTATCTCATGTAGTGAACACTTCATATGTAGTGAATCCATGCAGTTTTAACTGCACGTAAACAGTGTCTCTCATTTTTTATGTAAAGAAATTAGGTCAAAAGAGGACCTAACACCATATGGATTTTGGAAGTATGGCAAAAATGTCTGTCATTCCTAACAATCAAATAATAATTTTGTGCATTTATCTCATTGGTACTCTGTCTCTCTTCTGTCCTCTAAAATCCTCATTATTCTCTGTTCATGCATCTCTCCATACTCCATTTCTTCCATTACTTTGTTAGTAATCTATGTAATACTGATTTTGAAGCTCTGAACACAGTTGGTGTTGCTGATAAAAAAACAACCAAACAAAAACCCTAAAGCCCCCACACTATGCTACGATAAAGAAAGCTGTATTGTGCTGTAATATAAAGCATGTGAAAAAAAAGGTTTATATAGAGTAACTTAAAGTTTTCATTTCCAGACATGGAGGGAGACAGAAAGAGAGTAGTAGGGGACTGAGACAGAGGGAGACTTTCTTTAATTTATGGTTTAAAAGAATTTCTATTTAAACTTTTCCACACAGAGGGTCAAATGCATAGGAAGAGTTTCATTTGCATGAAATGCTAAAGGTGTGAGCCCCAGAGCAAGTTGTTTTTTTAGTGTTCAGATGCTAATGATACCATCCATCCCAGCACAGCCTTAGGTAGGAAGGTACCAAGGCCCAAATAAAGCTGAGTATTTGTTATTTTGGTGACCCCAGCACTGGGCAAATATTGTACAACATCTTGTGCCAGCAGCCAAAGTGATTTACATATATTTTTTTTCTTCTCTCTGAATAGAGTGGACAGCTGGTGAATTCTACGCCTATTAATCTTTCAGTGTACAATCATCTCTTGGTATGTAACAAATATTTTTCAATCTTTGGGGCATCAAGTGAAGTAATGAATAATTCTGTTACATTCTTACAGGACTGATGGGCATTACTGAACAACACATTAGGTTTGAGGGTGGAAAGAAGGAGGGAGAGGGGAAATCCTGGCATAAGGCAAACAGCCTATTAGTGCCTTTTCATTGCAGTAAACAAAGAGAATTCTGTCTAATCTGCTCCTCAGGGGATCACCATAAAACTCCGACCATCTCTCTATATATATACTCTGTGTGTGTGTGTGTGTGTGTTTGTGCATGCATGTGTGTATCTGTGTTAAACTTTCTTGTTGTCACGTAGGATTTCTAGTATTTCAAAGCTCTTTGTGTCTGTAGTCTTAAACTAAACTCGTGAAGCTATAAAAGTTTTAATCTCTCTTGGCCCAGAAACTGACATTTCTATGCCAGCTACACAGAAAAATCATGGCACTATGTAGCATAGAATATAAGACACTATGTGTGGTTGAACAATGAACTCAGTCACTCAGTTTTATGCAAAAGGGAAAGGAGATGAGCCAATACTTTGATAATTTAATCAGCTCTAAATTGAAAGGAAGATATGTGTTTGATGGAAAATGGAACAGTGAAATTCATGGGATTAGGTTCTGATGTAAGATTTTAGAAATTTCTTATTAATATGTTTAAAACAAGAATCTTGATTATTATTCATAACAAATCACATTGGCCTGGAATGTAGCAATAGTGTGATGAGAAAGAGGCTGGATAAGTTTCTCTGTGTGAGAAAGGGATCTTTATTCCAAAAGTTTCTTCTTCCTCTTAACTTTGAAGAATGCTTAGAGAGTTTAAATAACTTTTCATGGTGCCTCCCAATCATTTGCTCCAGGTGCAGTTCGAATGTGCAGTCTCTATTCACAGTGTGTGCAGAATTGCAGTCCCTATTGAATGCTGTATCACAGGAGCATCAGTTCTCTTGATATCCCTATTCTATTTCTGATGGGTTATGATGTGCAAATACTTTAGATCAAGGTAAAGCAGACTGGAGCAAAATTTGGAGACTACACACAGATTTGTCTCAACACCCTTTTGAGGTACACCTGCTGGCTTTGCTGTCTATCTCTCCCCTCTTTGCATTTTTTTCTGCTGCTTGTCCTTATTGCAATGTGCATAATTCCCCTTTGAGTGGAAGCCTTTGAGTCTGTGACAGCCAAACATGATTGAGAGAAAGTACTCACTTCATTTTAAGAAAAACAAAACAAATCAGTCACTGAACAAGAAATAAAGCTATACTCTTAACAGAGGCAGGAAGAATTTTTTGAGAAATAAGTATTATTAAAGAGTATTCTTTGATGAGTGTTGCAGAAAAGAAGAGAGAGAAAAAAATCCAGTGTTCAAATAAAACTCTGTCATTAAAGTTCACAAATGTGTTAGTAATTTGATAAATTATTATTATTACTACTAATAATAATATTAATATCATTATCATCATATAGCCTAGATAATTTGACAAGATAAAAAAGAGAAGCACAAGCAGTATAAATCATTTACTCTACTGCAAAAGAGAGGTGCTTCTTCAGAATGGGATCCTGACAATATTAAAAGGGTCACCCCACAGAATGTTGATTAACTCTTCCCCAGATCCCCCTTTAAAGATACATAAAATACTAGAATATAATTAAATATGTGTTCTTTGATTATCAATCAAAGAGTTATTGCAAATGGTAACAACCCCTTTGGAAGGCATCCAGCCCACTTCCAATTAAAAACTACCTGACCATAAATAATAAAAGCATATTACATACACAGTAAATAATGGTTCTTAAAATAATGTATTTCAGGGGCTATATTTTAAGGACACCATATGTGTTCCCTGTATAATGAGCTCTTCCCTCTATCAGTATAACCAGCAGCCTCTCAAATCTAGACAAGTAAAAAGATTAATTTGTTAGGTTATGTTTTTTCCTAAATATTAATCAGTTGTTTTTCTTTCTCCATCTTTAAAATGAAATCCCCTATTTTCTACATTCTTATTCACCTTCACAATAGAGAAAAAACTGAAATTTAAAAGTGAATTTTCAGAAAAGAAATTATTCTCATTTTTGAGATATAATTTTAATGTATGTATGAGGATGCTTATACAGAATATATGTACCTTACCTGTGTGATGTCTATGTGTTTGATGTTACGTTTATATATATGTATGTACTTATATATATGTGTACATAAATATATGTGTTATGTAGACACAACACTAAAACCAGTTACATGAGATGACAATGACATAGTGGATAGCAAATATTTTATAACTTATTTTTTAAAAAATATAGTGTTGACTATTCAAATAAAAGACTTTATGCAGTTCCTTATGTACTAAATTAAAAAGAAAAAAAATACAGAATTATTTGTAAAAACAGAAATGGGATTCTTCCATACTTTAAAATACACAACAATCTTGAAGGACACTTTCTCATTGTGAATATGAGGTGACAACACATCTGAGTGCATGTATATATTGAGGAGACAAAATTATCTTTTTCCTATTGGAAATGTTTTCTCTCAGGAGCAGGAAAGACTTTTTCCATACTGGTTACAGTCAAACTCCTACTGCATAATGAGACAAACTACTGGTTTTATAGGAAATTTCAATTCTTATATTCTGCAATTTTTTTTGTGCTTAGACCTTTCTCCTAGAGATGTCTAATGTACACACACGCTAACATAAATAAATATGCAATATATTTTCCACTTTCAAAGCCCTGAAAATGTTTTAAAAGTTATGCAGAAAAGAAACTAAGAAGAAACTTGTCTCATATCATACATGTCATCCAGAATTTAAATTTAATTTAATTATTTAAAACTTAATTTAAACAGAAAATGGAAATAATACAGTTGTCATTAGCAGTTTGAAGGGGAAAATTATATCATTCAAAGTACACTTTGGACCAAATACCAACATTTACATTTCCACTCTTAGAAAGACTTATAGATGATGACTTTCTTTAGGAAGAAACTACACTGAGTTATAGGTTATTCCATAATTGAGGGTTTGAGAGCTTTGCTAGCTTTCTGTGCTACAAAAGCACAAAACAATTGAAAAAGAATTGTCAAGAGAAATAGACCTAAAGTTAGGAACAGTATCAGGAAAGGAAAACAGTGAGGATCCACCAGTAACAGACACAAACATTGGAGCTAAAGTCTGATTTCCAATAGATTCGTGAGCTTTTGTTGATTGACTTTTTACTGAATTATGTTTGGATTTTCTTATATCTCCACATTTACTGATGACATTCTTTTTTCTTTGCCTTCTGTTAGTGATCTCTAGTGGTTTATGCTTCTTAGTAACAACATCAATATAAGTTGCCATTAAGCTGTCTGTACCATGAATGAGAGACATTGTGTATTCTTCCATTTGAGCATCCTTACCATTCAATGTTAGCATTTGCAAAGCAAGGAAGTTCTGTTACTTTTTTGTTGTGTTTTGTTTTATTTTTCAGATGATTTTGAAGCCATCTGCCTTGATAGTTTACTGATATTTGAGAAGACAGGGACTTTGAATTGCTTTGATTGTGAGAAGAGTTATATTTGACTTACAGAACTAAAAATACATTTGTCTTTTATCTAGCTACTGAAAGCAGCTCATCTGCTCTCTCAATTATTATTTTTCAAATCTTTGTGTACCTAATTACCTTGAGACCATCACTCCTTAGCCCCACTGGGTTTAAAACAGTCAAGAATTTCAGAAAAATATTATGGGAGACCCAAATACACCTACAGACCAATTGATCATGTTGCCTCATTCCCACAGGAAAGCAGCCTACACATAATTATAATTTATTGCTAAAGAGACTGGAAGCCCCATGTCCCACAGGTAAGTATCTAGGCCATGGAATTATGCTTCTGTGTCTGCCTGCATGTCCTGACCATTTGCCTGTTTATTTCTCTTGTTTACCCACTCCCACATAAACTAGAATAATTCCAAAGCAAACAGTAAAAAGGAAAACAGTTCTGTAACATTAAACACTCTTTTCTTAATGGTGGCAGTTTTAGGTCTTGTATACCCTAAGGAAGAAGGGAAAATTGATGTTAAATCTTTTGCAAATGTGTAACCTCACTGTTTAAGAAGGAACATCAACTATGTAACTGCCTGTATATATTTAATTTTCTTTCTGTTCTTTAAAAACTTGTAAGGACTATTTCCCAGAAATGAAGTAGGTAGCATGGGGATTAGATCTCAAAATATACTGAGGCATCTAATACAACTGGAAATTAGTTATTGTATTTCTCTTTCACCGTATTAAGAAACATGGGTATGTAATAGGAGTTACAACTGTGTCAGGGAAAAGCAGAGAGACACTGAGGACACCAGCACGTTTGAAAATACCCCTTTATTTTTATTATCTGAGCACTTCTTTGAAAAAAAAAAACACCTCTGGTAGAGTGGTCACCAGGGTATAATCTAGCTTTCTGAAATAAGCCATGTATAGTATTCTCTTGGGTTGCCCTTTATTGGTACTCTGTTATTTGAGGAAGAGGAAGGTAAGGTGATACAGCAAGCATGTAACATAACATCTAGCCATTACAGCATCTGTACAAAAACTGAAGTATATGGGCCTAGTTCAGATCTCAGATTCTATGGATTAAATTCCATACCTGTGAAGAAAGTGGCTTAAATGTATAAACACAAATCACCTGTGGTCATGCTACATGCCTCTCTAGCTGATGTGAGGGCATTGAACAGCGAGAGCCATGGATCCAGAAGGACAAGAATGAAACATTGGCTAGTGCCTGAACAGGCACTATTTAAGGGAGACCTGGATTCAAGAGCAAGCCTATATTTTAATCATCACTACTAGTGAAGGAAATCCCTTTGTACAGGGACCATTAAATATATCTTACACAGAGAGCTTAGTGAGCTAGCAGCAGAACCCCTCTGCCCTCTCACTGACAGTTTTCCATGAAAGGTGCACCATGACCATTTCACCTGATGAAGGAGAACACTACCTGCAGCCATTTTTTACCTCCATACAGTGTAATGATGCAAAACAAGAGCTTCACTTTAGCACTGCTTCACATGTCAGGCCCCAAGCTTGGACCACCTACCAACAACATCCCAAAAGAAGCCTGGAAATTTTAGAGAAGATTGTCCTGTCCCTCACTCAGGTATCCTATCTGAATTTGTGAACCCTGTTTTATAATAACCATATACACATTGACATTATGACTACTACTTGACTTCATGGTTATCTTGAATTCAACCAGAAAGATAATCTCCTTTGATTTCAAATCAACTTGTGCTCCAGACTGATAATTTTACTTTTGATGCCTATGTTCCTTCACTTCCAAATCTCTACATTAATGAGGCTTTTTGCAGCCAATTAAATATTATTGTTATTTAGACCTGGAGGGAATTATTCTATTAGAAGTTTTCAGAAAGTTTCTGGTAAAACAGGAAGGGTGTAGTGGTTCTCCACTATAACTTCCCTATAATTTAATGGGAATTGATCCTATAAATGATTATTCATTCAGGTTAATGAGGAAGGTTGTCAGCTTTATCCAGAAACAGAAGAACTGGAAAAGAAGTGTAATTTGGGCTGATTCTGTTTCTTCATGATTATTATAATTTCAAAGATAAAAGTTATAGGTTTTTTTTTTCTTTTGTTGTCTCAGGAAAATCACTGCTATTAGTAAAAATCAGAATATTTTACCCATGTAATTTTTAATAATTCTCTTTAAAATATAAGAAGATAGCAAACTGTTTTCTCATTCATTAATAAGACTTTATTTTTTCTTCTTTAAAGAGAAAGTAGAAGAGGACAGGGGGAAAATGAATCATAAACAAGTCTCAGTTAGGAGATGATACCAGAAATCTTTCTGAGGATTTCTTTTCACAGTTCAAGGGCTCATCGCTACTCTATGCATTTTCCCACATTGCTTAGTTTTTTTCACAATCTCAGGCAACAGTTCCATTTGAACTGAGCTGTAGTAAATTTTAAATGGAGGACTGTTCATCCAGAAAGAGAATGTTCTTGTTTGCAACCAAATGTTCATGTATTGAGGCAGACAAGTTTCTGTAGTCCAGTGTCCATATTCTAAAACGGTGAAATTAGTTTGTGTGTGTATCTCAAGGAAAATACACAGGATCTAACCAAGTCAAAAAAATAAAAGTGTTCTTATTTTACTTTCTCCTTCAGCTCTGTATGAGTTGTTGTGATATTTGTCAATCAATGGAACAGAAAATGAAACAACTGGAGTAAGTCTCTGCTTTCTGTTTATTTTTCTTTCCTTTTTTTGTAGACACTATTACATTTTCCATTGCCACCTGACAAAGAGACTTATGATTTACTGTGATACATACTAATGTGGCACAAGAACATTTTAAAAGTTAAAGGCAAGAAGAATCTATTGCTGAATAAACTTTTACTAGTTTGATTTGGTAGGCACTGTACGCCAGTGTCCCGGCCCTCATTGATGCTGACCCTGACCAGGTGATTGGGCTTCCTGGCTTGGCCTTAGACCTGTTTCATCACTATATTCTTGTCTGAAAACTGCTTCCTGTGGCTGACCCTGAGTACCATCACTAGACCTGCTCTTCTTGCTGTCAGCCTCAGCACCTGACTCACCTTCCCTTGCTCAATAACCTGCTCTTATTGCTTCTTAATGATATATGAATACTGCTATATCATCTTCCCAGGCAAATGTAAACGTGCTAGGAGTACTGAGATTTACAGGGCTCGGAAGTCCAGTCTACTACCACAATCCATTTTGCATACCAGATGGCCAATGACATAGCTCTTTGAGAATGTACTTGTAATACTCATTTGAACATGTCAGATAAATAATAATAAAAATGTTCCATTTATTATTAATGGAGCACATTGAAACTCAGCGTTGTCGTTTTCTCCTTTCATGTCACATGTCTTCTTTCATGAACTGTATTTAAAGTACCCCCAGCAAATAGAAAATTACTACTTCTAGTCTCTTGAAAAAATGGCAAGAGGACATTCATGTTGCTGAAAATGACTTTGTTTAATAACATATTGATGAAATATCATCCAGTACATATGAAAATAATACATTGATCCTAATTCTAAAGTTAGTCAAATATTCTTTATTCTTTATTATTTACTGTTGAATCTAGAAAACCTAGAATATGCATTGCAATGCTATTGTATTATAAGCTGCTCAACATGTAAAAAAAGTGATACCAGTCTTAAGTAATCTTTTTCTTTTTTTTTTTCTTTTTCTTTTTCTGTGTAGCTTGCTAAATGCAGTAAAGACAAATTTTGGGGGTAACTTCCTGGGAAAAAGAAAATAAAAGAAAACTAAACACCTTGTGAGAATTATCAACTCTTCCTGAAAGTTGAAATCTTGAGATGACAATGCAGTTAGGTCTTATCATAAATCCAGAGATCAAGGGAGTCTAATGATTATTACCCTGGGATAGAAACTCCATACTTCAGAACTGTTATTTCTGAGTCTATGGCTATCTTCCTGGTGTGTCTTTGAGAAGACACATTCTTTATCTCCTTGTGAGTCTATAAAATGCTTCTAACAACATTTGAATGCACATTTTTTTTACAAACCATTTTGTTATCCTTAGTAGAAGTATCCATTTATATACAAGTATATAAGCATATTGTAATGTGTGATTTTCACTGTTTTTTTAAGCCCTAGACTCTTAAGAAATCAGTTGTTTTCAGAAGATGCTGTTCTCACTTTTGTCATTTGTTATGCAGGGAACCTAAAAAAAACACACTTGTTTTCTCAGTTTCAGGGTACAGCACCAAGTTAGGTAGGCTGAATAACACTGTTGTTACCTAATGGCCTACAGTTATTTTAGGAGAGTTCTTCTGTTGATGGTGGAAAATTGTGACTATGATCCCCATCAGCTATCTCCATCATTGGAGAGTTTCAGAAGAAAACTTCACTTTCAGTACCTTCCATACATAACCAACTTTCCTTTTCTCTAGCAAACCCTTTTGCTACAGTATGGTCAGTGCATACAGTGTTGCAGCATGGGGTTGTTATCATGTTGTTGTAGGACCTAAAAGAGAAAAAACCCTCTGATCCCATTCACGAGGTGAAGTTAATGGAAAATCAGATGATATGGTTAAGCAGCTCTAGTAGAAACCAGGTAGCATGAATCCTTTATTACTCTGGGACCTTGACAGTATCTCAAATCAGGCAATATGTCTTGGAAATAGTGTCTACCCAATATCTATAAGATTTATATTGCATGGGTTTTTTTTTCTATATGTCCAATTCTTATTTTCTGTATTTACTATGGTATGTAGGGCTGACCTAAGCCAACTTTCTCTAAAGTTAATTTATACTCCAGCTGCTTCCATGATGAATAAACTCTATTCCTCCACCTTTAGTGGCTATCCAGTTTGACCCTGAAAGTTGTACTGAATGTCTACATATAACGCCTGCCCTTTCCTGGAATGTATCTACTGGCTACTGCTGTTCTAGCATGGCAGCAGCAAAGAAATTTCAAATTCTGCTTTAACAGAAACCTTCTACATGACCTCAGAAATTACATTTATTCCCTCTGTGACAAAATCTCTTATATTTTCCTACCTCCCACTAGTGTTCAAATATGGTGATAACAGGACCCTGGACACTGTTATTACCATAGATTGATATGTGTAAGTATTTCTCCCCTCAATCATCAGGAATCTTTGCAGTAATTGTCATTTGAAATGATTGCTTTTGGTTGCTGTATTCAGTTATTTTCAGTACTGTGGGGTGCTTGACCCAGTGAACTAGTGGTTCTCCAGTACAAAACACTTTGTCTTTTCCCTAAATGACAGGACATACTCCAATCTTGTTCTTGGTATTTTGCACCATTTGTTCCCCCACAGCCCTGAAGCCTTGTCATTCTGTTTGGAGTATTAGTGTGGATCAAGACTATCCAGGGGAGAATGGAAATTGATGTTGGCACAAAGTGTGTGATTGGCACCAGTGATGAATTCTTATTGTGTCAAGATTTTAGGCATGACAGTTATTGGTAAACCAATCCGAAATAATCCCATTGAAACCTGCCAGATTTGTTACAAAGTGATATGTTCTTGAAGATCCTTGCCAGAATAATGATTGATGCCTGCTGCCAATCAGTGCTGAGACTCAGTCGCTTCTTGTTGTCATTCAACTATGGCTAAGCAGAGCATTTAACAAAACGTAGGGGCTTATTTGGTGTTTAATGAATAAGGCTACCTATAAATAAGGCTCATTTAATAGGTGCACACCTTTGTTCACTGGAAGGCAAGCCTGGACAAATCATTTGACTTTCTGGTGCTTCAGTCAATCCATCACTTGAGTAACAGTAAAATAAACTAACAAACACATGCACAAAAACACCCCACCATAAAATAAGCTCAGCTGAAAACCAGTTAACGTTCAAGCTAGTAGTTACTAGGGAAATTATATGTGTATTGCCCATGCTCTAGTATTTCATCAAAGTAGCTCTTAGCTTCAGTGATTGTACATTACTCCACAGATGGCATCAAGATTGCAGGAAAAAAAAAAAAGGAAAAACAATAAAATAATTGATTGCTTTTATATTATGGTACTGTACATTTTTTTGTCATTTGCAAGTGTATACAACTAATGGATAAGATATTCTATTTTGACACTGTGTTGTTTAATGGAAGCTTTTATGGAAGTAGGGTTCTATGTTTCTGTAGGTCACTCTTATACAGTGAACTACTGAATTTTATGAAAATGCTTAACTATCACTGGTAGCAATGGGATATGAATGTATGCTTACATTTAAGCCTGCAGTCAGATACTTTCTGAAAAGGTAATCTACTAAGAAACACTCTAACACAACCAAAAAAAAAAAAGGAAAAAGATAAGATAAGGCACATCAGACCCCAGATGCATATGCTAAGGGATTATAAACATGCCAAGAAATGTGGGTAGGCCACCAGCAAAGGTAGGTATAGTCAATAAAGTTCCCAGTACTTTATCTTCAGCTTCGGTCTTAGTGTATTAATTAAAAATTCCCAGAGACTCAGGACACAACAATTATATTGATGCAATTTTTCTCTTTTATGCAAGGAGGAACTCACCTGATAATACTAATAATGGCACTTGCATAGCACTTTACGTTTCCAAAATGCTGTACCAACAACACATAAACTACACCTTAGTTTGTATTATTTCTTTTACTGCTGTTACAGGACAGGTTTTAGAGGACAAAGCTCCCCTGCAGTCACTTCACTGTCTAAAGACTTCATACAAACTACTCTTTCCCTTGGGTTCCTGCAAAGTCATGTTCTTCCTGCTTACAGCTTCTGTACCTTTTCCACATTAATTAAAACAAACAAACAAACAAATAAAATACCCCAAACTGAACAAATAGCTCCACAAACCTTCTTCTCTTGATTCATAGTATCGCTACCTTAAGCAGCATCACTGCAGTGTTTGGACTGGACCTCAATGAATTCCGTAGATACTTGCAAGTTGTAGTTTAAATATTCCAAGCACTTATCATCAGCACAATTTTATACTCACCTGAGACAAAATAAATGACACAAATCTTGCTTTTTTAAGCAAGTTTAACAGCATTTAACAGCAGGGGGATGAATTATAGACTTTTCTGTGATGCATATTGAGACATCTCAACAGATGTCGACATGCTGCTTCACAGGTCTAACCCCAAAAAGCCAGCTCTTCTCAATATATATTATTTCACTTATCAAAAAGTGGTGAACATACTAATCCTGTTAAACATGCTACACTCAGCATTAACTACAGATTATTTCCCACTTCCCCTTGTATTTGGGTACTACAACATATTAAACTAGTTCTGCCTTTTTGTGGGAATGCAAACTAATGAGATCTTCTACAACTTCTTCCACCCATGTTGGGAGAGAAAGGAATAACTTCACTTTCTATTTCTTACTTTCTTTTCATTTAAAAATCTCAAAGTTTACAGTCCTCACTGACTTGGAGACATGTCCAAACTAGGTCCCAGAATACTGAGGATCTCAGCTCCCAACTCTCCTGTGAATGTAGCCAATATTCTCAACATCTTACAACAGCATGGTTTGCTCAGGAGCTGCAAGGAATCATCAGAGCTTTCCTTTCTCTCCCTTCATAGTGCTCTCATATTTCCTAAACTTGTTTACTTTGATGAAATAAATCCTGGTTTGTTTGTTTTTTTTCCTCAAACTCTACCCTTTACTTCCTAAACCTCATCTGTATCTACTAAGGGAGTCTTTTATGCACAGGTTTCAGCTCCAAAAGATCAGTCAGTAAGCTGTGTCTATATTCAGCTACTTCCTGATCAAAATGTACACATTAGCCACATGCTAATCTGCATTAACCAGAAATGTGATTTGTGTCTTCCTTCATTTGACCAAGTTCAATGTTCAATTTCTGCATTATTCCACTGTTTTGTTTTGGTTTTTTTTCAGAAGCATGCAGCTTCCCAATTAAATAACTTGAAGTTCCTGAGTTATTGTGCTGTGTGTGATAGTTACGTAGTTGTATACAGAATGTATTACATTTAATCTTCAATAGATGGTGAATTACTGGCACTGTGAATTTTGTCAACCTTTGTTTCTACCCCTCCTCCCCACTTTACAAATGATTTTAAAATCTAAATGCAGACACATTAGGTATAAAGAATGAATTTGGCATCTAAATTAATGGTTTCATGTCAGAGACAGTGCAGGTTTTGTTTGTTGGGGAAAGAAATGGCTGGCTGACTTTCAATATTGGGTTTGGTTTTTTGTTTTGTTTTTTTTTTTTTGTTTCATCCATGAACCAGTAGAGTTCCTCCCAATACAAACTATCAAGTTTCACACTACAAGTTTTCAATGGCAGCCAATCTGGAGGACTGCACATATGTACCCCTAGACAGCTGCATTATGAAGCTAAAGGAACTGCATCTAAATTCATGAGCCGATAAAAAGTAATCTGGCTAAAGTCTTTTTTATACCAGAATATACACTGATAATCACACCCCCTTGAATTCCAAATGTTCCATAACCATTCAAACCGGCACCGAGTTACTGACATTATTTGAAGTAATGACATAATAAAACACACTTTAAAAGACAAACCCATAATTTACTTACTTCTCACTTAAAAAAGTGTTTCAAAAATCTTTTGAGATCATAACTGATGGTATGCCAGATTTCATAGACCATCAAAGACTTGAATATGTTAAACCAGAAAAATTAAATTCACTTTAGCTTACTAGTTAGCTGTAGATCTTTATTATTATTATTTCCAATAGTTTCCCTCTTTCTTTTATCTTCCTGTTCAGTTCTCTCTCTCTCCCCCTTATATTTTAAAACTATAGCTAAAAAGTTGTTAAAAACTATATTGACCTGCAGCTTTATCTCATTAACAAAATTATGGGTTTTTCTTTTCTCCTTAGAGACAACAGATATATCTCCATTCTCAAGTCGATATTTTTATAAAGAAGTGTGCTGAAATGAGGCATTTGATGCATGTAGTTTAGTCAGGGCATTTAACTTGCTTCACGTTGGTGTGACTATACGTACCTGTCTGTGCTAGACAAAACAATGACGATTAATAAGGTTGCTCTGCATAAGGACTTGGAGAAACTTGCAGTGTCCATCTGTCTTTCCAATTGGTATCCACTGCATACTAGCTGAGATTCCAAGGAAGTCAAAATCATGTTGATATTTTTCACTCCAATTTTCTCAGTGCTGCCTAGTGACAGGACAAGGGTCAATGGATATAAAATAGTACACAGGAAGTTCCATCTAAATATGAAAAATACTTCTTTACCTTGAGGGTGGCAGAGCATTGGAACAGGCTGTCCAGAGAGGTTGTGGAGTCTCCTCTCTGGAGACATTCAAAACCCACCTAGATGTTATACTCTACCAGCTGTTCTGGATGAACTTACTTCAGCAGATTGAGCTAGATTTTCTCCAGAGGTCCCTTCCATCCTCCACAATTCTGTGATGTTCTGATTCTGTGATCTGGACAGGTTAGATTGATGGACCAAGGCCAATTGCATGAAGTTCAACAAGGACAAGTGCTGGGTCTTGCACTTGGGTCACAACAACACCCTGCAACACTGCAGGCTTGGGGAAGAGTGCCTGGAAAGATGCATGGCAGAAAAGGACCTGAGGGTATTGGTCAACATCAGCTGAATATGAGCCAGAAGTGTCCTCCGGTGGCCAAGAAGGCCAACAGCATCCTGACTCATATCAGCAATAGTGTGGCCAGCAGGACTGGGGCAGGGATTGTCCCCCTGTACTCTGTACTTGTGAGGCTGCCCCTTGAATCCATGTTCAGTTTTACGTCCCTCACTACGCTAAAGACATTGAGGTACTGCAGCACATCCAAAGAGTAACAGAGCTGGTGAAGTGTCTAGAGAACAAGCCTTACAATGAGTGTCTGAGGAAATTGAGGGTGTTCAGCTTGGAGAAAAGGAGAATAAGGGGAGACCTTCTTGGTCTCTATAACTCCCTGAAAGGAGGTGTAACGAGGGAGGGATTGTTCTCTTCTCCCACATAACAAGTAATAGGACAAGAGGAAATGGCCTCAAATTGCACCAAGGGAGTTTCAGATTGGATATTCAGAAAAAATATCTTCCCTGAAAGAGTTATCAAACACTGGAACAGGCTGCCCAGGAAAGTGGTGGAGTCACCATCCCTGGAGGGATTTAAAAGACGTGTAGAAGTGGTGCTATGGACATGGTTTAGTGGTGAATTTGGCAGTGCTAGGGTAATGGTTGGGCTTGATGATCTTAAAGTCTTTTCCCACCAAAACTATTCTATGATTCTATGACTCTCTCCCAGTAACTTCTTGCACAATTTTATGAAAAGACTGAAAAGTGATCGAAGTGTCAAGCTCTCTCAAAGTCGTCTGATTAAATGTTCTTATGGGGTTGCTTGAACAAAAAACTTAGCGAGGTCTTGGCCTTAAAATAAAGGAGGGAAAAGTGATCTCATTGCTGTCTGGATACAACACTTTGCTCTGTGGGCCAGATCTAGCTGTCTTGCTGAACTATTGTAATGCAACTTAGTTCAGGAGTCTACACAGAAATAATCAATAATAGGTTAGTAATAAGAGAAAGCAGCATGATGCATCATTGATGGAATTACTCTCTCCTCAACAGTAGTAAATTGAGGATAGGTGAACACTTGACTTTACACAATCCTGGAGAGAAAGACTGAATTAATTATTAAAGTTGATAGTATCAGTACAACAGCATTCAGCCAGGCACTTGAATCCTATCCCTTAATAAGAGATGCCTGAAGCTGGGAGGGGGTGTTTGTTTGTTTGTTTTGCTTTTACCACAGCCTATCAGCATAAATACCACTTGCTTAGTTAGAATCCATCTGCTCTGTTGACAATGTACTCAAATTGCAAGCAAGCATTTAATGGTGTCATGCTGAAGCACAACAGAGTGGATGCTGAGAGAGACTTAGGAGTCACTAAAATGAAAAGGCTTTTCTCTTAATTTCAGTCACCAGAAGACTTTGAACAGAACATGACATCTTAGCCGTCTGAGCTTTTTAAACTTCAGCAGATATACACTGCTCAGCTCTGTGGTACCTAAATAATTGAGGCTTTGAAATCTCAAAGTACTCACACCTTCAAACATTCAAGTAGCTTTATTTGATAGATTCTTTTCACAGAAGAAGACTAACTCTGCCATTTGAGATCAATTGATCTCTCTGAAACATAGTGTCCCCACTTTAGATTGGAACACATTGGTTGTTAACTACATATTGACTAGCAGTGTCCCAGGTGCAGAAGGCATTTCATTAAATGGATGTCTCTGTGATGGCATGATAGACTGCAGAATTAGGGATGACATTTGAAAAAAGGAAGAGGGGGGGATCATCACAGCAAAACTTAGAAACTCCTAGATATTTCAATGTTTATATGTGCATTTTATTTCCTTTTTCATTAATTTCATTTCATTTAATGTCATTTTGCTTTGTTTTGCTTTGCATTACTTTGTTTTATTTTATACCAGACAGATTTCTCCATGACTGAGAACTGTGACTTGTGGCACAACAAGGATTGTGTTGAAGGATTAGTCATTGATGACACGTTCTTTTCAAGGCCATATGATATCTCCTGGATTGTCTTCTCATTATCAGGTTTTGATCTGAGCTTTAAAAATGTTGTTTTTGTTGTGTTCCTCTTCTTCTTCTGTCCTTCACAAACCCTGTATAAAGCAGAGCATGAAACTGATATCCTATTGATAAGGATCCTACATTTTTTTCACATCCAGATCTGCTTTGTTGTTAGTTATCATAATTGTTTTTTATCATTATTGATTTATTCTTCCAACTAATATATAGAGTAGTCATTTCTATTTCTTATTTGTGCATAATATAAATAAGAAACCAAATCCCAAAAGAAAATTATGTCCTTTACATGACCCTTATGCAAAATTTATGCTCTTATGTCCAAGACAGTGATCCCCAACCAGTACTTAACAACTTCAGCTTCTGTAAAGACATAGAAATCAATGTTTTCGAATATTAACTCAGAAGGACTTAAAGTTCTGTTTTTTCACCAGATTCTGGTGGTAGCTAACTTTGCCTTCCTAAAATAATGGTCAATTCTTCAAATCTGAACTGGAGATTTGAGCAACCTGGTCAAATCTGGCCCTGATTCTGGTCCCTTCTTTTATGATAAATAGCTTCTCCAGAAGCAGAATGTATGAGATGGAGTTACGAGTTGACCATGTCCTAATGGAAGAGAAGTGTGTGATATTCATGGTAGGGGATTTCTCTTTCTTGGTTTTCAGTCCACTTAGGTCTTCCCACACACACTTTTTTTGCATGATCTTCTCTGCCTTTATGGGTTCCCAGCTAAAGTTTGATAGTGCACTATAACCTACACCAGTCCCAAATAACAAAAAACTATTGTTTGTTGCTCAGATGTGACTTATGTACCCAGTTCAGAGAGCCTGTACTGTCAGCTCAATATGAACCCCATGGGCTTGTACCAACAAAACACATGTTTACTAGGATAATTCAGGGGAATGTCATCATTATCTATAGTCCAGTTACTTACATGTCCTCATCTTTGAAGCTCAGCCACTAGGCAGCAAATTCTGTAGAATGAAAAACAAAGAAAACATCCTTTCACTATAGTATTCATCTGTGAAAAAAAAATAAATAAAAAGTTTAAATTGTCTTATCCATTTGTTAATTTATGTTATCCAGTGATAGGTTATAAAAATATAATTAATTAGAATGATCTTGACAGTAGCCCGAGATTTTGAGCCACTTAGATAAGGACTTTAATCTCTAGACTGCAAAAAACACATCCTCTCTGTGTATCTCTGAATCTACGATGGCTGCTGTTCCAAGTTAAACAACTACATGTAGATCAGTGCAAGTTAATTTAGTTTATCAACCGTGTAGAGATTTGTGATCCTCTTAGGAATGTAGTTGACTTGAGAATTTGCCATTCCTTTTTATTTCTCCAGGAAGGTGTTTAGTGCAGCAATGGCAATAACATATAACCTTGTTCTGTTTCATATAACTGCTATGTTATATGTATTTATATATTTATATATATATAGCTATATATACAAATGTTTATAGAGACTGGCAGAGAGATGCAAAATGGTGGAAAAGCATATTTGCTGTTTCTTTAGTCTAATAGTTCAATGTTTACCTGGGT
This sequence comes from Aegotheles bennettii, assembly GCA_013398125.1. NCBI lineage: Eukaryota > Metazoa > Chordata > Aves > Caprimulgiformes > Aegothelidae > Aegotheles > Aegotheles bennettii. Next base: position 20,273 of record VZRW01008793.1, read on the forward strand.
TCAAGAAATTATTAGCCAAAGAAATGAAAGGAAAATCCACTGGAGGCTGCTAAATACAAACAGGCAGCCTCTAGCTCAAGAAGTTTCCCAGACACGAAACACTGAAAGCTGTAAGGGTACACTAGGAAAATTAATTGCAGACCTGCTCATTATTCTGGTTTACTTTAGTTAGCAACTGCTAGCAAGTAGTGGAAAGGGGATATTGGCCTATGGGACCCTCCTGTCTTATCCAGTATAGCCAGTATTATGGTCTGATGCTTTTCTCCCTAAATGAATTAGCGAAGCAAGAATTCCTACAGCAAAACATGGAATATGTCTGGTTTGATCTCATTTTAAAACTGAGATGTCTATCAGCTGCAAAACCAAAGCTTAATAACAAAAGAGATAACATTTTCTCAAATTCTGGATTAAAAGTGTCCTTTTGAACCAACAAAATCTTACTGCTTTCCATAACGTGTTGTGTCAACTGTATGTTGACTCTATGTCAGAAAATAAGTTTCAATTAATGTTGAAAAGTTATATTAAAAAGAAAGGCAAATGAGATAGACAATCAAGCCATTTATTGCTTTATTGATAACTTTTCTGATATTACTGTGACAGATCCTGTCAAAGAATAGAACAAGGTAGTACTGCAAAGTTTCAAGTAAGAGATATAGAAATTTGTCTGGAATAAAACTAGATCACTGAAAAATAATCTTTTACATTTCTGCCAAAAGTTCTATACTTCTGTCCCATTGATGTACAGAAAGAGTAAAAATATGACCTCAATATTGCTCTTTCACCATTGACTCATCCCAGAATTGATACACTTGTGCTGTGGTTGCCCTGAAGTGTAATAGTGTACCATTAAATTCCAGCTGCAATACCATTATATTGCTATTAGAAAAGACTGCCGACCAACACAATTTTTCAAATAAATATAAATTGTGAATGGCTGAAATGTGAAATGCCCTCAAGTGCCCAGGAGCAGGATTTCAAGCGTCTTTTTTCAGTGGACAGGTTTTATGCTCTCCAGCAAAGGAATGGCTCAGTTTCTCTTTTGATTTTTAGTGATAATCTTAACAGCCACATACAGTAAAGAGCCATACAGAAGCCTGGGACATGACCTCTGTGTAGCCTGGTGAAGGCACTGAAGTTCTGATGAGTATTACCAGTGAGAAAGTTACATCTGCGGCCTTTTAAGAGATAGTTCAGAGCCTGTTGTGATTTTTGGTACTACCCAGTTGACATCCTATTATTTTGTGCTGCTCACCTGCTTGCTTGTTTGCCTTAAACTGGGACAAAATTCATCTAAATATAACAGAATAACACCAGAAGAATAAATGGTCCTTTATCTAAACAAATGTAACAAATACAAATCTTTGGCTTTCATCAGGCTTGTCTCCCTGAAATTCACACTTGTGTGTCAAGAGGATGTTTTTTACACCTGCTCAGCTGGAATACAGTACACACTGTGTGTTGATAGCCAGCGTTTTCACACCCACTTAATCATGCATATGCTAATAGTTTTCTCACTACAACTGCTGTGCTTTGTTTGGGACCTCTTACAGCTGCTTCAAGCATGAACCACCAATCAGACAGCTTCTGGGTAATTTACACCTTCTCCTTACCCCGTGGTATTTTGATAGCTGAACATACAAGCTGAGTATGACCATCAGCACTGACCACCAAGAGACTTCATGTTCCGTCCTATCAACTTATAGGTGTAAAACAGATGGAATGCCCAGTACAAATAGTTTGAGTCATGTTAACTACAAGTGAAACTCTAGAGTATGGTTGCATACAGTCACTTAGCAGCACTTTGTTCACAATTTCCAACTGGTTTTATGCTTATGTTGACAAATATGCATAGATATACATGCTTTTAATTCTCAAGAAATATGAGTTTAATCATTAATTTGTATTTAAATAACAAATTAAAAAAATGAGAAGCATGGTTTAAATAGATAGGCTGTGATTCCTTGCTTAAAATACTTTCCCAATTGTTCAACTAGTATGTCAGACTGCAAATTACAGCTTCAACAATTGCTATTGCCTTTTCTTACTAATTCTGCTGATCTTCGTTCATTTAATACCTTTAAATTAATGATGGGAAACTCTCCAAAATAAGGTTGGGCAAACTTGCCAATGGCAAAGAAGGTCTTTTTCTCTGTTAAAGCTCTGCTGTGGGACTTGGGAGAGTTTTCTTCATTCATCACTGCACTACAATTTTTGTGGACTTTGACTTAATGGCATCTGGGAATTTCACTGTCGGATCTGAAGAGATCTTCCTAGCCGTAGGTGTCTGTCGCATCTTTGTGCTGAGGGTGGAAGAATGTGTGGTGTTTTAAAATATCTGCTGTAGTAAATCACAACACTGAATACTAGCTAAAACCACAAACAGATTCACTTTCTACTAGTACATTATTGCCAAGGGTGAGGAAAGTTCTTCAACTGGTGAGGGGCAGACAATTATAGAGTGTAATCTGTTCATATATCTCAGGTAAATATCTATGAAGTCAGAGGACTTGTGTCACAGCAGGTGAACTGTGTAATCATTCTTTGTTTCAAGAAGTTCTTTCAAAATTTTCCATATCCCTATTCCTGTGTCCCTTCCTGTTTAAATTAGAGGCCCTTTGAGGAAAGGGTTCGTTCACACAAATATTAGCACAATGGGATTCTGATCTTAGTTAGTCTCATGAGAGGATGAACCACATCTGAGCTTTCTGAAGTCTTCCCTTGTGATAAATCTTTGTTGTAAAAATGAGATCTTTGTGAAACACGGAAAATTAATTGTATTTCATTCAGTGAAAGCCTTGGAGATGTTGTCTTGGGGGGGATTCATCAGAGTCTTTTCTGTAAATATTTTAATTATAGTGGTTTTTGCATTATTTTATGCACCTTCTCCCTATTTGGAAATCAGCTGGATATACCCCTATTCAGCAATGAACTACCCTCAGAGGCTCTTTGGGGGCTCACTTCAGAGTTTCATAGGCAACCAGTTTGAGTGGTATTATTGGCTTATATAGTCTGACTTTGTGTACTTAAAAATTCTTTTTACTAAGGTATATTGTATTATAGCCATTGATTTCGGCTAAAGTAAATAATTTTGCTATTTTGAAGGCCATCTTATCCTATTGAATTCAAACAAGGGGAAAAAAATATCAGTTTGACGTTTTGTATTATGACAAAACCTAAGTAAATGACTACTGCTGTTGAAAGGGAGATGACTTCCTCTCTCCCCTTTTCTTTAACTATCACTCACACTCATTTCAAACATTTGAAAATAAACTGAGTATTTCTACTATGCCATAAGTGAACTGGACAAGCCCAGAGAGGAATCAAATTAATGACTGAACCTATGCAAGCTGTACACAACAAAGAATGGAGCCTGGGAAGAAGTAGCCTGGACCAAAAATAAAATCATAGAAATATTTAGGTTGGAAAAGACCTTTAGGATCAAGTCCAACCGTTAATGAGCAAAGAAAGAGATGAGGGACTTGGAGTTGCTCTTTGGTAAAAACTGTTTAGACTGGCTTTGTTATCCATGATCCATCACATCAACTCTCCTTTCTTTCATTATTTTTAATTTGAGTGTATAAAAAATAGAAACTACATAGGCACTCAAGGAGAAAAATTCTCTGTAACACAAGTATATCCAGGTATAAAACTGGATACTAAAACTGTGTGTTGAAAAACCCTTCCTAGGCTGGAACAACTAGACCTTTATTTTGTCAAAAATAGGAAATGGGTTTCAAGATCTACCTTGCAGGAAATTGCACTAATTGCTGTTAGTAATATTTTTAGCTTCTAATTCTTTTTTGATACATTCTTAGGGTGTGATGAATGACACATCTAAATCAGAGTTTAGAGCAGTGACAAGTCCTTTATAATAACAGGGTAGGTTAATGATATTGGAGAAAAGAGTTTGCAAGTGAGTGAAAGAGAGAGGTAATTTTTTGCCTGGCTTGTTCAAGCTGTTACAATCAGCTGCATCAAATGACAACGGTCTGAATTAGGACTTGTCTCAGATCTTACGTCTCAGGCCAAGATTTCTAAAGGGTAAGTAGATTCACAAGGTGAAAAATTACAGTTAATTTTTAAGCTAATATTTTCTTTAATTTGAGTGCGTTGCAACCATGGTCTGTCTGGCTAATGCTCTCCTTGCTCTAATGCTCCCCTCGTGCTAACGCTCCCCCCTTGCACTGATGCTCCCCCCTCGTGCTGCTCTCTTCGTTGGCTATGGCCGCTTTTGAATTTG
>VZRW01008794.1:14424-41884 GCA_013398125.1 Aegotheles bennettii
CCGCGCCCGGGCCCCGCACCGCGGGCGGGACCGCGGCTTCCCCGGCGAGCGGAGCAGCAGAGCCGTGAGCCCAGCCGGGCGGCGCCCGGACGGCAGGGCTGAGCCTCCCGCCTCCCTCATTCACCACCTCCCGGCGCTTCCACAGGTACGGACCGCGGCACCGCCACCTGAGGTCACGGGAAACACAGCACAAGCACACGGGGAGAGCTCTGGGCTGATGGAGTTTCGAGGATCTAGGTCTCAGTTCCATTTCCATGGTCTATATACACAGAGTACTGTCTTGAACAGCTGAATGGAGGGAAAAACGAAGTGTTCCTGTACTGGAACCACTGGTTTACAGAAGCAGAGTGAAGCCAGGCAAAGATATGATTTAGTTATATGATCCATTCACCAAGTCAGCTGTGGGTGAGGAAAAACTTATAGAAGGAAAAATAAAACCTCTCCTGAGCTAAGTGATGGCAAAGAAAGCAACAGGAAAAGACCCTCAAGTAGCAAAGGAGAGGACGAGGTGGGAATTTTGTAACTTGATGGCAGGAGCAGGAAATCTTCTGCTTGGAGAGCATACAGAGACGAGGAGGGCAGGCTGTTTTATAAAAAAAAAAAAATATACACCCTGAAACTCCCTGTTGTAACTAGGGTGAGAAATACCCATTGACACTGCTCTTGTGTCTGACAGAAGTATTTATTAAATAAATGGAACAAAAGAAAGTTCATGCACCCAAAAGAGCACAGGCACAAAAGTTGCTTACGTACACTGCAGAAGCAGAAAGCCACTGTAGTCATTGTGGTTTACTTGTTTTTAATTTTAAGGTAACTGTGCTTATCTGTACACCACAGTGTGACCTGTTGCACCTGTTTTGCAGAAAACTCTCTCAGGAGAGTGTGCAATTTCCTCATTATTACAATATATCCCCTTAATAACAACTGGAAGCAGCTATTTCTTTAAAAGATTACAAGGCAGGGCATGCTAGAATGCTTCCGAATTTCAACATTACCATACATAAATATAACAAATACTCTACTCGCAGTTAAACAAGGGAGAAGAACTCAAGGACAATTAACACTTTCACTAGGATTTAGTAATTTAAATCCAACAACTAATATTCAAAATTCAAATCCAAAAGAAAGAGGAGCTTGTTAGTTGTTGAATTACTGAAATGTGTTTCTTATTTGCATCCTTTGAAAACGTGAATTAAAGACTTCAACTAGAGCAAAGTCTAGGAAATTGTTCAGGGTGCAGACCTCATTGTTATCTTCAAGGAATGGAGTATGCAGGTTCTTATTTCCATGCCTCTGATGTGAAAGAGTAATGTATCTAGGGATATAGGCTGCAAAATTGAAGTCTTAAGATCAAAATTTAACAGTTTAAATGCTCCCTTGACATAAATGTTGTCTACTTTGTAATGAAAAAAAAAGCACTTCCTGGCTTTCCTAGGGAACCAGGACTACCACTAGTTTATCACAATTCATAAAAAGATAACAGATGTGATCACTTTTTCCTCAGAGTTCTTAGCAAACTACTATTAGAACTTGCCCCTTCCTGAACTGAGTGTAAGATAATGTGCACAAGCTGGTTTACTTTCAGCTTACATTCCTCCCTTAGCGCAGCAGTATCAGTTCTCCTGTGACAATCTAACTGGATAGCTCCATGTATTTTCCATTTTCATGCATTTTCCTCAGTGCTCCTTCTGTACACTATTAACCTTTGCTGTATGAAATCTGTATTTTTCAGATTAAAAAAAATATCTTTTGCACTATGCCTCAGCCTGCACAAAGTTCATACTTGACTGCAATTTTATTGGCAGACTCTTCCCCATCCCAAAACATTCCTCATTCTTGAAAGCTGAGTTGGTGATCTAAAATTTCACTGCATAATTTTAAGTTGTGTGGGCAGGTGGTATTTAAGAGCATCTGGTTCATTAAGTTATCTAATTAGGGAGTATCTGGTATAAAAGAAGTCAGAAACACTCAGAACCACAAACACGAAGGAGCAAGAGGTAAGACAGAATAATGAAGACCAGAAGGCTTCAGCCAGTGATTGTTGAGCCATTAAAGGAACTGCTCCAGCATAGCCTTGAAGGGCGCCAATCTGAACTTTGATCAATAAAAGGGGAAAAACATGATCATCACAATCATCACTTGGGGGGCTGGCAGGACTGCATGAAATTTAGGACATGAAAAGGACAGCAAAATTTGTTACAGTAGCAGGGAGAGACAAGGATTAGGATGAACAAGGAGGAAGGAGAGAGAGAGGCAGAGGATAGGGAGGGACAGCTGGTCAGTACACTTGTCTAGCTGAGCACCTGTTCACAGCAGTCCATACTATCTTCTCAAAGCATCTTCTTAATTTCAACCATGCAGAAAAATTAAGACCTCTCTAAGATGTATTGCTTTAATACTGTAAAATCATAGATAAAATCAAGTGACCACTTAGGAAACCCACAAAAGAAACCTTTGTCTTCTGTTTGCACACATTTCATGGAATTCTATTCAACTGAGATTCAGGACCTAATCTTTAATCATTACTACAGTCTGCACTGCCAGTGATGGTATGATTAGTACGTTAAACAAAACACAAGTTGGCCACAACCATTTTGATATTGAAAAGAATCACAGAATAGTTTGGGTTGGAAGGGACCTTTAGAGATCATCTAGTCCAACCCCCCTGCAGTGAGCAGGGACATCTTCAACTAGGTCAGGTTGCTCAGAGCCCCATCCAACCTGACCTTGAATGTTTCCAGGATGGGGCTTCTACCACCTCTCTGGCAACCTGGTCCAGTGTTTCACCCCACTCATCGTAAAAAATATCCCCCTTATATCTAGTCTAAATCTTTCAGTTTAAAACCACTACCCCTTGTTCTATTGCAACAGGCACTGCTAAAAAGTTTATCCCCATCTTTCTTATATGCCCACTTTAAGTATTGAAAGTTGGGAAAAAAAACTGCTTCCATCCATCATTTGTACAGTCAGACAAATGGCACCAAATGTATTGTAAAGGCTAAACATATTCAATGTTCATCTTTAAAAATGATACAGAGAAAGGTAAATTCATGCAGTCTTTCCATGTCATGGCTGGTATCAACCACAATAATTATTTAAGTACTTTCAGTTAATGCTGGAGTGTGTATTTCCCCTGCCATTACTGAAGCTCTGGTTTGTTACAGATTTCTGGTTTCAGTTACCATTCTCCGTTTTTATCAGTTCTTTGATGATCTGCAAGACCTTGTCATCTAGCAAAGAGAACAAATACAGTGAGTTCAATACAGCAAGCTTAAACATTCATTCCCCAAACCCAAGAAAATCAGAAGACAAGTCTAGCTCTCCACAACTGAAAATTTTAATGCTTTAGGCCACACCAGACTCCAAAGCAAGACAAGTGATTCCCATTTGAAAAGCAAAAGGGGCAAAGAGTATGTCCCCAGTACATCCTTAGGAAGTTTATAAACTTGTTCAATGAGCTGGTTGGGGGCATCTCAGTATTTCACAAGAGATTGAGAAAGTGATGGGTTAACTACAGATACACTAGCAGAAAGGAACTCCCTTTCTCCTTCCCCTGCTACAATATTCTACCGAACATCCAGTGTTCAAAGTTTAAATTGTATTTCTCTATCCTTTACTTTAGGGGCCAACATGCAGTTACCCACTATTAACCTGAATCGTGAGACAACTCACATAACACTTAAAATCAATCCATGCCTGAGGTACTAAAGACACAATCTTCTGTTTTGAGATGTGTACTTCACCATTACTACCACCACCTTGAATGTTGTTAATCAGGGATATCTTTAAAACAGCAGTTGTGCAGATCCTCATACATCTGGGATGAGCTAAACAATGTATGTAGGATTAGTAACGACTTTTCAGATGTCTCTCAAGATAATGTAATGATATTCAAGGGTTGATAAGGATTCAATCAACCCTACTGGGTTAGGATGTAGGTGTACTAATGCTTCCTCAAATTTGCCACAAGGTCCATTTAACAAAGAGTCATGTCAATGGTGCAGTAATAAAGTTACCTTCAAGTGACATTTTAGGATTTTCAAGCTTCTTCTTTAAAACGGACTCAATGAGAACTCTCAGCTGTTTGAAAATTACTGCTATCTTTACAGGAGCCTACAAAGAACAGAGAAGACAAACATTTGCATTATTCACTCAGACATTTCATACTAAAGCACAGATGAAAATATTACCTCACATATGAACAGAAATTTCTAACAAGATTCCTGCAAACATGATATATACACACAATTTTAAGCATATGGATAATGTATTCATTAAGTGACTGGGCTTATGTGATGCCCTCTTTAAGCACCTGTTTGTTGTTCGTAGCATCACAGCCTAAAGAATGGCAATTCGGAATATGTTCTCACACATACTATGAACAATCAGCACATGGTGAATTTATCAACATCCCACTTACTCCAATTGCTTTTTCCCCAGGGTATAAAAGTACAAATTAATGTATATCTGAAATAAAATCACATCTACACATTTCTGTTTCAGGACATCTGCCTGAACTCCTGAGAAAGAAATCACAAACCTCTCCTAAATTTCACTAGGAATTTGGGTATCTAAAGCTGAAGCCTTTTCCAGGAATCTTTCATTTTATCATTCCCTCCCTATTCCAGTCTTTGTTTCACTTATATTGCACCACAGGTGGTATAAATAGCTACTATGGAAAAACTACAAAATACAACATACTCTGCTTAGCATCTCAGTATAAAACCAGAAATTCTGAAATACGCTACATGATGCAATTGGCCCAGCAACTGCACAACCTGTACCCACCCAGGTACCATGAAAAATTTCAGCTATAAACCCACAAGGGAGCTGCTTTTTTAAATTCCATGATAACCAGGGGATTCAATTAGACGGTTGCTTGCTTGCATCAGTGGAGTGCAATATAGTGGAGTAGCATCAGTGGAGTAGCATATAGTTTTCCTTGAGTGTTACACAGGAGCCCAGAAAATTGTAACCAAGCATCTGGCAGGCTAGCAAAAGACAGTGTTTGCTATTTAACAAAATTTACAGAGGATTTTGGCATGTAACCCATTTTAATTTTGTCTGCAAAAATACACTAAGAAAATGCACCCAGTTTTCCCATTCCAAGATGAAACTTTTTCATCTGGAAAGAAAAAAAGCAAAACAAAACTAAAAAAACCAAACCCAAACCCCTCAAAAAAAGTATTTTCCATTTCGATTTTTTTTTCCCAAATAATTCCGCTCAGGCTATAAAGCAAAATAAATAGTATTTTAAAGAGAAATATGTACTTACATGACTATACAATTGTAGGAAAGCATAATATAAAGTAGCACACTCATCTGTTTTCATTACCAGCTCTATAATACAAGTTTTAGTCTATATCCATTTCCAATACCTTTTTCTGAAAGAACACTGACTTTGTTCACAAGGAGAGCAGGAACCAATCTGTTACAGGCTGCTTGTTACAAGCCTAGTCTTTTGAGTGTGATTTGCTAAAATTTCATTACATGTATATAAAATTTCCTGTCATTTTCTTTAATTCTCTGCTTCCTTCTTCCGTCTTGTCTTCATCCCACATATATGGTGCTCTGAATTAAGCTTGTACATCGAATGTGTAATACAAAAGCCCACGGAACAACAAAAGGTTCACTCCAACGCACCTGAAAATGGATCCAGCCATCAACTGTCAGGAGACGTTCCCGATGCTGGACTTCTATATCCCCACCAAAAAGCAAAATGGGAAAGGGGGATATTAAAGTAGTCTCTCTCAAGTACACCTTAGTGTATCTCACCTGCATATAAACAAAACACAAGCATTAAAAACAACAACAAACCCTAAACCACATCAAATCTCTAACACCAAATTTGATCACTACTTTTGAAAGCAAAAAATATACTTCTTTTCCTTTTAGGACCCAATCAATGCAAGTCATTGTACACAGAACAACCAATGGCAATTTGTATGCCCTAAACCACATACAATACATCATCACTAAGTAGGTGAAAGTTTTATATGCTACCAGGAAATTAGCTAAAGTCACAATACTAAAATTCAAAGATAATGTTAGGCTTGTGCCGTTCAGAGAAAAGACATCAAAACTAATGAACCTGCTGAAGTAAAAGGCAGGTAAAACTCCTCTGTTACACATTCTTCTTAGCAGCAGCTGGCTTGTCAAACTAGCTACATCCACATATACACCTGCATACATGCATAAATGTGGGCACATGTGTAGACACATACAGAGTAAACCACAAGGTTTAGCATATGCTACTTCTGGCTTTGGAGCCTCAAGGACAAAGATGGAACAGGATAGGAAGGAGTTGTAGCTGGAGGAAAGGAAACAAAAAGAGTGCCTCTTGACACACAAGTGTAGGCTTTGTATGTTCCACTGTTCATAGACTAACTTACTTACCATCTTGCTCTTACACACTACAAGGTTCTTAGAGGCAGGAAATACTTTGAGCTCTCCAAAAAATACTACCACTTCACTGCGTTAAGTCTAATGTAACTTCGTGCTCCTCCTCAGTAAAGCTGGCCCTTAAGCAATGGCTGTCAAGGTTTTGTTGTACCAAAGGTTTAATTTAAACACTTTAATTTAGCAAATAGCTGACAAAATTTTCAGTTGGGAGGGGGAATAAGGTGACAGGAAAAAAGAGATGTAATTCACTTAAGAAGTTCAGCAATCAATTACAGAATTGGCTATTTCATTTTAAGTTATTACTGGGGATATGCCAAGTTTCAAAACTTCAGAGTCTGCTTAGAACAGTGAAAAAGAAAACGCACACTTGTGTTATTACTGTGTTACACATATTACTGATTAAAGTGATCATATTTAAATCAACAGCACAGTATTAAAAAAGTAAATTATACTAAGTGACACACAAAGATACTTTCATTTATAGCAACCAGTTTCACCATGAACCGATTCGTTCATAATGTTCAGCCTTAACTTTTTCTTTCCTTCAGCACTCAGTTGACTTATTTTTACAGACTTCAGAATCATTAGATACTAAAGACTCTTTAAGATGAACAAGGCATTCAGATATATCTTACACTGGCATATGTTATTTAAAATTAGAGTCATAACTCCACCTTCACACAAGTTATCGGCTACATTCACTATTTTCACTTACCTTCTCCTGGTAAAGGAGCCATCCGTATGTCTGTAAGTCTCGATTTACAGAGGAAGGATGCACTTGCGCTTTGCCCTGAGCAGTTTCTACAATGCAAGCCAGCTTCTCTGTAATATCCACAGACTTTGCATATAATATTTTTCCTACATTGTCATACAGCCCTGCAGTCAACACAGCTTTAAGAAGAGCTATTTCATGGAGAGAAAGGGTTTTTGTGGCTCCGTTTCCATCCCATCCACGCTGCACTGTAGATGCTGTGAACCCTGCTGCTCTGACCACCCTTATGAGTTCTTGCTTCACATCCTGAAATTAGTAAGGTATTAGTAAAACTCTGAATTTAAAAAGGTACATACTCCAGTCCATCAGCACACAATGACACTCCATCCCAAATATTCACGCTTTCCAAGAAAAAAAAATCTACTACTAGAAAAACAGTTGTATTTTCTGCAACCACTTTGGAATGCTGTCTGTTTCTATGAGAAAAACCTTATCCAGAATATAGGATTACATATATGATACTATACACACTGCAAATATTAAATCTCTCACCTGTAGTTAAAAAGATATATTTGCATCAATTATCCACTTCTGCTTAGGACAGCTCAGTCATCAATTAAAACATTTTCTCATCAAAATTAAATGGCCATTTACATAAGTTTTTGAGTCATTTTTCAAACNCCTGTTCCTCAACATCAGGAATGACATAATAAGTATTTTAACTCTTAAGTTTCAATTCTCTGGTAGAAGTAAGGACTAGCTTCTCCAACGGCAGTGACTACAAAGATGCATACCAACAAACTGCATATCAAAGAACTGAAGTGCAGCCACAGCTACCTCAGTCAAGGGTGTGCTTTTCATCAGCCCTTACCATTCCACTTGTTTTTGTCTTGTCTAAATAGTAATTGTGATGTATCACCTCATTACAAGGGCATGAGATTTTCATAGGGAAATTTTAGCATATATTTTGAATGCAGAGCATAATTATTCAGTTTACCTCCAGAGTTAACAGTGAAGTTCTATTTAGGAAATTTCTTCTGCAGTAAGTCATTTCGGCACGATACCCTCCTTCCTGTCGAGCCTTTTTCCACCTAAGGAAAAAAATCCTGTCTTATTACAGAAAAGAGAACCACATCAAGCGTATAACAATATGAATGCGGTAGTAAGTTAAAAGAAAATACCATGTTTTGGTCAACATTCTCCACTCAAGTCTAGAAATAAGTGGCATTAATGATGATGAATGCTGCTGGTCTAAGAGTACTCCAGAGAACACGCCTGTTGACTACCAGGGATTTATTCTGCCTCAGTTCTTGTTGTTTAGGTGTTCTGTGAGACATGTGTTATTGCAGGTGTCTTTGTGGTTTCTCTTGTGCTCTTTTTCCCAAAACAAGTGTCTCTGTGCTTTCTATTACGAGTGTTTTTTCCTAAATTCTACTAATTTCAAGTAAAATCTACATCATAAGCGCAGTTAAAAGGAGTTACAGGATAAGCTGCTAAGCAAGCCGTCTTTTTGTTTTACAGTATTTGGCAATCTATTGTTATTCTGAAGAGAAAAACTTCATCAAGCAAGCAATTTAAGACAAGATACCTATTAAGGATTGTTTACAGAACCACATTACTTAAAAGTGTTACCTACATCTAGCCATGAGCACAGGAGAATTATCATTTACCCCAGGTAAGCATTGTAGATTGTTATATGGTCTGAAACTGCTATTGCGAGAGATGACTTTGCAAGATCTGCTTCATCTTTTCGACCAATTGGTGTAGTAAACGGGGATTTTTCTGTCATAACAGCAGCCAGGGTTGCCTGCAATTAGTAAAGTACACATCACTTAAACTTGTAAGCATATAAGAAAATACTCTTTATCAGACAAATAGCTGTAAGATTTATTTTACACTAAACTTTAATGATAAGTCATCTTCTATTAAGTCTCAAGGAAAACATCACCATAAGAATTTCCAACATAGAGTTCAAACTTAAGACATTGCTTACATAGCGCCTTACATACACACCACTAAAAAAACTATTAAATCTCAAAACTCAAATGAAATGGTTGTCAAATGACAGAGCAACATCCGATACAATACAGTGAAGGTCAGACTAAACAACTGCTTTACATTACACCACATTAACAGAAGAAATTGAGAATTGCCAGTCTTCACATAATGAGTTATCACCACATCAACTAATTTGTAGTAACTTCGCATCAGTATGTTCTTGGCCCACAAAATGTGGGGTAATCCAGATTGGTCTAACCCACATGTAAGAGGGCTTTTTCTGTGAGTGTCATACTCCCTCGGAGTGTAACAGACAGAACTGGAGACCAAGTCTGACTGTCCTCTTGTGAATAGCACCTATGAGTTTAAGAACACCTGGCCTGTTCTCCTCCATGATGTCCAAGTACCCTCAGCTTAAAATAAACATTTTAACTTGTTACATCCTTTCAAAATACCGAGTTGCAAGAAATCAGACTAATTGTGGAGAGTTAACTATTTCTATACTTTTTTTTAAATTTAGGTATTTTATTTTTACTCACCACAGGATCCAAGCAGCCAAATATCGCACTGAATATTAGCATTTTGCCAATCTTTACATTGACGGGAAGGGCTGCAAGATGCTGGCCCAATGGAGTCAGCTTGGGCTCATTTAACAGACAAGCCCCAATCTTCCTCAACAGGTTCATTGCATTACCAATTACTTGCTGCTGTGGCGGGTCTAATGCTCTGGAAAGGAAATCTTCAGGAGAGCCAAGATTGCATTTCTGTGGAGTAAATGAGCATTTATTTCAATATAAAAAATTAGTAAAAACCCCACAACTTTTATAGTAGCCTTTCGGTTTCCTTTGTAGCTGTTTTTCCAACCAAAACACCACATTTCCTCCTCTCTAGACCAGACTCTTGGTTCCCAGAACACAGACGTGCCCCACATAAGGTTACCAAAACTTCATTGTTCGGAACAACTTTGTATGGCATAACCTCTGACCAGACAAGCATGTTACCAATCATCACAGATGAGCAGAAGACTCCTAAACCCTCTGAGATGCATTCAAGCTGGCACTAATTTCCCAAGTTGCTAGTTTTCCCATGCATATCCTACTCACTCATGATGGAGAGAGGGAATGGAATTGCCTTCTTAAATGGAAATCGGTTTGAAGGCTATTTAATTAAATTTGAATTATAATTCTGAGGTAAACTGTTATAGTACAGCATGTTATTCTCACTCAGAAGCATGCTCTGGATTTTCCACAACATACAGGTGGTGGAAGAAGCCCCACAAACTACACTGGATTAGGGCTGTCCTAGCAAGGTCAGTAATTCAAAAAACAAAACCATACCATAATATGAAGGCATAATTCCTCCAAAGGCACACGTAATATTTCTGGAACAGAATATTCCATGAAACTTTCAAACCTGCAACATCATAACAACAGAATCACAGATATTCAATTTGATCTTTGAATTCAACTTACAAACTCATGTTCATTCTTTGCAGATGTTCTTTTGGGGAGCAAAGGGGTGGGGAGTGGCACACGTTTTAATGCATGGGTAAACTGCTCATCCTTTGAATTAAAGTGTGTGTGGTAGCTCAGAAAGCAAGAGTTTTAGTGAAAGAGAGGGAAAGACAATGACACTCATTTTCTAAAAAAAAATCTTAAAATTCATAGCTCCCAAACTGAAAGTCTGGCATGTGGCTAAAATGTATACTTCATTGGCTTTTTCAAAATATTTTACACCTTAACTGTTTCTCAGCTGAAGGTTGCTTCAGCTGACTTTCAGACAAGTAGGAAAAAGGTTATTCCACTGCAGTAACAGAAACTAATTCTGCAGTGCTATAGAATTTGATATTTTCCCATCTCTTATCACAGAATGGTAGGGGTTGGAAGGGACCTCTGGAGATCACCTAGTCCAAACCCCCCTGCTAAAGCAGGTTCACCCAGAGCAGGTGGAACGGGATTACATTCAAGCAGGTTTTGAATGTCTCCAGAGAATGAGACATCTATATAGATGAGTCTGTGGTTCAGAAACCCATAGAGTCGTTTGATAAAAATATTCAAAATTGAGGAGGTGCAGTTTTTGTGTATTTGATGTAGGACAGTAGATATTTTAAAATCTTCTACAATTCCATACTACTGCACTTTTCCTTTATTGCTGAAAAATTATTTGAAAACACATTATAGACATACTATGCATAAAATTATTTTTTCAATTGTGAAAGAAAGACTATTCTAACATTTCATTCACAAGATAGTAAAATTATTTTATTCTTTTTTACAGTTCAGCCTTTCTAGTTTGCAGTAATTAAAGTGAATTTCAAAGAGTTCTTGTTTTTGCACAGAAAAAACCCAAAGATACTTATGTGATTTACAAAATCTTGCTGTTTAAGTTTACAGTACCTGTCTCTCGTGTACATTCGGAAGCAGAATCCATCCCTAACACGGCCAGCTCTTCCTTGTCGCTGCAGAGCACTAGCTTTACTAACAAATGTCTCCTCAAGGGAACTCATCTGACTACTTTCGTGATACCTTAAAAATTGTAAAGCAAGTGCCCAGTCAGATTTCAGAACTCAAATTTTGATGTACACTTAAGTACCAGCATATTCATAATATATCTAAACAGTATTTATTTGAAAATATTTTATTTAGTTTTGAAAACTAAGCACACCTGGAGGAAACTGTACATCACAGAACCTTGCCTACAGCAGACTAATGAAAGTGTAAAAATTGGACAATGAAAGAGTTATTGCATTACCTCACCTGCCTGTAAATTTAGAACTATTCTAACATACTCACATTTTAAACGGACAAAAAGAGAGTATCAAGAGGATCTACTTTATCTCTAAACCCGTACTTAATCATGATTTTCCATATTTATGAACAACTCCCGTTGTTGTTCTTCACACCATTTGAAAATCCAAAGATTCGTCCCAAATATGAACCTAAACTGCAATTTGTTCAATGAGCTCAGCATATTTTTTTTATCTGGAACCATAGCTTAATAAAGATGCTACAAAATTCTTGCAGTACTTTAACCTCCAAATATTTACAGTAATCACAGCATGAGTGATGAAAATCAAACTCTCACCTATTTTCCTTGGTTCTCCCAGTATCAATTACGAAGACAACATCTGGTATCGTAATGCCTGTCTCTGCTATATTGGTTGCCAAAACAATCTGAAATGAAGTAGTGTAACATAAACCAAAAAATTATGGAATGTCCAACAGTTTTTATCCTTTTGATTAGCATTATAGAATAAGTTTGGTTGAAGTTTTTTACCCAGAAATGTTTCCTTAAACAACCTGACAAAGCATTAAAAGCTACACAACTTCGAAAATGGTTCAGTCTCCTCCAGTCACTGAGAAAACAAAAGCTAAGTGAGAACTTTGCATTCACTTTTTGTCTTATGATCTGGCAAAATTACTAGCTAGTACTTGCCAAAATTGACCAATTTTTAATTAAATAGTTTGACAGTGAGTAAATACTATTTTTCTAGATAAAGCTATAGTCTTTGGTTAACAATCATCAAATACAGGAAAGCAAAAATTCAAGAAGCTCTTAGAAAAATAATAGCTTGAAAAATTAGTCTGATTACTGTCAAGGTTTTCACAGCATGCTAATTTCTACCTATCTGTTACAGAGCACCAAATTAGAACTGTTTCTTTGGAGTGAGAAAATTCCAGGAACAACTAGTTGTTCTGTAATTCTACATGGCTGGATTTTAAAACAATTCAGACTTTCACCCATGTTATGGTTTGAGGGGACAGGCAAATTTTATGGGTTTGCTGCAAGGACTCAGAGGCGGGGGGGGGAGTGGAGTTTAGGACCCTTTGTGAAAAGGGGTCTGAGGTGTTGGTATTCCCTCCCACTTCCTGCCAAACTCTATAATATAAAGCCAGGAGAACAGGAAGTTCCTCCCCCTTCTCTCTGCTCTCCTTCTTGTCACCATGTTCTGGAGAAAGAAGGAGCCCTGCCTTTGTTGCCAGCCCACCACATGCTCTGCAGGATCCAACTCCATCGGATGCTGGGAAGAACTTTGGACCCCTTTTTCCTCCATTGGCTTTGCAGTGGGGGGGCTTTTGGGAACTTGTATTGGTGGTCATCAGAATCGTGTTGTATATATTTGTACATATTTTCTTCTTCTCCCACCTGTTACTCCCCCTCCCTGTTTCATTAAATCTGTTACAGTTTTAACTTCCAACCCTTAATCCCCTATTCCTTATTCCCATTCTGCCTTCCCCCGAGGGGGTGGAGGGGAGTAACAAAGAGCAAACTCTGTCTCTCTGGGTTGTGGCTTGCCCTGGCCACTTATAACCGAGACAACCCATAGAAAGTTTTTCCTTTCAGTGGTGAATTTTGCCTTTTTAAATATACCATACCTTTCTAATACCAAGAGGAGGTATTGTAAACGCAGCTGCTTGATCTTGAGTTGAAAGGACAGAATGCAAAGCTATCAGCCTGTGCCTAGAACAAGAAGTGACACTAATCAATATACACTTATCAAATTAAGATACAGTGCGAAAATAAGACCAGAACAGTGACAAGAGTTTGGAGAAAGCAATTAGAATGGACACTTAAAAGAGTAAAACTCTGTATGATTAGGTATGAAAGGGTATGCTTCATTGTTTAACCACAATATGAAGAAAGGGTAACATCATTAGTTTATAGGGCTATTCTCCTATTTGGCACTAATACAGTAAAAATATTACTACTACGGAACTCGAGTTAATTTACATTAATAGCTTAGCAAAAAAAGAGAATTAGGTGCCCATGGACCTGAACTCTTTGCATTGTGCTTCCAAGACAAGGACCTGTATTGAAACTTTGAACAGAACTATAAACACATGCAACTTTCAGCCTGAATAATAAAGACCTTCAGAGATGAGACAGCCACAGAGATTTGTACTTTCCTTCTCTTCTAGACCTTGACATCTCAGTCCATTTATGAATCTTTACAATTTGACTGCAAATATTATTTTTATCCCATTGTGTTGCTAACTTTTAGTTACCCAAAAAATAAATTTCAAAACTGTCTGTCACTACAACGCTGTGCCATTTCTTTTGGTAGATTACCGTCTCTGGATTGCTTTGCAGGAAGTAGTTACTTCCAGATAAATAGCAAGCCACAGAAAGCTGTATCCCAGGTATGGCAACTTCCATACCATAACAAATGGAAAAGTAGTTGTCAAGTGCTTTGTAATTGAGGAAGTTTGTTGAAAAATAAAAAGGAAAAAAGTTATAACTGTACCATTTCTAAACACCTGTCATTTCTGCTTGTACCATTTTTAGATAATAAAAGTACGTTTGCAGTACAAACAGCTCAGAGGCATAACTCTCAGTTTCCCTTCTCAGGAACAGCAGACCTTAAAATCCAGTGAACATATTCACTAAGTTAAACTATTAACTTTATAGAAAATATCTGCATTACCGGTCACGCAAGTTAAATCTTCTGTCAGTTGAAATGAGATCATACAGTTGTTGGATATGGGCAAGGCCTGGTAAGAAGATCAGCACAGCACCCTCAATGTTCTTGAACTGGGGACTTCTGTCTGGAAAGTTACAGTTAAAACAAACATGCATTTGCAAACAGCTTCACTTAAAAACAGGAACTAATTCTGGGTCCTGAGGTAAACATTTTTCAGAATGTTTCATGTAATAATGAAGTCATGTGCTTCGTTATCAGTAGAAAGCACTGAAAAACAAGTCCAAAGGACAGCCTCAGGGATATAAACTTCTTAAGAAGCAGACTGTACCTAAGTATGCAAGCAACTCCAAAATAAGTTCAAGGTTGATCTTATAGGGGTTCATATAGAAGATAGCTTGCTGTGTACGACTGCTATACTTCGCATAGTAAGGAGCCAAATCGATACTGGATCCAGACTGGACTGGGACATGCTCCTAAAACACAAAAGCAGGAAAAAATTGTATTCTTAGTGTTTTAGAAGGTAAGAGATCAGAAGGCAAATTCATCATTCACTAAAGTTTTCTCTTGCAATTTAACCCCAGTCAGCAACTAAACCCCACACAGCCACTCACTCATCAACCTGGTGGGATGGGGGAGAGAATCAGAAGGGCGTGAGAGAACTTGTGGGTCAAGATAAAGATGGTTTATCAGGTAAAGCAAAAGCCACATGCACAAGCCAACCAAAACAAGGAATTCATTCACTACTTCCCCATCGGCAGTCAGGTTGTCAGCCATCCCCAGGAAAGCAGGGCTCCATCACATGTAATGGGTACTTGGGAAGACAAACACCGTAATTCTGAACAGCCTCCCCCTTACTTCTTCCCCCAGCCTTATATGCTGAACATGAAACCCTATGGCATGGAATATCCCTTTGGTCAGCTGGCGTCAGCTGTCCTGGGTGTATGCCCTCCAGACTTCTTGTGCACGCCCAGCCTACTCGCTGGTGAGGTGGTGTGAGGAGCAGAAAAGGCCTTGACTCTGTCTAAGCACTGCTCAGCAATAGCTAAAATATCCCTGAATTATCAACACTGTTTTCAGCACAAATCCAATGCATAGTCAGGTATCAGCTACTCTGAAGAAAATTAACTCTATCCCAGCAAAAACAAGCAGTTTCTTAGAACAGAGATTAAGATAAGAGACATTGAATTGATTTCCCACCAAAATCAGTGTGAGTTAGATTAAATCACAGCCACCTACATAACCTGTGCATAGGTATCAACCACTGTTAAACAACATCTCAGATTTTCAAAAAAAGGAAGTATCAAGGTTTGTGCAAGCAGTACTGTCTGTTTCATAAATGAAAATAGTTCCCAAGACCCTATCTAGCATCCAGTTGGTAGCAGTTCAGAATGGGATAACAGGGTGGCAATTCTTTTAAAAACTCCTGTTTTCGGATATAAGAAACCAGCCTCCTCTTTCTTCTCTCCCTCACCTCACCCTTCTTGACTAATGATTGCAATGAAAGTTAACAGTGAATTAGGTGGCAACTGCTGCAGTGTTTTGGAGCAGGAAGAAAGGGGGAGGAAAGCAGAGTTAGCAGAAAATATAGGCATTTAAATTGTTTATAAACATCCTACAGATGCATATACAGCATAAGGCTTCTGTGTTAAGCGGCAGGACTGTAAATTATTTCATTGTTAACCAATGCACTTAAAGAAGCTTGCCACCACATATCCTTCTGTACTGAAGGCTCAACAGAAATAAACCACAGAGATGTAGGAGCACTTGGGCTTCAACTGCAGGATGCTCTTGTAATGTGTGGGGTAGCCACAGCTCTAGGGAAAGAAATAAAATCAGAAGAGCACATGAGATATTTTGCAACATGTGCATTGGTGATCACACCGAGCTATGTGTCAGAAGACAGATATCTACACAAAAATATATACAGTTTAGATGAACAGCATAAGTTGCCTGAAGTCACACAGCATTCACACACTCTTCCCTTTGAGAATTTTGATCCAAAAGCACATACAGCTGTCATTGCAGAGTACCTACAGAATTAACCACAGCCTGTTAAACCAAAAAGCTCTATACAACAAATCTTGTGTAAATGATCTCATTTGGCACACCAAGTTGGAGGATCTTGCAAGTTTTTCAGCTAAGAAGGATATGGCCTTGCCTCTTCTGTTCTTAGGTTCTTGGGAGAAAAAAAAACCCTTAAATGCTTTCCCTTGCTGCTGCTTATAGATTTAAAGCCGGGAGTTTGTACAAGAGAATTAAATGTCAAATACAACAAAATCAAGGCAGCTATAAAGGAGTTGGAAGGATAAATATAAGAATGCAGTGTTAATAAAAATTTGGCTTGCACTGTAGAAGTGCCATTGTGTCTGTCTTATCAACTGCTGAAAGAATATTTGATATTACACAATCCAACCACATTTAGTAAGAGGAACTAGAATTATAAAATAATTTAAGAAAAAAAAAAATTTCCAAACCAAAACTATAAACCTATTTTACCTGATACTTTGTAGTGCCTCCTCCTTTGCTAGTAACATTTATTGTTACCTCCTCCTCCTCCTCCACGAATTTCTGACAATATTCTGAGTCTTTCTCCAGAACATAGCCAGTTGCTTCAATTACATCTTCAACGTGGAAAATCTTCAGTGAAAATCCACAGAAGAAACACAAGGCATGTCAAAAAGTAATCAGCACCCTTTATTGTTTTTTAAAGCTTACATACAAAGCTGAACAGGGCATGCCCTTCCCTTTTAATGTTGTGATAGACCTTGCAAATTTCGACTTTATCTTAAAACCTAAACTTTAATGGGCTTCTCCACATGACTACTAACATTACCTTTACCGTAGCCAACATAATGTGCATGAGAAACATACATAAGAGTGTAAATACAGAGATGCATGAGGGCTGGGGGAGAAATTCTTTAATGCTTTCCTTTTTACCTTGGTGCAACAGACAAAAATCAAAGTGTCACTGATGAACTGATTTTAATCAATACTAAATCCATCAGAAAAAACAATACAACCCTGTACTTCAAAGCACTGAAGCTATATTGTAGCTTCAAAAAGGAAAAGGGTTGCCAATCCTTGAAACAGACATTTAAGATATATGTTTTTTGTAAGAAAAGGTGACATATTTCCTATAGACAGTAACCAGGCAAACACTGTATACATGCATAAAAAGCGTCTCGCATAATCAAAGAAACATTTACCTACCTCAACAGGGTAACTCCTCCCCGAGATCCTTAAAATGGGACAGTGTGAGAAATAGCTGGAAAACTTCTCAATGTCTACAGTAGCACTCATTAAAATCAGATGCAGGTCTGAACGTTTATGCAAGATCTCCTTCAGAATAACTAGCAAGAAATCAGACTGGACACTTCTTTCGTGTACCTAGAATTAGAAAAACATATCTATTGTAAAGCTTTAGTACAAGTCAAGGCCTGAAATAACTATAGTTTCTGCAGAATAGTAAGAGCTGATAACCTCGTCTACAATAACGTGAGATATACTTGAAAGAAGACCATCTTCTTGTAGTTTCCGAAGCAGGACACCTGTTGTACAGTACAGTAGTCTGGTGGCTTCTCCTGTTCTTGATTCCATACGAATTTGATATCCGCACAGGGAATTCTTAAAAGAGATATTAAAAATATAGGAATAGCTTAATGTAGTATACAAGCCAGAGATATTAAAAATTAAGTGAAATGTAAGCACTGTTATATTCAGAGACTGCACAACTTGCTAATTAAATACTATGATGAATGACTACCACACTTTTTTCATACATACACTTTCCTTCATCAGGGGAGGGAAAATACACTGAAATCTATAGTTAAGTTTTTCCAGAGTAGCAAAGAGTTAAGAAATTCAGTGGTTTTGGGATTGTCTATATTTAGGCAGTTGCTCTATCAGTCAATGACCCCTCCTCTCCCCACCCAAAAAGGGGAATCAGGGAAAAAAGATGACCCATGGGTTGAATTTAAAACAGATGTAAAAAAAATAATAAAAGGAACTACTATTAACCCCAACACTAATATGAAATGCAAAGTTATACTTAGTCCATATAGTGGTCACGAGCTGTGCACTCCCAGCACTGAATGCTAGATGTCAAACATTATGAGCACGACAGCTCCAGCAAGAGCTCAACAGTCCAAGCAACTGGGAGAGCAGATCTCGGGACACAGACAAGACCCTCCAGGGATGGCAGTCATTGAGGAACAGTTCCCTCTGCAGCAAATATTCCAATTTATAATGACAATAGTGTTTATGGTATGGAATACTTCTGTTGGCCAGCTTGGGTCAGCTGCCCTGGGTTTCACTCCTCCTAGCCTTAACACTCAGCAAGCTCAAAACTGCTAAAGACCTTGATCACTATGGAAACCCACATACCATGGCTGGCCACAAATGAAAACAAAGTGTGTTATCAACTTTGTTCTCATAGAATCAGGTGCTGCAGCCTCCTAAAAAGTTGCAGCTTCCCTGGACAGAAAATTGATTCTATACTTCTATCCCAGCTAAGCCAGGACAGAGGTTCTTTGCAGTCTTCAAACAAAAATATTTTTGCGCAAATATACTACCATAGAACATACAGGATCTTGGTTTTCTTCAAACAACAGAGCAACTCATGTTGGAAGGCCCTCTTCCAAAGCAGGCCCTCACTCAAGGTCAGATTAGACTGCTCAGAGCCTTGTTCAGGGGGGTTTTCTCCAACCCTAATGAGAGATGCCATAGTTTCTGCACAATTTGCTCCAATGTCAACCACCTTCACTATGAAACACCCTTGCTCTTAATCACCCTCTAAAGACTTCAGAGATCATATATGGATACCTAGAAGTTTATAGGTGACAATCTGGAAAGAAACAGCTGACATAGCAAGGGAAAGTAATATCTAATTATTTGGCTATGTAAGAAAGTTTTTACTTTGTAGCAACAATCCAGCCCCCTGTATCTGATCAAGACTAGAAAAAGGAATTCAGACACATCTTACTTTTCCCCCTGGTCCCGATTCGCAGCCTAGCTCTTCACACACTCTGGTTGCCAGACTCACTGCTGAGATCCTTCGGGGTTGTGTGCAAACAATGTTACATTTACTTGACCCTTCATCTAGCAACAAGTTCTCTAACAAGAAATGGGGCACCTGGGTACTCTTCCCACTGCCTGTTTCACCGGCAACAATAACTACTCGATGTTTTTTAAGAGTTTCTACTATTGAGTATCTGTGCTTAAACACAGGCAACTCCTGTCTCTCTTGCAGAAGCCTCTGGTATCTGGAGGAACTTTGCAGCTTTTTGAACAAAATCCTTGAAGGTTCCAAATTATCTGTGTCTGAGGTATCAAGGGAGAGACTGCTGAAGTCCTCATCAGAAACTAAGTTTTCCCAGGAATCTTCAGGGCCTTCAGACACTTTTGGTTGGTTTTCAGATTGTAGCTGTTGTTGTTGTTTGAGTTTGTTTAATAATTTAGCAATAAAGTTATCACGAGGTTTGTTAGTTTCTATCTTGTTTTCTTCTTCCTTTTTCTGTTCAATATCCCTCCATTCTAGCCAGACATCTCGGTAGGTAGGAGGCAGCAACTGATGAACTGACTTCAGGTGGAAAAAGCAGGAAAAAATTACTTTATGTACTACTTAGTAGTATCATAAGTTCATTTACACGTAAAATGCTAAAGTGGCAAAAGGTATGACAAACATGAAATATGGAGCTATTTCTAAATACAGAAACTATGACAACAGTAATTTGATGCCAACAATACACTTCTATTTTCAACTGGCTAGTATTCTTTACAACACCAAAGAAACAGTTTTATTATAAAAAAAATTCTTCCATGTATGCTGCAACACATACGCATGATTGTAGATAAAAGTAAATGAACATGTACTACAATCAAAGAATTTAATGGGAAACACTTCATTAAACAGTTCTGAGAATTTAACTACAGATATTAACAGTTGGACTTGATCATCTCAAAGGTCTTTTCCAATCAAAATGATTCTATGATTCTGTATTATAACAAACAAGCGCAGAGTCAGATTCCAGGTTAAGAACAGACATATTGATGAAAGTCTTACTTGTCCTTTGGTTAAGTGATAGAGCGCCAAAGTAGCAGCTAGATGTTGTGCTTGCATACTATCTTCTGTTACGATTGTAGGACACATTGTCATCACATCATCCGATGATTTGGTAATCCTGACCCTTAAAGACAAATTCATACAGGCATTTCTCTTAATTTTTGTTACCCATATAATAGCACACCATTAATGTTTTTGTTCAAAATATAAGAGTGAAATGAAAATAGAGAAATTAAGCTTAATGTTACTTGATAATATTTTGTAAAAAGAAACAGTTCATCAAGTTTCATTGATTAGCAGAAAATTTTCAGCAGCAGATTTCAGCAGTGAATTTGTAATTTTTTTTCCTCCTAACAAGTGTCTATTTTCTTCAAAGTATTTATGCACATACAGATCACCATTAAGGTCAGTTGCTTTGGAACAAGGACTAAATATTTGTTTCTTTGCTTGTAACTACTTAGCACAGATAGAGATGACAGTTATCTACTGAGATGCAAACATCTCTTTAACAGACACATGCCAGTCAGACTAGCAGTTAAATTTCTCATACTCTCAGAAGTTAATTGTCTGAATTTATCTCACAAGTTCACTTCAGAACCTTTCATTTGGCAGTACAGAATTAAAACAAATCCCTTCTTTACGGGATCATTCACTAGAATCTTGTTTTTGCGATACTGTCCAGTCTAAACATTACTTTTGCAGAACTATCCAGAGTGAAATAACTCCCCGCTGGACTAACAAAAACAATTTGGGTTAAACAGACTATATTAATATAAATCTGGATCAACATGACCAGACAGAAGTAGCCAGCATTTATAGTTTTAAATGAACTAAAAGGCAAATGTAAAGTTTATAGGAGACACATACCTACATTTCCAATATTTTCCAACCGCAACCTTTTCAAAACCAGGATTTGGGCTCTTGGGAAAATTCTTCCTGCACCAGTCAATCAAAAATTGCTTTGGAGATTTACCAGTCCAGCTTCGAGCACTATAATCAAAATTTCTTACATCTAGTGGTTCCCTCTTTTTCACTATAAGAAAAGACAAATTTTAAGTCACCTAAAATTTATTTTACATTCCTTTGATAGCTAAGAATGTTTTTACCTTTTCTTCAACTGTTTTTTTTTTTACTAAAGAGCAGTATTTTCTGAAAGGTTTTGCAGAAATATTGATACCGATACATGACAGAAATTCCTGCTTTTCCCACGTAAGTATCTAGCAGGAAATTAATTACAATATTTTGTTTGCCATATTTGATCACCCAATAATTTAAGAACTTTCACTGAAGTTTGGTTATTAGAAAATAATGTAACAGTTCTAAGGTTTACAATGAAATAATTTTAAAAGATGAGTGAGTGACAATGGAAACAGTAACCAGCCCTATAATTAAAAAAACATAAAATCAAAATTTTAGACATGACAGCATAGCAAAAATAGCTTTCCACATCATTTACTAAACAAGTACAGATCCTTTACAGTCAGCTTGGTCAGTGAGGGAATTCACCTGACTTTCCTGCAATCAGAATTTGATGACTCAGCACTGCAATGCAACCTAGGAAAAGCAAGAACTAATATTGGAAATTTGTGCTACACTTTAAGCTCGTACCAAATAATTTTCAACACACCTTTTTCTTCCTTCGCAGCACCACCAGGTTTTTCAAGCAAGCTCAAATCCAAAGCTGTTTCTTGTGGCTGAGGCGAAGGAGTTTTTTTCTTTTCATTTTGTTGTTGGTTTGAAATCTTTATAGCTGGATTAAATACTGGATGTTCTTCAAGCATTGCCATTTCTGTCAGAGAGAGAATACAACTTACACTCACTAATTGCTGAGCACTTATTCTTTAAAAATAAAAGACCAATCATATTAATTCAGACTGAGCACCCAAAAACAAAAGTAGTGAAATGCTGCTGACTTTTTAGAATTTGACCTACCTGAATTTTAGAATTTGACTTGCATGAAACAGACAGGTTTGGGAAAGCCTGCAATTCACACAGTGGCATAAAAGATGAAATCAATTCAATCTGACTCAGACTTACTTGCCTAATAAATATGCAGGCCACAAAACAAAACACAGGTAATTTGCATAGCTCTACCTTGCTGAATTCTTCTTATTTTCTCTTGTGCTGCCTTCTGGCCTGGCTTGTCTTTGTCTTGCTTGGAGATGCTTGCTTGTTCTCTTGCTTCTGAAAGCTTGGCAGTCAGATGTACATACCTCTCATTCTATTTCAAACACAATTATTAATTACAAGTCGAATATTGTATGCTTGTCACTTACTGAACTTCCTAATAAAAAAGTGTGTGTGGGGGGTTGTCCTTTTTACCAAGCTTACACAAAGGAGGAGCAATTAGTTTTTATTTGACTAACAGTCAAAACCTCTCAGAATTTGATAGTCAGCTTCCTAATTTCACTGAGACGTTTTAAGAACTTTTCCTTTCCATTCAGTATTTTAAGCCCAATAAAAAAATAGGAAAGGAGAAGTTTCAACACATTTTCCCCTCAGTAGCCTGCAAATATAAAAACAGGTAACAAAGTATTTAACCCCCAATTTTTAACAAATGGATCCACCACTTGCCAGACATTTCAGTTTTTAAAAAACTTCCATGAAATATTATTCTATTTTACCGGGTCAAACTTTTCTTCATCTGTCTCTCTCACAGTCTCGTTCTTCTCTTCATCACTCTGTTGCTCAGCATATCGCAAAATCCACTCTTTCACACTCACTTCTTTTTCTTTACCCACAGCCACCTCCTAGGAAGAACAACGAAAATTAAAAGTAATGATAACAATAAGTGAAAAAAACAATGCTTTCCTCTGCCAGTATTTAAGAACTACTGCTTCAGATCTTATATATAAACAACATTATATGACATAAATAACACAAAAAATCATGGAGCAAACACCTCCAACCAGGGTAAACATTTCACAATATACTTAAATAAACCTTAACATTTGAACTGCTACAACTGCTGTAAGACAAAAACCCACTTTTGCAAGAAATCTTTTCGATTTCTAGGTTTAAAATTCGATAACCACAGAAATCAAAACACTGCAAGCATGCAGGCAAATTTAAACTCACACAGGTAGGTAAAGAGCACTACATGTAAATAAACATAACGAACCTACCATGACAGGAGAAAATTAAGCCATGCTTTACCACAAAAATCAACTATGAAGAGCGTTCAAGACTTCACATTAAAAAAACCGCCACCTTCAAATGGCCACGGATACTGAAGCTAAAATAATGTGGGTGGCAAATATTAAACATACCATAATTTTGGAAATTTTTCACATCAGTGTTGGAAACCAATGCAAATTTTCTTTTAGAAAACTTTGTTCTCTTCCCCCAATTAAATACAAATGAATCTCAGATTACCTTAGTTTCAGGGCCATTTTCTTTCTTTTTGTTATCTACTGAGCGAGGTGGTGGTTCACGTCGTGACACAGAACAAAACTTTGCTCTAGGTTTCTGTTGTTGTTCTTCAAACTGCTGGCTAAAGCCTTCAGGCAAGGCATCTTCAAAATAAAAAACCCGTGTCACAGAATATATCAACAGTAACTATTGAAAATCATTTAAAGTGTGTTGGGAGCCAACTACAACATAAAACAGAAACAGCATGCCTGAAATAAAATTAGGCTTTAGCATTTAGGTAAGTCAGCATTTGCTTGTTGGACTTCCATAAAACTGTCAGGGTAGGGATAAAAAGTCCATAAGATTTTATACATTACAAAAAATCCCAGAACAAGCCAGCAGCGCATCTAGGAAAGGAACACCGTGATGACTACTGGTTTTAGTGAAACAATATATTTAATTGTTACTATGAAGCATTCCCATGCCAGAGTAGATCCTATTACTCTTCTGCTAAAAAAGGTAGTCATTTCTCTGTCACACTACTCACCATCAGGAAGGTTTAAACAAAGCCAATCAAGTGCAGAGTGAAGATCGCCACCATATAAAAGTGTATTTTTCATTGCCTCCTCGATATGCTCAGTCTTGAAAGAGAATCTTTGTAAAGCCATGTATACATCCTATAAATAAAAAAGTTTGAAAATACTAGGATTTAGTCTAGCAATCTAATATAGGCTCGTAAAGTCCTATTTCCCACATATCAGATAAATGCCATTTAATGGAGTTAAACAGTAGAAATTAACATATCACAAGGTTGAGCAGAAAATCCTGGTTTGCATACAGAGCTTACAATAATTTTATTGTAAATATGCATGGATATGTATAATTAAATCTACATTCCAGCTTCTGTACAGAAAGTATTTTCTAGTTAGAAAGATAAAACTACGATTTTCCAGCTCTGTGGAACAAAAACTGTAGGAAACGTAAACCATTCAGATGAAGTTTTATTCCTCTATCCTGTCTGAAGACTCCTATTTTAATTACCGAAAGCATAAATATGTATTTTTCCTGATAAGTGTGCTTGTCAATTCCACTGCCTAATCATTAATGTAACTACTGGAAAACAGGCTACACTGGCTTATACTACATGCAGAAGTGTAGTATGACACATGACATGAATGACAAAAAAGAAACCATTTTTTCTAAACAAACAATAATCAGAGAAGAACACTTTAAATTCTACCTGTAGTTTCTTAGCAGTCAGTCTTTTGGAAATCATTCCTTTGTCGTCATTTTGTTTTTTATGGTCATTGATTATATCAATAATCCTTTTCTCCAAATTACCATTTATCATTACCTGCACAGAGAAACACAAAGCAAAGCGTTATAAGCTTTTGTAACACTTCAATGCTCTTTACTGCTAAGGCAATAACAATGCAGAAGTCTTCACCATTCAAATCCCAACGTTTCCAGCCTTCTGTAAGTGCAGTAAACATTTCTTACAAAAAGAAGATTTTTTCACTTTTGCAAGCTATAGGCTTTTACTTGAAATAGAAGAGTTCATTCCTTATTATAGGGAAGGCCCATTTAAGTCATCAAGGAAATTCAGCATGTCAAAAGAAACACTATAAGGAAATAAAAAAAAATTCTACCAAAAAACCCAAGGCCTTTCTCTTCTGCATACAAGAACTGGCATAAAATAATTTGATCACGAAGATCCAGCCTGTGACACTCTCCTTCCTATAGGACTTTTTAAAAAATAATAATTTTTTTCACATCTTGAAACATGAACACTTCTAAAACATGAACTAAGCTTTGGTTGCTACAGAAGCTGTTGTACAAAATCTTCTTCCTCTGACAGGAAGAAGAATCCATATGCACAGCGAAAGCCCAAGCATAACACAGTCCTGCACACAATGTATCATTTGTTTCTTAAAAACATATAGACGTTCTCTTGCCTGGTTAGCTTACCTCGTTCTTAAAGCATGCTCAAAACCCCAACATATCACGCTCACGACAGTCAACGTCTAATACATGAATGCAGTTTACCTGCATGACATAATACTGAAGAGGAGCTGAAGAAATATTTATTTCAATATTTCAGCTAAGAATACTATGAAAACCAAAGCTGTTTTACCTAGAGACAATACTCACCTTGAGAACAGATTTATCTAGATTTGCAGCAGCACTGGAATCTGTTGTTGAACTGAAACTGTAAGTTTTCGGACCTGCAAATTGCAAATAACCATCAGTTACTAGGCAGAACACAGAACATTATTTATGGTAGCTAAAGCAGACCCAACCTAATACGTGTGAGTGCAAGCAAATATTACACTAATTTGCCAGAAACATGCAGGTCCAGAACAACAGTAAGCATATTCAATGGTACAGAAAGGCCCTTGAACAAGGAATAGGAAAGAAGGGTGTGACTCTTAGCAGACAAAATATAAAATCCCAAGTGGCACAATGAGAGTAAATGGCATCGACTGCACGCTCTCCCAACACTTGACCAAGGACTGCCAGATAAGGAAGCAGGTAACAAGTTCAAAACGAGAAAGATTGTTCTTTGTTTGGGTTTTTTTATTACAAAGTGCATAGCTACGTAACAGAACTCTGCCACTAAACCTGCGGATATTGGATGTTTACCTAAGTCCAAGGGCAGACAGGATAGCTTTCTAGTAAAAAAAATAAATCAATTTGGGAGGGCATTGATAAAACATTGCATCTGCTCAGGAAGACCCTGGGCCACAACTGACAGATGACACAAGAGTACCCTATGGAACTATCACTGCATGTCTGACCTATTCTTGCCTAGGTACCTGCTTTTGGCCCCTATCTAGGATAGGACACTGGGTGTCAGATCTGCTATGGTCATTCGTAAATACTTTGTTTGGCAGCTGTTAGAAAAACAGTAATTCACAAAGCTGTTTGTTGTCATTAGACTGGTTGGGCTTCCACCAACACACAGCTTGCTGTTGCACTCCATCATTTGCAGAACACACACACCATTTTTGGTACTTCAGATGTAAAAAGAAACCCAGCAACCCCACTCCAGGCTGCGTGCCACCCCAGAGGAGCAGCGCTGTGCTCCAGGAGGCACTGATACCTCCCAGCTCCTCAGCCTACAGGCTGGAGACCTTGTCTGTCCTGGGCTGCCTGCAAAGAGGCTCTAGGAGAACCCATTTGTAGATCAGGGCTAGGTGTAGGTAACCATATTTCAGGAAAAAAAGTGGTCATCTCTGGTCAGAAGCTACCAAGAGCAGTCAGTGCTCACGAGCTAACCACTGGCACTTACTGGTAGGCTGTGTGACTACATAGTACTTAGACTGTACTAACTTACTTTTCACTTGCACTGACTTACTTTCCACCAGAGCAGACAACCTGGAAGACAAGCAGAATAGTTTCTGAAGAGGACTGAGCACCGTGGTGTTGGAGAAGTGGGAGACACAAGAAACAGGTTTAGCAGAGCCCAGATTTTAAAAGCAAAGTACATTAATAGGTTCAGGAAGTTTAAGTT
>VZRW01008794.1:43116-55108 GCA_013398125.1 Aegotheles bennettii
GCGGGGCGGTCGGTGCTGCCCCCAGGGCCCCCCGGCCCCCGCTGGAAGCAGGCACAGAAGGGGGCGGGCTTCGTTCATGTGCTCTGTTTGTGCTGCAGGAAACGATCGGAGGAAAAACCATCAGTAGCTGCGACTGGGAAGCCCAAAAGGGAAGCTGAGGTCAGCAGCACAGAAGATGCTGTTTTGGCAAAGAAACCGAAATTGGAAGATGTATCAGAAGATGCTAAGTAAGTGCCTGTCTCAGTGTGTAAAGAAATCAGATGGAGACATACTGGTTAGCTGTATGCACCTGTGAACAGTCGGCGTAAGTTTGCAGTGTTTTCATATAAAGATAAATTTGCACATGAGGTTGATTTTCCATCATCTATAGGGAATTCTGCAGTGTTTTCATATAAAGAAGAATTTGCACATGAAGTTTGTTTTCCATTATCAATACAAGTGAGGATGTGCTAATAATACAGCTTCAGCAGTAGTGAGCACTGGGTATGTTTAAAATAATATTGCAGGCGGGTAGGCAACTGCAGTATGAAATTGTTCATGTATTTGTGGTTTACTGCATGTGGATTAGTGGTTCTTGGTCAAAGCCATTGTGTTGGTTTCAGGCGTATAGCAGAGATAAGCAGTGAGGCACATGGGAGGAGGCAGGCTTCCTGTGTACCATGCCACTGAAAGACATAATTGGCTTGGGGTACAAGAAGAATTTGACAAAGGAGGCAGAAACAAAGCTTAAGTACAGACATGTTTTTAAATTTGAGCACAAATGGCAGGTATTTGACATGGAGAGTCGGGTATACTTGGACATGCTGGCAGTGAGGGAGATGGGACAGGTGAAGGGAAGTCAGAATGCCATTTCTCTGCCTTAGGATTTGCATGTCTCTCCCTCTTTTATTTCCAGAACTTAGTGACGTGTTATGAGTGGTTCTGAAAACAGATCGAAGGGACAGTGCAGGCACTTTTCCAGCTTACTATCATTTAAGAGGTTCTTGGGAACCTGGAAGTTTATGTTGGTTTAGGAAACGGTTACAAAGGTTCATGGAATAAAAATCCATCCAGAGCTGCCAAATGCAGATGTGTGTCTCCCAGCTTAAGAGGTAGAAATCTCTTCTACAGAAATAAAAATTAGCTGCTTGCTGTGTTCTTACACTTTTCTTTGGGTGATGTATTAGTGACTTCTGTCAGACAGAATTCCGGTCTGATTACATGGTAATTTTTCATACGTTCAAGGTAAGATTTTCTGTGAGAAAGTAATAAGATTTCTCAGAACACTGTAGCAAAGGGTACCTATATAGAAGCAAAACGGAACCAGAGACAGCAGTTTAAGACGGTTTCTGTGTTAGTGGTCTCAGTAAAATGTATACTTGCCCACAGTAGCTTACTAAAAGTGTTAAAACTGTCAGAAGCAAATACTGTTCCGTGCAGTGAGACACTGGCCCCTTCTTGTGCCCGTAAGAGAAGGGGCCGGTAAAGAGAAGAGGGGTCTTGTCTCCCGGCAGCTGCTTGGGGTGCTTCGGGTTGCTGGTGTCGGTGTCATGACTAGTAGCAGGAATACAGGTCTTGAATTTTGCTTTGTTGTATATTGAAAAAAAGCCCTCATTTAAGCAAAAAAATTCATGTGAACAAATGTGATCAAAGTGCTGTTTTGTGGTGCAGGTTTTTAAATTGTTACAAATCCCAAACCAGTAGCTGAAGTAGATTTATATAGTGTCAACGTTTTAACACTTAGAGGTATTCTTAGGCCTGGTAGTAGTCTCTGCCAACTGTCTGATTCAAGTTTGTGCATTGTTTTTTAATGTTGCAGTTAAAGTAGCATTGAAGTTCAACTTTTCCACATTTATAAAGAAAACAGGATTTCTAAACACCTTTCTGGCAATCCTAACTCATGTGTTTTCAGTTTGGCAGACCTGATGCCTCAAGTAAAGGTGCAAGCTGTGGAGACTGTTGAAGGTTGTACACATGAGGTGAGTGCAATGAAAATGCACATGAAAAGTACAGGCTTGTTCCATAAAATTATATTTATCACTGCCAGTATAATAATATTTTTATTGCACTTGTACAAACTGTATATTGTTTTATATTATAATTATGGCAGGCGAGGGTTGTGAAGAGTTTGAGGTCTGTATCTGGCACTGAGTATGCACAGATGCACTTGAAAAATTAATATGATATCTTACCTGAAGCAGTTTGAACAATACTTGCAATAAAATGACTGATTGTGAAAGACCCAATGGTAATGTTGGTAGGCTTCCTGTTTGAAAGGTACTAAGCACGTTCTGAGTGCTGTTGTTGAGGAGGAAAGCTCACTGGTTGTTAAAATAGGTCTGTTTTCATAGTGCCGTCTAAGTGTGCACCAGTACATTGAAATATTTCGCTGTTCTGGCTCCAGAATGAAAGGCTTTCTTGTAAAGCTGATTACTGTTGAAAATTATGTTTTGGTAAAAAGGGAAAAAAGTCTTTTTTTCCGTAAAAGCATAATAATGAAAACTCTCAATTTTCAAATTGTGTTAATAGTTTAAAATACGAAAAAAAGGGAATTATTAATGCTGATTTATTTTTAAATAAAATTTTTTATTATACTTCATCCAAAGATGATTGTCAGTAAGAGCTTCTATGAAAATTAAATAAGTAAATGTTAACTTCTTTGTACTTTTATGCTCATTTTCTTTTCAGTGCTGTCTTCCAGAACTAGCTCAAGTTAATTAAGGTCATATTCAAGGACCTGGTATGATTAGATCTTGGTAATAGAGGAATTGTATATACAATTGATGATACAGGTTTTAAATAAAGCCCATGCCTCTGTACAATCTTTGTTACCTAGAGGTGTCTGGTAGAGGTTTGTCATCGCTTAGTAACTGAAGAGAGCTTAAATATTTAGTATGAATGAATGTTAGATGTTGGCCAGGAACAGGGACTTTACCTGTATAAACAGATTGTCCTTGGAAAGCAAGTGTCATCAGCGTGAGCTGAGTAAATGTTTCTAATGTCTGTTGGCCAGAAGCCATGACTGTGTCTTGGCCTGAAGTGCTAATATTGCAAGGTAGGTGAAGCAGAAATATTTCACACAAGACAGTAGGGAGTATCAGTGAAGTGAAAGAAGGAGCATTGCTGGGGCAGGAGGATAGAGACACTGGTTGAAAAACTCTGAGAGGAAGAAGGGAGGGAGGCCTTGACACATGAGCTCATAGAAACAGGATAACAGTAATTCAGATTAGTTTTCATGCACTTTACATCTTCTGCCCCAGCTCTTCATAGCTTGCCATGTCACTGGAGTAGACTCTGAGAATTTTGCAACTCTTTTTATTTAAAATGTATTTTATAGGTTGCACTTCCAGCAGATGAAGAATTCACAGGTCTGAAGCCAAGAACTGGAAAAGCTGCAAAAGTATGTGACAGATTACATTTTATTTTCTTTTTGCATATGCTTTAGACAGAAGATGGAGGTAGAGAGAAAAGTGATGTACTTCGTCAGTAATGCTTGGAAAAGAATATCTTGAAAAGATGGCCTGTCATAAGTAAGATTAGTGTTTCTATATTTTAAATTTGGTAGAGTAAAATGATGCGGCTGAATGGAGTGGATAGGTCCATGTGATTTCAATTCTATTCTACAACATCAGGTGGTGGCTTCAGTTGTCAGGTGGTGGTTTCAGTCATGCACTGAAGTTTCTCTTCCTAAGTTAGTAAATTACAGAAAATTCAGTCATTGGGGCTAGATTTTCATTCAGTATGACAAGAAGATGTAAGTAAAGATCTTAGATGTGGTGTTAGATAAAATTATTTAAATACAAAGTCATTGCAAAATACTAGATTAAGATCAGTTGAAGTTACAAATATCTATGGGATTTCATTTCTGACTAATTTGCACAGTAGATCAGTGAGAAAACTAATTAGATGTCAATAAAGGTCTCTGTTAAAATTATGTAACATTTTTGCTTTCTTTCTTTTTAGGAATATCCGTTTATTCTTGATGCTTTTCAGAGAGAAGCTATTCTTTGTGTAGATAACAACCAGTCTGTGTTAGTGTCAGCTCATACATCAGCTGGTAAAACTGTTTGTGCAGAGTAAGTAATTTTCTGAGAGGCTCTAACAAGAGAGTGGTGTGATGTTCGTCCTGTCATTTTGTTGAACTTAGTTTCTTGATACACAGGTTGGAACATCAGTGCTAGAACTGAATTGACTGCTCTTGAATATAAAAAGTATTCTTTCATGTTGTATCATGGGTAGTGAAAGGCTTAATTAATGTTTAAGCTTACCTTTTGTTTTTAAACAATCTGTTTTGCTGAGATGTTTTTGTATAGATTGAAAGGAAAGTTTCCTCAATACAGATTAGAATGAATTCAGAAAAAAATACCTTTGTTTTCTAGCCCCTGACTAAAACTAATAAGGTGTTTCTTGTGTGTTTGCTTTGCTTTGCCAGAAGCACTGGTTTGATTTAATTTGCAACTTGGAGTTTATTGAGCAAGAAAATTTTAAAAGACTGTGTACATTTTTTGTCAGGATTTGGTTTGACAGTGGAGTGGCTTAGCTGACCTGAGATGAGAAGTGAGATGTACATGTAGGTGGATTAGAGCATGGGTTCAAGTAATAAGTTTGTCGTGAGATGATGACAATTAGATTTTTAGATTAAACTAGATGTTCTCTGATGTCCATAAAAATCAGTTAACTTGTCAATGATTTGTTGCTCTCCAAAAAAGCATACATAGCTGAATTAAGATCGCACTTAACTGAATAATCTACATTTGAAATGCTACATATCATTCTGCTGGTGTTCTGAATTGCATATTTTATTTTATTTTTTTTGAGCAGAAGATTACAGGAAAGTAATATTCTCTGAATGTCTTCCTAGCAACTTTAATATGTACAATGTTTGAATACAGGTATGCAATTGCCTTGGCTTTGAGGGAGAAACAGCGTGTGATATTTACGAGTCCAATTAAAGCTTTGAGTAATCAGAAGTATCGTGAGATGTATGAGGAATTTCAGGATGTTGGTTTGATGACTGGGGATGTCACCATTAATCCTACAGCCTCTTGTCTGGTAATGACGACCGAGGTAAGATCAGACATTCATTCTTGACCTGTCTGTTTTCTTCTACCCTTTTTTGACTGAGAAAGTCTGATATTAAAAGACTAAAGTCATTATGATAAGTCTAATGAGAGTAGAAATTGGTATAAAGTTAATGATGCCTCTTTTTAATGTTTTAACTTTTGGTTATTGAAAAAGTTAGGTAAATCTCTGTAAATTCGTGGGTTTGGACTGTCAGTCAGGAGCTTTCATTCTCACATGGAGGCAGAACTGCATTTCCTGAGTGCCAAAGACATGGAGTTTTCTTTGTACGGATGTGAAGTACTGAAACTCAGTCAGACTTACTGAGTCCGGTAGGGTCGGTATTTCATTCTAGGGAAACAAGATGGGGAGAGGAAAATCACAGCGTGATAGTTGAGTAGTTTGCACTAGATGCTACTAGTCAAGGAATATACAGCTTTTCGCCTTTGGTAACAAAGTACAGTTTTGTCATGTTTCTGTTGCAGAGATCTGTCCAACCATGAGTTGGAATTTTACCCCTTCTGTCTTCACCTCAAAGGAGTGAAGAGTCTTAGAGAGAAGGCTCTGATAGAGAGAGACGGGAGGAGAGAGTGGGGAGACAGGGTGACTCGATTTCTGATAAAGATTATACTCTTACTCACAGAGAGGTTATCTGTTAGAGAAGAAGACAACTTGGCAGAAATTAGATCTGTAGATGTGTAACAAATATGCTGTCACATAGAGGCTGGAAGGAAAATAATATTTTTCATTCCTGTTCCTTCACTGTTCTTGGGATGTTGGGATGCTTGGAAAGCATCTCACAGCAAAACTTTAAATGCTTTTAAGTTTTGTAGAAAGTAAGATTTCATACTGCCTTGTAAATGTGAGCCAAAAGTTCTGGCAGTTTCTTGCTGGCATCTCTGTAGCATGTGTGACTCCTTGTTGTTATTTCATGTGGTGGATCTCATTTGTGTTTTTTTTCCTTTTCTAGATTTTGAGAAGTATGCTCTACAGAGGTTCTGAGGTTATGCGAGAAGTTGCATGGGTTATTTTTGATGAAATCCACTACATGAGAGATTCAGGTATCCTATATGTACAATTTTTCTTTTCAAATATTTTTTTTCTCAGGAACAGTTTGGGGTTTTTTCTTTTGAAGAGTTAAATCTATTCTTTCTATTAAAATCAGTCATTTCTGATTATCATTATATTCATAAATAATTCAGAATTTGTTTTCTGCTGTATGTGTATGAGTTAGTTATTGTGTGTCACAGACTGCCTTTCCTTTGCCAAGGCAAAAGCCACTTTGAGGGCATTTAATATACCCATTTGTGTAGGGGAGGCTTTTTCTAGGTTTTGTTTTATTTTGTCTTTAAGCGTGCTGTTCTTTGCCTTCAGGCTGAAAAATAGGCTTTAATTACATATATTTGCCATGTCACTTTCCCATTTTCAGAACGTGGTGTGGTTTGGGAAGAGACAATTATTTTGCTCCCTGACAATGTTCATTATGTGTTCCTTTCTGCAACTATTCCAAATGCCCGTCAGTTTGCTGAATGGATCTGCCATCTCCACAAACAGGTAATGTTTCTGATGTGCTATACATCCTTGTTGTCTTGTGGCATAATGCCAGTTGATGAGAACTGAACCTTTAAGCATCTTTCTAGTCATCTTCTTACTGCCTATAAATGATTGTATAGGTCATTCCTGGCTTCTCTTGTTGTACTCCTAGCTTTTGCAGCCATACTGGCTGTTGGTTTTACATAGTAATATTAATGCTGTATTTTGAACGTTTATTTGCCACACTTACTTAGACACCATCTTGGTTTCAACAAACATTCTAAATTATGAAACACAATGTGTACACTATGGTTTTCAGAGAGCTGATAGACAAGAGATTATTTGGAGAATTTGTTTGAAGAGCTCTGTAAAAAGGCCATGCAGAAATCAAAAGTAAATCACAAATCCATAGGAAATACTATATATGCATGCAAACAAAGTGAGAAAAGAGGAATGGAGAATGCAAACAAATGGAGAAAAGAGGTTTATTTTATTCTGTTTTTTTAAGAGATGCTTTTGCAGCAAAGAGAATGGGAATTAGCATTAGGGAAGTTGATACCCACAAGAAGTTGGTCCGATTTTAAAAATACCCGAAAGATTGATTCTTACTTTGTTTGTGGTAAAAGGAATGTAGTGCAAGAGATGTCTGTCTAAGCTTGGCACAAAACCTTGACTTTATTTTGCAGAACTGGGGTGGATTTTTTTAAAACAGATTTAATGTAATATTTAATGCTTTAAAGGAAGCATTTTGTTTATTTTTGTCTAAATGGCTTTCTCCATGCTTTAAAACCTTAAATGTTTTTAAAAGTCTACTATATGCCTTTTTTAGGTGGTACAAGAAATACTGCAGGCTTTTTTACAAAATAGAAATTAACAGTTCTTCCCTTGGTTTTAAAACATGTTAGATTTTGTATCTGTGTAATAATACAGAAGGAAGTATTACCTGACCGTCGTTTTTGTGTTCATGAGAAAGAATATTTTTTATTTTTTTTTTAGCCAATTTGTGTTCTTCCAAGGGATTTGCAAACTTTCATTTTCCTAAGGAACATCATTGTTGCTTAGGAAACTCATATGTGGGAAAGAAAATTTGTTATCTTAGTTTTTGAGTGTCTTACTTTCTGGCTTTTAGAAAGATGTATTTTAGTAGTAATGTATTGTATTTTCCATCAAGGAAGTGCTTTTAAAATGCAACTAAGAAACATTAAATATTTATATGTGTAATGTTCTTTCTTTATAGCCTTGCCATGTGATTTACACAGACTATCGACCCACTCCACTGCAGCATTATATATTCCCAGCAGGAGGAGATGGACTCCATCTCGTTGTTGATGAAAATGTAAGGAGTATTCAGTTTGTTTGAAGGATCTCTTTCCTCACATATCAGTCATGAGCTTGTTCTCTTGCAAACTTTGGATTGTCTATACAAAGGATGTTTGTGTTAAAATGAAGTACAAATGGGTAACAGTGACCTCTGAATTGCCGTTAGATTTTTGGAGCCTTACAGAAGAGATTGGTTTTATTATCTAGTGTCATGTAGTCAACTGAGTAATACTTTGCTGAGATATCACGTGCTCTCATCCTTGCTTTGTTTTCTAAAGTGTATGCTGTTTTCTGTAAATCTGCAAAGTAGCTGATGTTTCTTGTACTGTTTCTAATTCAAAAGAAAACGTAGTAGCATTTACATTTTACTTTGGTTGAAGGGACAAAATATTTTTGTGTATTTAGATGATTTTTAGGTAACAACTTGTTTAAAATTCATTGTTGACTTGTACAGCAGCAGCTAATGCCATAAGCAGTAGTACTACACTTGAAACTAGGTCTTCATTGGGCAGTGCAGTTTCATGTAGCCATTCCTAAAAATCAGTTGTGGTATTGTGTCATTCAGCAGGTCTAGCGTGCTTGATGGTGTGGTGGATGCAACCAATAAGCAGTGAAGTCATATGAGACACCAGCGTAATTCTGAGCTGTGCCACAGACCTAGTAAACTCACTTGCTAGCTTACATGTTTTTATCCTTCTGTCTGTATATATGGGGTGATGGTACTGACTATGCAAAGCACTAAGTATTTTAAAGAGGGCTGTGTAAGAAGTAATTGCTTACAGAGGTTGTGTTTTATATTTAGGGAGATTTCAGAGAAGATAATTTTAACACAGCAATGCAAGTGCTGAGAGATGCAGGAGACTTAGCAAAAGGGGACCAGAAGGGCAGGAAGGGAGGAATAAAAGGTGAGTTTGAATGCATTCTAAAGTAACTATCATACAACGTAGTTGTATGCCAGTTGTGCTTCTGTTTCAATTATTCCGTGAGATACTATTTTGCTAAAATGACGTTTAAATTAATGTAATCTCTCTGCAGGTCCTTCAAATGTTTTTAAGATTGTGAAGATGATCATGGAAAGGAATTTCCAACCCGTGATTATTTTCAGCTTCAGTAAGAAGGACTGTGAAGCCTATGCACTTCAGATGACAAAGTTAGATTTCAATACAGGTACAGATAAATAAAATACAATTTTATTCACAGTTGTAGTTTGATATGAAATGTTACTCTAATTAGGTACTTCTATTTCCTTTGGTACTTTTTATGTAAAAACAAATTAAAAATGCATATTGCTTTTTCATTTGCTATGCTGGTATACCAGTCTATTTTCAGTATGGAACTGTGGGTGCACAAAGAGTACTTGATCATAACAATGTTGAATTATTCCTATATTTTGCATTTTATTTCTTTCTCCAAAATCAAATTCATTGTAATAATAGAACAAGAAATAGAAAATTCTATCTAATGGGAGAAGACTGATCATAACAAATGTATTTCCTCGAATTTTCATGTTATATCCATTAAAAAATGAGTATTCTTTCAAAGTCAAAACAACTGTATAACAAACCACTGGACTGTTCTTTCTCAGCTGTTCCAGCCAGTTCTCTTTCCTTCCTCCTCCTTCTCAAAATAAAAACCCAAAAGGTAAACAAAGAAGATTTTCTCATTTTGGATTAAGACCAAGCTTGGAAAATATGTTTAAATTCATTGCTTCTCACCAATGTTAACAGTTGTAACAAAAATAAGGAATTTGTTGTAAATCAAGATACCATTTAATGTTTGTGAACTGTTCAGGATTCATGCTAACTTACTTGCTCCAATCTTTGTGCGTTCTGGTTCAGTGTTGCAGAATAATGCAGCTGTTTCTGTCAGAAAATGTAAAGATATGCGCAAGTGCAGAGATGCATTTTTATATGTTTTCTTCAGTCATAACTTTGAGTATGTATTCTTGATAGTTATACTACTGAAGTAGACAGGGTGTGAACTTTTAAGAATTAACAGGGAAAGGGAAGAGACTTAGGTCTATGCAGACAGAGACTAGTAGGTACGAAAGAAACAGGGAAGTTTATGAAATGCAAGTACATAAAACTTGAGAAATCCCAAGCTTGGAAATAGCTGAAGTTTGGAGTGTTCTGCCAAAGTTCTGTTTTCCTTTTCCCTGAAGATCTATTACTGATTCCTGTTAGACTTCTTCAGGCTCACATTCACGTCTTGATTGTCTGACCCGATGTGGGTGGTTTTGTGTAGTCTTCACAATCTTCCATGCTGTTTTTATTGTAAACTTCTGTAAATATTAGAATGCGGTAATGCTTTATTTACATATGGCATTAGCCTTCTAGATGTTATAATAATTTACAAATTGCCTTCTTAGATGAAGAAAAAAAGATGGTTGAAGAAGTGTTCAATAATGCAATAGATTGTCTGTCAGATGAAGACAAAAAGCTTCCTCAGGTGAGTGGAGATTGAATAGGGGTAGCTGCTGCTCTTCTGTTTTCTTCAACTTTTAAGGCTGTGGGTCTTTTGTAGTGGGTACAGAAATCATACACTGGATGTTCACGTTCACCTCCCTGGGTTTTAATGTCTCTTGCATTGCTCCTTGACATCGTGAAATAGGACTCTGTGATCAGGATTCCTTCCAGTTGTGATTCCAGCAGATGCCATATGGCAGAATTAACCGTGGAGTTCGTACTCTGTGGGGTTTGGGGTTTTTTTAAGTATGTTTTTAAGTAAACATAAGGGCTTATAAGGGTATGTGTGTGTATATATATACACATATATATATATATACACACACACACATATATATGGGTTATATACAGATATATATATATATATATATGGGTTAAAACTGTCTGAAAATAGTTAAAATGAGAGTGCAGTATGCACTTTATCAGGTATTGATTTCTGAGCCTTCCAAAAAGTTGAATTGATGCATCTGCATTCTAATTACTGGATAATGACTAAGTGCAGTGACTATCTTTACAGTGGAAAAGTACAAGCTTCTAAATGGACAGAATAATACAGGTTTCAGTACTTTTGTAACAAATACTAAAACTGTAATTTATTTCTACCCCCCTTTCATTTATTTATTTGTGTCTGTCATTTCTTAATGTGGGATGTTTCTTGTATGCATGGCAATTTCTCCTTGAAAAAAATAACTAATTTTGGCCGTGCCTACTGTTACGTGCTTTGAATTCAACATACCTGTTTTGTTTAGCTTGAGAAAAACAGAAAATAGGAATACAGTATATAGAATCATAGAATCACTGAGATTGGAAGACACCTTCAAGATCATCCAGTCCAACCACCTACCTACATCACCACTAAACCACATCACCCAGAGCCACATCCAGATGCATCTTGAACACCTCCAGGGATGGTGACTCCACCACCTCCTTGGGCAGCCTATTTCAATACCTAATCATCCTTACAGTAAAGAAATTTTTCCTAATGTCCAATCTGAATCTCCCCTGCTGCAGTTTAAAGCTGTTTCCTCTCGTCCTTTCACTATGGGCACAGCAAAAGAGACCGACCCCCATCTCACCACAACCTCCTTTCAGGGAGTTGTAGAGAGCGATGAGGTCCCCCCTGAGCCTCCTCTTCTCCAGGTTGAACAACCCCAGCTCCCTCAGCTGTTCCCCATAAGACATGTTTTCCAGTCCCTTCACCAGCTTTGTTGCCCTTCTCTGGACACGCTCCAGCACCTCAATGTCTTTTTTGAAGTGAGAGCCCCAAAACTGAACACAGCACTCGAGGTGCAGCCTCACCAGTGCTGAGTACAGCGGAACACTGTGTGTCCACACAGTACACATACTCTAGAAAATTTCTAGACTGTTTACTCTCTGCTGTGTTATATTTCCAGCAGACATTTGGCAAGTTGAAATCCCCCACAAGCACAAGGGCTGGTGGCGATGAGACTTCTGCCAGCTGCTTGTGGAATGCCTTATCTGCCTGCTTGTCCTGGTTGGGTGGTCTACAACAGACTCCCACCACAACATCCATTCTGCTGACCTGCCCCCTGGTCTTTACCCATTGGCATTCAGCCTTATCGTTATCATCGTTTCCCATCTCAGTACAGTCAAAACACTCCCTAACATACAGG
>VZRW01008794.1:55180-70840 GCA_013398125.1 Aegotheles bennettii
CCACCACATTTCTGTGATGGCAACTATATCATAACTTTCCTGCTGCATAATGGCTTCCAGCTCCTCCTGTTTACTACCCATGCTGCATGCATTGGTGTATGTGCACTTCAGCTGAGTTAATGATTTTACCCCCGACACAGAGATGCTGCCTCAAGGCTCAACTCTGGCCAGCCTGGCTTTGTCCCCTCCCCGCTTCAGACCTAGTTCATGTATCTCTAACTTGTTTCAGTATAATATAATATATAAAGTATTTAGTATAAAGTTAGCACGGAACTATTGGTCATATTTTTACCCTTCATATAATTCCTAGTTCTAACTCGAAAATAAATATAAATTGAAAAAATAAATTGAAGGACTATTTGGTGTATTTAAAATAAGGAAAGTGTGAATTGCATGAACACTAATGTCAGTGTTGAGATTTTCCATGCAAGTTCTATTTCTTAGTAATGAGCATTAAAATTTGTTCACTGATCTTTATGTTTCTTCCCAGGTTGAGCACGTACTTCCTCTTCTGAAGCGAGGAATTGGTATCCATCACGGCGGTCTGCTTCCTATCTTAAAAGAAACCATAGAAATTCTTTTCTCTGAGGGCCTAATAAAGGTATATATTTCAAGTCCATGTTTTGGTTTTTCTCTGTTGTGAATACATGGTCAGTAATCCTGAAAAAACAAGAAGTGTGTCTTTGCTCAGAATGTATATTAGTAGTGTTGAAGGTCTGCTCCTGGACTGAAAAGGCTAGAAGACTTATTGCACATGCCAAACTGGAACATGCTTTGTTTCGAATGTGCTCCTATGCAGGAAGCACAAGGCTTAGTACCTACCAACATTTTTTGAACACTGCATTGTGTGTAGACAATTTTACGAAGAGCTACACACACATATGAAGGGAAAGGCTCTGTTCTGGGGGGTTACAATACTGGATTCTGGAAATGCACACAGCATCTCTGGAAGCCTGTAGCTGTTCCAGTGGCAAAGGTTAATCAGTGTAATTGGTTGCAGCTCCTTTCCCTTGAGAAATGCAAATATTTGCATAAATGCCTCCATCTTTATTTGAAGATACTGTTCTTGATGAGGTTGGGTGTTTTTTCCCCCTCCTTTTGTAAGGAAAAGTTTGTAGTCTTTAATACTTTGCCTTAGATGTCTTATGTTGGTGCACAATTACAGCTCTAGTTTTAAGTGTTCTAGATTTTATTCTGAAGTATTTAAACTTAAAACTTACAAAAATTTAACATTTTGTCAATTGT
Organism: Aegotheles bennettii; assembly: GCA_013398125.1. Taxonomy (NCBI): domain Eukaryota; kingdom Metazoa; phylum Chordata; class Aves; order Caprimulgiformes; family Aegothelidae; genus Aegotheles; species Aegotheles bennettii. The sequence goes on from VZRW01008794.1 coordinate 56,426, forward strand.
GTTATGGTATATTTTGCTCCTATAAAGAACTGTAGACAATTACCTAGCTGTTTGTTGGTTGCTCTAGGGGAACATACCTACAGAAAAATCTGACCTCAGGTGACAGTTGTGCGATTTTTTTGGGTAGCTAACTACTATTTTCTTATTGCAAAATTTGAATGTGGAAATTAACTATTATTTGTCATTAATATAATTTACAACCCCTTGTGTTTTCTTTTGGAGTGTTTCACATGGTCCCATCTAACTAGTTTTCATGTTTTCTCAGAGGAAATAAAGGAACAGGGAAATGTTTTTGATCCAGTTTTTAAATACTGAAAGCACTTACGTTGCTATGTTGAGTGTACGTAAGATCTGGAGAGGTTTTGTGTAGCAATCTCTGACTACACGTTTACTTAAGTGCTTTTGTTTTTACTTGCTTAACTTTACTCTGTTTATTTAGGCCTTATTTGCAACAGAGACTTTTGCTATGGGAATTAATATGCCAGCCAGGACTGTGCTGTTTACAAGTGCCAGCAAATTTGATGGAAAAGATTTCCGATGGGTAAGTGAAAAACAGGTTCTGTAAAATGACTGAATTGCATTATTTAAACCTTATTGGGATTAAATTTACTTTGACATATCCACTTCATTGTAGTAGAAAATACTTTTTTCTTTCAAAAATCTTTTTTTGTTCACTAATCCATTTATAGATTAGCGTACAAATTCCTGAAGACAAGATTCTTCAGATCATGCATGAGATTATTTCTTGTAATAGATACAGCAAAGAGGCATCAAGCACAGGTTGCTGGTGGACATTGGATTAGACTAAGACTTCTGGACAACTTGTCCAAAACTGTGAGACCCAAGTATTTTCTTCTGTGTCAGAGGAATGTGGAGAATAAGTGGGCTCAGCATCATATCATAATGATCACTAAATTTAGGTTTTGACAAATACAAGAAAAGAGATCATTTACCCCAGGAGGGTATTGATTGTTCTGTTACAGCACAGTATTTTTGGTAGTCCACAGGAAGACAGAAATGTGCAGAGACAGCTTCTTTAACAGCTGGAAAACAAAAGATGTAAAAGTTTTAAAATTTTAAAACAAGTATGTGATTCACATGTGAATAATAATGGTGTACAAGTCATCACAGCAAAGCTTTGTAAATAAATGATTCATCTTTCAAAGATGAGAAAATTGTGGTAAACAGGGCAAGTGACTTAGCCTGCACATTATGAAGTAAACATTCCTTCAATCTTAGTCTGGACTGTTCAGGTTCAGGATTCAGTCTGACTGCATGTCCTTAAGATACATGTGAGAATCAGCTGCCTTTGAGGTGTCAAATATGTGGAACCCCTGCTTTTAAAATGATGTAGCACCGTTTCCTTAAGAAGTTTTGGAGGTCTGACTTAAACTTGGGAAGTTATTGGGAATGCAGGTTCCACAGATAACAAAAAAAATTGTTTCATAATATACTGAGACATAGGGAACCAGTTATAGCTGGCTCTTGTCTGTGTCCCAGTTTTTTTAACCTCTTCAATTTCACAGTTAGTAGGCGTAGAAATATTTGTCTTGCTAGGTCTATCAGTAGACTGCTGTAAGGCTCTGGGGAGACCTTAGAGCAGCCTTTCAGTACCTGAACGGGCCTACAGGAAAGCTAAAGAAGGACTTTTTATAAGGGCCTAGTGACAGGACAAGGGACAACGGTTTCAAACTGAAAGAGGGGAGATTTAACTTGGGTATTAAGAAGAAATTCTTTCCTGTGAGGGTGGTGAGACACTGGCTCAGGTTGCCCAGAGAAGCTGTGGCTGCCCCCTCCCTGGCAGTGTTCAAGGCCAGGTTGGATGGGGCTGTGAGCAGCCTGGTCTGGTGGGAGGTGCCCCTGCCCGTGGCAGGGGGGTGGAACGAGATGAACTTTAAGGTCACTTCTAACCCAAACCATTCTGTGATTCTGTGATTTTGAATTAAATGATACATTATTTGAAGATGATGGAGATGCATTATCAGTGTGCTAAAGATATGTTGTATTTTAATAATCTCCACCATTCCCAGCAACCTTCAATCATGTAAGACATTAGCAAAGTTATTTTTATGCTTATTAAAATGATGCACCATCTTACGGAAATCACTGTAGCTATGAGGGCATTAGTTAACTTATGCTGGTGACATACATTAATCATAATCATGGATTTATATTTTACTAGCTTAGTGATAAGCTATGAGTAATGAATTCAATCTGTGAAAAATCTGTCTCTTTAGATAACTTTTTTGCTAATTTTTATACATCATGGTCATTTACTGTATAATTGTAAATAGTGCTTTATATGTTCTTGATATTTTTCTAATGTTTGTTTATTTTTTTTCTTGTTTTATCTTAGATATCCTCGGGTGAATACATTCAAATGTCAGGTCGTGCAGGACGCCGAGGTATGGATGACAGAGGAATAGTAATTCTTATGGTGGATGAAAAAATGAGTCCAACAATTGGCAAGCAGCTTTTGAAGGTAGGACAGAAGTTAACTTTTTTTTTTTATCCTCATTAGGTTATTCTCATTTGGACAATGTAACATATAAAATTATATACGTAGAACAAAAAGTACGTAGATCATGCAAGTAGGAGATGACAACTCCTAAAAGGAGGATGGGCTTTCACTGAGTTCTCAGTAAAGTGGGAGTTTCTATTGTGAAACAAAATTAGAAGGATAGTTATCATCCTTCTGTGTGTAAAAGAGATCTCAGGCAGGAAAGGTAGAATTATGTCCTGTTTTCTAGTGATACCATGAATACTGTAGTATTCTGATAATTTCTTGCTAACCACAGTCAGTTTGACGATATTGCTGAACGAGTAAAGACTTGCTGAGCTTTCACAAGAATTATGAAAGGCCTGGTTCTGTGGGGCAATAAAACTTTGGATTTGCCAGCATAATAGACAAACTGGATGAGGCCTGCGTTTAGCTGTCAGTGATCTAAAATTAACTATGGAGAAATCAATAGTGCTTGTAGGAAACTTCGAGGTTTGGAAAATTACAAAAAACCACTCTTGTGATTGAGATGGGCATTAGACTATAGGACTTTCCCAAACCGTAATGGAAGTTTTACAGATTATTACAATAACACCCTCTTGCTTTATAATTTGAATGTGAAACTTTGTACTCGCTACACTTCTATTTAAATTCCATAGCAAAAATTACCATAATGAAGCATAATACTCGGTTGTGTGCATTGCCTATCTCAGGCTGCTCATGTTAATTGTGCACGCATGTTAGAATTGAAGACTTGGGGAGTTAGCCTGCACGCTATTCAGAAGCTTGTACCCTTGGTACAAATAGCAGATCATGTGTGTTAAAATGACACAGTATGGTTAGAGTTCGTATAAATTGTGAGAGTCATCTAAAGCCAGCATTAGGGTATGTTAATAAAAAGCATGTACTTGTTACCAAAAAATCGGATGCAAATATTTCTCTATTTTATTTAGACAAGTGAAGAACAAGAGGAAAAGCATGTATATGGCTGCTGTTAGTTATGCAGATGTGGATTCTTTGTGGTGTATCTTGCTCTGTCAGTGCTACCTGTTAATTCATAATAAATGTGTACATTAGATCACAGTTATACACAAGTAGTATTTACCTTCTTAAAGTTAGAATTTTCATGAATGCTACGTTATGACGAACTAACCAGAAGTTAGTAAAATAAGACATTTCAAAACATCGGAACTCGTTTATGTATGGTAGCATTAGGTTTTTGATTTATTTTTTAGTCTTGATTCAATTTGTGTTTTCTTTGTGGAGTGGACATACTTTGTTTACATGCACGTTTAACACGTGTATATCTCTGACATACATGAAGACTTAAGTATTTTAACTGGATTTTTGTGAGTTTTTAAGACTAATTTAAAAAACAGTTGTAATTTTGTTGCAGACTTAGATAATGGGTTTATACCCTTGTACCTCCACAGATGAAAATTAAATAGCAGGAGATACAAAGTAAGGGAAGAAAAAATAGCATTAATTTTATGTGCTTGTAATCTGTAGTTTATAAAGAATATCCCCCGAAAAGTTAATTTATATGAAATAATTGTAAATAGCTTAAGAAGCAGTGATGTGTCAATTATTTATCTTCAGAGTTCATGAGGTTACTCTATAAGCCCCACAATTCAGAAGGTGGATGTTTTTAAGGTTGTAAGTTCAGTAGTTTGAGAACTACAGAACTCAATCTTCATGAATTAAGATGTAAAAAAACATAGTAGATCACTTACTTTTTTTGATACTATGTCTAATTTTTGGTCTAGATTTTAAGGAAATGATGAAGATTATTTCCTGAATTGAAACTATAATCAGTTTATTTTTTTTTCTTTTGATTTATAAGGAAACGAAAGGGGAAAATTGTGGCAACTTTTTTGCTTTCTGTAGTATCTCTTGGTTCTTCTTCACTGATCTAAACAGATTCGTGTATTTCATTAATTTTTCACACTAGTTCACTTGTGAGCAAGCACTGATTTCCAGATTTCTCAGAAGGGGCTGTAATGGAAGCACTGATGCTTCTGTAGCTTCTGTAACTATTCAACCAATACTGCTGAAGAGGCAGTAAAAGTAATCTTCTTTGAGATGAGCAGTACAACATTAAAAATACTTCAAATTTTCCTTTTTAGATACAGTAGACAGGAAATTTCATGTCAAAACAAGCCTAAAATGTGTACAGGCTAACATTTCTCCAATATTCACATTAAGTATTCATCGTTAAGTGTGTCTGAATTAGGCTTTACTTACTGACTGATAGTACTGACTGCTTGTCTGTACTAAGATCATTATCATGTCCTGCAGTAGTAGTTTGCTGCCACATCAAGTACTGTGGCATTGCTCCAGGATAAGCTGAAGATTTATAGGGAAAACTTCAGAAGAAATAAATTACCCATCTTGAGAATGATAGGACATTTACATAGGACATTTTTACCACAGCTCTTCAACCCTATTGCATGTTTAACCCTAATCGTTTCCTGAATACTACAGCAAAATATCTAGGAATAATGTTACCAGCTGCCTAGCAGTGCAATTAGTGAAGTTAGAGCTTTGATTCTGTTTCAGTATCAGCAGCATTGCTGCAGCTGGGCTGTTTGGCTGCGGCACTGTTCATTGTGAAATTGTGTATAGTTCTTCAGACTTAAAGTTCAACTCTTAGATGAAGTTCTTGTGAGGGATATTTGTAAACATTTTTTAACTCAGTAACACGCATTGGTCTTCTGCTGCGTAGCTATGTTTTTCTGTTTATTCTTATCATTGAATATTTAGTCAACTGTTGTCTTGCAGAGATCTATAAAACTAAACACTTGCAGTACTGTTGGATAGCTTTCTGAAGACAGTAGATTGTAGTTTTACATTTGCATAATACTGAGAAATGTTATAGGGTAATGTTTTTTGTGGTTTCCTTAGTTAAAATCTTTAGCTATGTTGGTTTAGGTAGGAAGTGGAAAGCTTCTCCTTGACGCTAGATGGCCTTTGAAACCAGAGCAGCATCTCTCTAGTTGGAATTTGGCCATTTTACAAGCATGTATGCCTACAGAGACAATTGAATTACTGAACAGTTGTAGTCTGCTATGTCTCCTTGAGACAAAAATCTTTAGCTAATTACATTACAGAAGTATATGATTGTGTAATGAAAGAAAATGTGCTGGTGTAAGTAGATTTTTGAGCCTTGAATTTGAGTGTATCAGTTCTTTGCATCTACTTTTTCCCTCACAGGAGAAGTTAAATGGACTGAAAAATCAAAAGAAAAAGTATAGCCAGAAAAAATATACAGTATTATGCTTTCCTTGTCATCTGTGTGTGGAACATAAAGTGCCCCAATGCCAAGCTGTAGGAGGTATTCCACTAGCTACATCTGGCTCCTTGGCAGGGCCCTCATTTGTAGAGGTGGCAGTACTGTGCTTATTTGGTCTGTATGCTGCTATTAAAAATCCATCTGGTCTTTTTGTGTTTTATTTTGACTCTTACTTGGTTTTATTGTACTAGGCAAATGAACATAATATCTGTTCAGACAGTTTAATATTTTTCTCTTTAACTCCCTGCCTCTTTGCACAGCTCTCTCATATGACCACTGTGCAGTTGTTGGAAAGTTTCTTAATTTTGAAAAGGCCTATCACCATTCCCTTACAACTGAGTCAGCATCATTAGGTATTTTGTGTTTTAATCATCTGCTTTGTATCACATGTGGCTGTTCCTTTCAGACTTCCAAGTACAAGGAAAATTCTATTTAGCATGAAAAGCAATATTGACATAAAAATAATAAATTTTTGCCTATCAGGAATAAATGTAAGATTGGAAATGGTGAGGAAATGATGAGAAGCTTCAAGTCCTAGAAGAGGGAGTTTTTGAACAGGAGCTACCTGATAAAATTGCTGGAAGTTAATACTTTTGCATAAGCTTAGCTGCCCGTCTGAAAAAAGAATTAATAAGTCTTGGCCACCAGTGTAATTTTGCTTGGATTTCTAACACAGAAAATGCAATAAGCAACTAAAACTCTTGCTGGGTTGTAAGAAATGCCATAGTTATGTAATGCTATAAAAAGCTGTGATAAATCAGAATTCAGGAAGAACAACAGTTAATGTGTAGGAAAGAAATACCGTTTTATGCAGTAGTTCACTAATCTTTGGCTGTGAGGTTGCTCATTCCTTCTTCTGGCTTGTCTCTTACTGACTGGTAGGCCACGGGTCTGCTCATGTTCTAGCCTTCCTGTGTTATAAAATAAATACAGGTGTGTATGGGTGTGTTGAAAACCAGTGTAACTTAACAAAATTACCTAGCATAAAAATACAGAATCTTTTGTTTGAATTGGGGTATTGAGTGTTTTTTAGTGTTGTTAGTGTTAGGTAAATTTAAGACAGTCCAAAACTGTTGGTAGTATTTGTTACTCTTTAAAATACTCATATACATTAACATAATACTCTTGAAATTATTTGTGTGTTTTTATTCAGATGTTCTCCTTTGACTAATACATACAAAACCCGTCCAGTGAATGGAATTTTTTTTTCAAGTGGTAAGATTTACTCTGTTACACTGAGTTCTCATTTTGCTCTTACAAACTACTGAATTTTTACTGTATGATGAGGCAGGAAGCATGGGAGTAGAGCATCAACAGAGGTCCTTTTTGCAAATGAAATGAAGTAAGGAAGTGGAGGTTGTTAGCTGTGCATGACTGCCACAGAAGGCAAGAACAGGGGGTGAGCTGCTGACAACCCCTGTGAGAAAGCTCAAGGTACAATCAGAGGCAGACGAGAGTGTAACCATTGTTTAGGACAGCATTTGGCAAAATTGCAGCACAAGCTTCTTTGAGAAGAGGATATCCACATACAGTGTCCATGAATAATATTTTCTTGTGCAAAATGTGGTGACCTTTATGGAAATTGGTATGGAATGATACGGCTTACTACTTCACTTTTATCATAAAGACTTCACAGAATCTTTGGTACTGCTTGTTGTCCACTCCTCTTAAACTGTAATGTGTGCAGACTCCATTTACTTTTTCGCAAATGCTATAAACGTGTTTCTAGAGAAGCAAATTTCAATTTATTTGCCATAACTTGTGAGTGAGTAGTAGGTAACAGCTTTCCATTTAATCTTGTTATTTGGAACTATGCACAAGACAACAGGTGAAGCCTTCTAGTGAGACTGCCAATGTTCAGTCCCTCTGCAAACAGCAGCTTAAGATGCCAGCTTAATTATACTGTTGTACTTTGGTTTGACTTAAAGCTTACTCATATGGAAAAAGAAAAAAAAAAAGCCTCAGGATTTGAGAAATTTACCAAAGCCTAGTTTGGGAGAGGACACTTCAGCTGGAGGTTGGCACTGACACTTGTTGGAGAAGCTGTTGCACAATCTAAAGAAATAGATTGCCACTACTGATTTGAGGACAGTATAATGTTCTTTCTAATCTAAAGTTGTTACACAGGTGAGAATCTCAATGAAACAAACGTTTTGGATACTTTGTCGAAATTAAGATAAAAATAATTTCAATGTGAAGTTTTTATTGTAAACTGCCAAACTGTTCTTGGTTCTTATGAACCTTGCACTGAAGAAATTTTCGAGGCTCCAGTTTGGGAAGGTACTTGAATTTGAAGCTTAAGTTAAAATCTGCTTAAAATCAACAAGATTTTAGCATGAAATCGTGGAGAGAATTCAGCTGTTTTAAGGAAAACAGATATTCAAATGACATTGTGGACAGGGTCACAATTTTGTAGAACAGCAAATAGTTCTTCTTCCTAACATTTGCAATGAAAATGTGGGAAGATGGGCTGCATCGAATGGCGTGGAAAACAGTTAGTCAGTCTTGAATTTCACCTCAGGCTTTTCCAGAACCAGTAGGACTAAGCTAACTGGTATTATTTATTAATTGTTGTTGCTGGTTGCTAATACCGAAAGTTACTTGATGTTTTATTAGGTCAGGCTGCAGAAAGCAGTTTCCCCTCCACTGACAGGTTTTTGGGAAATTTTCTTTTACTTGGTAAACTCATCACTACAAATGTAAATGCATTTTGACTGATTAAGCAAGATTTTTATTCCTCTGCCGCCTTATTCTTAAAATGAAAAAGGTAAGTGAGAGATGAACAGAAGGCAAAGTTCCTTCTTTATTTTTATGTTAACATTTTATAGAGGGATATAGTCTTTGCTAGGGCACAATTTAACTTAAAACATCCTGAATATTTACTGAAATTGTAAATTGTCACATCACTGAGCTGGTACATGTAGCAGAAAATCTGAAACCAATAAGTGCTGAGGATCTCAGCTAGCTTCTGAGTGCAGATACAGATACCGTTTATTTTTTTCCATTTTAGCTTTCTTTGAGTTCATCCAAATTAGAAGGAGCAAAATTATACTCTCAAATGTGTTATACAAATATAGTTGCAGTGTTACCAGGCCAGCGGAGATCCAAAAGAATCATTGTGCAGTATGGTGTCGAACACATGTTGAATTACCTTTCCCCCCACTGCCCATTTGTGTTCTGTGCAGAGCAGTTTGTATAGCAATGCTTTGGTCCTGGTTTGGGGAGGGCCAATTTTTAAACGTTAAAGTCTGATATTTGTGTTCTATAAAATATTTGTAGTTTTAAATATTTGCTTGAGAGTTTAAATATTGCTTGGTTAAATTGGGAAATCTCAGTACAATTGTGTAGGGTTTTTTGTGTATTTTTCTGTGTTTAGTTCAGAAAGGAGACAAAAGGGTTAGGGGAAGAACAGAACTTGGAGTTAACAGCCTGAAGTAAAACTAAGGATAGTTACAATGGTACACACTACTGTGTTGGAGAGGTGAATGTCTGAGTTCAGTCATTCAGAACTAACTTCAGATGGTGGTAGTTGCATGCAAGAGAAACTGAGATACATTTTTTTCTTTTAAAGTCTCTTATTACAACTTATTACATTTGTGGAACCGAAGCCTGAGGTATTTTCATCAGCAAAGCCTGCTGAAGCTAAAGTAGTCTTTTGCCACCCACAGTTGCTTCTATTTTTGTTGCTGCAACTGTTTTTGGGGGAAAGCAGTGAGCCGGATTGGTAATAAACTTGTGATTAAAATAGCTGCTTATCATTGTCTGTTAAAAATTACCCTGCAGAAAGGAATTTTATTTGCTTTACAGTCATGCAAATGTAGCTCAGGATAATCCTGTTATTAGTATGACTAGGCAGTCTTTTGATATTTCTGAGACTGATCTGAATATTCGTGTGGTAACTGTATAATTGATAAGTTGAAAAATGTGTGCTGTTAAGTAGTATTTTACTAAAGGTACTTCTATGTCTTGCGGATATATCAAGCAGTCGCTTTCATTTTTATTTAGTGAGGTTTTTCGTAGAAATTCGTAACGGCGACTGTCACAGACAGCTAGGTACACTTATTTCCGCCTGTGAGGGAAAAAGTGAGAGACTTTTTAAATACCATCAACATCAATGTGTTCTGTTCTTTGCTCTTTTCGTAAAGCAGTTCTTTGTCTTCTTTTTGGAAACTCATTAATTCAGCTTATTTCTGGAAACACCGATAAGCAAATGAAACTGTTAGTGGACCAAATGGCGTAAAGTATGTCCTGTAGTGTCATTATGAAAGATACTATTGTTGATTTGCAAGTTGCCTCTTTCATCTTTATTAGATTGTGATTACCCTGTGAGTTAGTTTCAGACATTATTTGCCATCTTATGTTCCCTGTGAAAGGTTTATATGCATTTTCTATCAGAGGCTGGAGACCAAGAAGGTTATGTGCAAAAATTGTTCCTCTCTCTGCATGGGAACAGTTTTGAAAATCTAAATATTTTTCTACCACTGTAAGAGTGAACAGAGAGAGTAAACCTGACCAAATGTACGTCTTGCTCAACACTACATGCCATAATGCAGCAAAGACAGCTCTCACATCTCTGGTTAGACAAGGCTTCCAAGTCTTAACAGTAATTAAAAAAATGTGAAAAAACCCTGTGAATATTAATTCCAGACACTAGTTTTCTGCCTCCCCAGTCTTTATATCTTTCTGGTTTATGTGGGCGAGAAATGGTAGGACTGGTAATTGCCGAATGCCCTGCTGGATGATTTGATTGTGTTAAGAAGGAGCCCTGTTCTGAAATAGTTGGCAGCTAAATAGGGCACAGTGTAAAGCAGCTGTAATTTTCAGATAGCTCTTGACTAAATTATTTCAGTAGTGGATTGTTTATGGTCATGCTTTCATTTTTAACATCATCAGCTTAAATGAATCATTCTTTTGCAACCCAAATCTTGGAAAACTTGAAAGGGTGCTACTGGTAAGTTTGTTTAAAATTTCTGAAGAAGTGAAGTGGTTGCAAGTGCCCAAAGTAGGTCATCAATTTCTGAGAACTGTAGTTGATCTATCCAGGCTGTTCTCATGTATCCAGGCAGCTCTCATCCAGAGGGATTAAAAAAATAATATTTAAAAAAAAAATACTCAGAAATAAATCTGTTGCCTATTGTCTGTTGGAGATTTGTGGTGGGGGGACTCTTTAGAGGGGGTGAGGAGGAGGATTACTTGCAGAAAAGAAGCTGGAGAACTGGGATAGTTAGTTCTCTGGCAACAATAAAATCATGGACACAGTATATGTTTGAAAGTGACTTCTTGATGCCTGTTCAAGACAGTCTTTCTCATCAGCTGTTGTTGTAGCTCTGGTTGGTTAGGCTTTTGCCTGTTCTTCTGCATGAGTGGTTGGTAGTTCTTCCCTTCTCTAATATGGAGCTTTTTCTCTGGAGACAAGGGAGAGGCTTCCTCAGAGACTGAGAGAACTTGAGGCAGATGATTGTGTACCCTAGCTTGTTGAGGAGGAGGTCAATGTGTCAATGAGTAGGATCTGTGGTAGAGGGTGAGCTAAATGTCATGCACATGCTTCACAATATTTTTAATAAGAAAGAGAAGTAATCAATCTGGAAGCTGGTGGCACAGGGCTTGAGCAGAGAAAGGGGTTGTAAGAGGAGCAAACCATCATGGAGAAAATGTAATGCCTCTTATTATACCTTAGCAGCAAGTAAAATCCAGGATATTTGAACACTTCATAGTGTGTAGGCTCTTTGACAGCAACTTAGGAAGGGCACGTCCACCTTTTCCATTTTCCTGTCAGTAATATATCCCATTTTGCCTTCCCTCCTGTTCTTCCTTTATCTTCACCATATGTGTCTTTAGATAACCACTAGTTGCCTCTCCAGCAATCATCCCAAGCTTTGTAATTTGCCAGGAAAGGTTGTTTACTTATATTTTGTGTGTACTTGTTATAGAAGGACAACTGTATTTTGCAATAAGGTTTCCTAGTGCAGCTGCAAAATCCATTATGCTGCTACTAGGTAAATGAAACATCCAGGTGACTGCTGCCTTTTAGATGTGAGTCTGTTGACAGCCCAGGCTGTTCAGTACAGTCAGATGCATGTTACAGAATTCACTGACTGTGCTGAAGGTTTAATACAGTAAAGCTACTATAGGTATATTAAATTCAGAGAAATAACAGTTCCAGTTTTCAGAAAAAATAAGCTTCTCAGAACTTTCTATTTTGAATGTAGTATTGCCTAGAGAGCAATGCTGAGAAACAGGAATTTCTGAAATTTGGAGAAAGCTGTGTTTATGAGATGAAGGAACAGGAACAATTCACAATTTTTACCAAAACAGTATTCATATATTAACTGCTTTGTCCTAATAGAATGATCTTATTTTCAAATTGTAAAATGCTGGTCATATGCTTAAAATAAAAATTGCCGTATCAGCTCAAATGCTGCCTTTCAAATAAGTCTGCTTTATATAATCTTTGAAATAGCTGGGGGGTTTAGCTTGTTTTTAAATCACTCTTTCTTAACAGTTGAACTGTGCTGATTTTAAAAAAGCCTTTAAAGTGAATCTGTAGGAATTGTCTGATATTTCTTGGCATGTTCTGTGCATATATTATAGTTGTAGAAAGTTCATTGTTTTCTGTTCCCACTTCATGACATTTAAGTGACAGTGTGACATGATTTTATTATTTCAAATAGCTGATAATCTTGCAAGCACAGAGCTAAGTTATGCTTGAATCTGTGTAACATTGTCAGGAATGGAAAGAGGAGTTCACAGTGGGATCAGTCACAGCAGCACTTTGCCAGATCTCCACTGGTCTGCAGATATGCTGGTGGCTGTAGCCAGCTGGTGGGTGCATTCCAGCTGCTTAGTTGATGCCTGGCTGCAGCAGTGAATGTTGCTGTGGGAAAGAATCTGACCCACAGTTACCTAACACTGGCATAATTGCTCTGCCATTCTTTAGTCAATGCCATTCTTTAAATGGCATTCTCTGTTGTAGAGAAGCAAGCTTTTAAGGGACTGGTAATTTCACTTTCATAGAATATCTGATATATTTAGAAAAATAGATGAGAGCTGGGGTACATATCCTTTTATCATGTCTAAGGAAAAGCTGGGTTACACATTGGTCAGCATCAGCAACGGAAGTTCTCTCATCTTTGCTCGGCGTATCAGACCAGAGGCAACTGTAGAAAAATGAGCTTTCCTTTGCACACTGCAGCTCAGCTGTTGTTGCCTTACTTATTGACACGTTTTTGTTAGTAGAGACCTATTTGTGGTAATTGCAGAACTGACGGCGTGGTTTTAAACACACATTTCATGACCTAATTCTAGAGGTGTTTTTGTTCTGTGGTGCATCACTTGAGGTATAAACGTACGTGTGTGTTTATAACCTGCCCACACGTGTAAGCTAGAAAAATGAGTCCTTGGCCATGGAAAGCAAAACATTAGGCTATATGATTTGTCTTTAACTTATTTTACATGTATTTGTGTTGGTACTTTCTTGGTATAAATACATGCTGAAGGCTTCTCTGTAACAGCTGAAAGTTTTTCTGACATGAAATTATCATGCAGTGAGTAGGATTCTGGCATCTGTAAAGTAATATCATAAGGCTCTGTATTTTACATAGACAAATGAGATTACAGTATTCTTAAATCTCCTACATGTGAAGGAGTATTGAGTTCAAACCATCTTTTACTAAATGTGACATCAGTGTATCAATGGATGTAGTATCAGAATTCCTGGCTGTGCATTTGAAATGGGAAGAAAAATGTGTATACTGTGGTAATGTCATTTACAGACCTTTAGCCTTAGCTTATCTAGGAGAGCACTTGATCTGAATTGAGTCTAATTGCTCCTGAGCTGCCTCCCAAGATGACAGCCAGAAAGTCAACCACACCAAGGGTCTGTATGGCTACAGAGTGTCCTCTTGCACCCCTCTAGGGAAACCTGTGTACTTGACTCCCTCTCTGAAATGCCTTTACACAAAAGCATGCAGCACGGGGAATAAAGAGGATGAATTAGAGATCTCTGTGGTCGCAGGTTCACGATCTCATTGCAATTACAGAGATGTGGTAGGATAGTTGGCATGGCTGGAATGCTGTCGTGGATGGCTATGTACTTTTTAGGAAAGACAGATCAGCAAGACGAGGTGGTGAAGTTGCTCTGTATGTGGGAGAGCAACCAGAATGTATGGAGCTCTGCCTAGGGACAGATGATGAGAGAGTTTAGAACTTATGGGTAAGAGTTCAGGGGCAGGCTAACATGGGAGACACTGTTGTGGGTGTTTACTACAGGCCACCTGATCAGGGTGAGTACGTTGATGAGGCTTTCTGCAAATGGCTGAAAGTAGCCCAAGGATCACAAGCCCTGGATTTCATGGGGGACTTCAACCACCCTGATATTTGCTGGAAAGGCTACACAGCCAGGCACGCGCAGTCCAGGAGGTTCCTGCAGAACACTGATGGTAACTTTTTGACACAGGTGGTCCAGGTACCAACGAGGAGTGGGGTGCCACTGGACCTCGTACTAACAAAGAAGGACTGGTTGAGGATTTGAAGGTTGGGGGCAGCCTTGGCTGCAGTGACCATGAGATGGTAGTCATTAAAAAAGGCAAGAAGGAGAGCTTAGGAAACCACAGGCCAGTCAGCC
>VZRW01008795.1:5483-31755 GCA_013398125.1 Aegotheles bennettii
GCTGCTGAAAGGTCCTTCACTGCAAAGCCGATGGGGGTGAAAAACAGTCCAAACACCAGCACCCGATGCAGTCGGAATGCTGCAGACCACGTGGCGAGCTGGTAACCCAAAGGCTGGGCCTTCTTTGTGCTGGCTCCACGTGGCGACCAGCAGGGAGCGTGGGAGCAAGGCAGAGAGCAGGGGAGAGACTGATGCCCCCCCCAGTCCTCCTGGCTTTATAGAGTCTGGCAGGAAATGGGTGGAATACCAACACCTGATACCTGATACCTGACACCCAGACCCCTTTTCACAACAGGGTCCTAAACTCCACCCCTTATTCATTGGGTCCTGGCAGCAAAAGCCAATAAGATTTTTGCCTGCCCCTTTCAAACTATAACAGTGATGTAGAGGTGGACAGGACCATCCCATTCAGCACTGGCATGGATTTAGGTTACAATAGTGTGATTGTGTAACCACAGACATAATTGTTATAAACCTAATGCTTTTTTATCCCTGATTTCTGTAGACGAAGTAAAAATCTGTAGGGACTGCTGTCACTGGGGACAGGGATCAAGATGTTTTGAAAGCTTTTGAAACCTGGGAGATTCAGGAGTGTCCAGGATGCTGTGGAATATACATACTGATAAATGACTGGCTTTTGTCAAACTGCAAAGGCAAATCTGAAAACAGGATCCCTACATTCAGCTGGGATCATTGTGATGGTGTGAGAGTGAGCAGCCATTTAAAAACCTGATAATTTGATGTATCCAATGTGCATTGACAAACTTCTTCAGATTTCCAGCTTGAAAGGTAAAGTCGCCTCCTTCCAGGACAAAACAATGACAAAGGCAGGTGTTGTACAGGAGAACATTAAGTAGTGCCTACATGAATGGGTTGGAGCCCAGTCATAGCTTTGAAGGGTGAGACTGAGAATCTTAAACTTCTCATTTCCTTTAATTGCTTCAGGATTATTTATTAAATTTTCAGTGCAGTGTGAGTAGGTGTGCATATGTTGTCAAAAGAGTAATCAAGGACTGAGGAAAAATGAGGGGACTACCAAAACAGTCATTAAGGAAAACCGAATAATTACGTAGCTTCTTGCCCATGAAATGCTGAAACATTTTATGCCCCTAAACTGGAGCACTCAGGGGTTTATTGAAACTCACGGAGTAATTAAGAGCTAAGCATGTTGAGGGTGTTTACATACCAGAATGATATCTATATACAGCTCAAACAACTACAACTATTTTTAGAGTGGGAGAGATGTACAGAAGAGGCTAGACTCAATTAAGAAGAGTAATACTTGGGCTGCTGTCTTTCCTGATGTATTCTGTTGTGTTGTAAACAGCCTTTGAAAGGAAGCATTGTTCTTTATATATAGGATTTAAAAAGCTTCAGTGGTCTGGAGGGATCAATTGGAAATATACAATAGAGAACAATCTCACAGTAGCAGGGAGCTGGAACTCATCGGCAGATGACTGTTTCCTCACTCTCTGAAATTACAAGCTGCTCAAAAATTTTGGGAGAGATTGTTAAATGATCTATAACAGAGTAGTTGCTTCTGTATATAGTCAGTTTGTTCACCTAATCATGATAAAGGCATGCAGAAATTAAATCTTCAGTTACATGTCTTAATTTTTCTCAGCTAGCACACAGCACTACAGGTTTTTGCCTCAGCATATTCTTGGTATCAGATCTGTAGTGACTGGGGAAAGTCTAACACTTGGTGTACTAATCCCCAAATATTTAAGTGAATTTTTTAAAAAAGGAATATATCTAACCTACCTTACTACTCCTCTTGTTCCCCAATCATTACATTTATATTCTGTAACTGGAAGCAAATACTTGGAATTCTACATAATGTTTGAACAACTAATTGACCTGACACTCTGGACTTCCTGTGTGCTTTGCCAAGCAATGCTTTTGAATAATTTACCAAAAGAATGGTAATAAACCATAAAATATTAATCAGGCTTTCTACAGAAC
Organism: Aegotheles bennettii; assembly: GCA_013398125.1. Lineage (NCBI taxonomy): Eukaryota > Metazoa > Chordata > Aves > Caprimulgiformes > Aegothelidae > Aegotheles > Aegotheles bennettii. Next base: position 7,449 of record VZRW01008795.1, read on the forward strand.
ATAAGTTGGAGGGTTTTAATTAAGTTGCAAGTGTGTTAATTTCTCAGACAATCAGTGTAACTCTGTCAACATGACCAAATCTGGTTTGCATGTCTGCCATCTTTCATCTCAAAGGCTTTTGTCTGATGTAGTATATTACAGCATTCCAGCATTAACATTGCTCCCGCTCCACTGGGATGGAGCCTGCTGGCTCTGAATATAAAGTGTGGAGTGTAATAATGTAAATATAAGAATAATAAAACCAGCCATACTTGGTCAAATCAGTAGTCCGTATAGGTCAAAATCCTGGCTTCCACAGTGGTTACAAATAAGTGTTACTTAGGCCACAATACAAGGCTAGTGAACTTGGAAGCAGTAGGTGATTGGACAACATAAACAGCTTACATCAACAAATTAAAAAAACCAAAACACTTCCTCTGTTTAGAGTACTGTGGTGTTTGGTAGGGGAGCTGGGCATCTTTTAATGTGTTTTCCTGTCAGGGAAAAAACTGTTTTCATTGTGATTCCAAAAGAATTACATTGATCGTTGAAAACCTGCAACAAATCATAGTTTAACAGAATGTCTCCCTTTAGTTCTTGAATGCATGAATGGCTCCCATTTTATAGACAGAAAGTTATCAGTTTCTGTGGTTTGAAATAGAGTCTGGATGCTAGGAGAATTTTTTAAGAAATGAGTGAATATGGACTGCTGGAAAAAAGTACCTTGTAATCATAACCTCTGAGCAGTCTGGTTTTGTCCAAAAGTATTAACAATAGACAGGAGTAATTTGTCATGGAATGAAATGGAAAGACTGAAAAGGACACAAATCTAAATATGCAAAAATTTGCAAGAGGGAGAGGCTGATTAACTGGACTGCATATACATTAAAATTGGGATAAAAAGTAATTGTGGTGGAAGAACCAGTTTAGGGGAAGACAAGTGATGGAGCTTCCAAAGGATCAGTTCTGGGACCAGTCCAGTTTATAGTTTTCCTTATGATATTGAGACAAAACCAAAATTAGGCTCATGAAATTATTGGTGGCCCAAAGTAGGGAGACACCATCACATGACAAACTGGGATATGGTACAGAAAGAACCAAATGACCTTAAGGATCTGAGCCTGAGGAACAGGTTGATTTTTATTATTTTAAAGTATTAAGATCCTGTATAGAATTAATAACCAGAAATTTTGGGACATGCTCAGAGTTTGTGAGTTGGAAATGACAAAGGGGGAGAAAGTCACAGGATATCTGTGAGCTGTCAGTGTAATGGAACCATAAAAAAGAGTAAGTGCGATCTTAGGACTTGTATCAAGCAAAAGAAAGAAGAAGTAAATTACTAGCAGTAAGGTACGAGGCATGACTGTGTAGACTTCAGAGCAAGCATGTTCAGGAGAAAAAAATCAAAGCAGAACAGATGATGATGGGGATGGAGATTTTATAATACAAAGGAGATAACAGAGTTTGTCTGGTTTAGCCTTGGTAAGCCAAGGGTGAGAGGGCAGAGGTTCTCAAAACCCACAGTGGAGTCTGGGGAAGTCAGAGGTGACAGAAGAAGAGGTCTTCCAGCTAAAGGGCAATGTCACCTATAAAGCAGATAATAAAAACTCACCAAGAAAAATTGAACTTCCTTCTAATTTCCAGACTTCTGGCAATCAGAGCAGTGATGTTCTGGGACAGCCTTTCAAAAGGATCTGTGGGACAAGAAACACAAATGGCTTAAAGATGGACTGCGATCAGTTTAGAAGGTGGCTGTATGATACGGTTCTTGAGATATCAGTGATCATTATCAGCCTTTTTATCTCTCATCTGCTATTAAAAGGTCAAATGAGTGTTTTTGGCAGAAGCAGAACCAATGAAACTTGATTTACCAGAGGTAAACCAAGTCTTGGGTTATGACTCTCCTGTAGACCCTTTGATGTCTGAAAATAGTCTGCTTGCTGCTTATCCCTCAGTAGGGGCATTCCTGCATTTCTTTACCTTGCTGCCTAGTTTCACAACACTAGTAAGAAATGTACAGCCTCTGACGAATTTGGTTGAAACTGGCTAACAGGTTTTTGGAAGGCATGTGTAACAGTATGAAGACATTGCCTCATTTCCTTTGAAAAACAGGCCAAAACTCAAAGCTGTTGGGGGAATAGATTTCTTATGTTAGGGATGATTCAGCTTGAAGACTTATGCATCACCAGACCAAATTTGATTTGCTTTCCAGTAGAATAAACACCTCACTGCTCTGACAGGCTTTCTGGTAATGGCAAATTGTGTAAGCAACCTACTACTCCCCACTGGAGTCCTTGTTCTGTCAACCTGGTTTGTTCTTCATATGTGCAGGAAGAAGCAAACCATTCTGTAATAAGGCTGACTAGCTTATTTTCTTGACAGAGGAGGAGTGGTACTGGTTGTTCTCTGGCTCATGCTTTATCGCCAAGGCTAAGAAACACAGAATCGAGGAAATACAAGGTGGAAGTAGAAGGAATTAATAAATTACTATGCTTGACTCATGTTATTACTTACAAGCAAAGGTTCATGAATGAAGCTGCCCAGAATCTGGCTGTATTTTCATTCTGAATGAAAAATAAATCCTTTAAAAACTGTTTGGCTTTTTTCTTTTGCTTGTCTTCTCTTAGTCCCCTTTAATTTATAAATGATCGGTTGCAATTTATGTTCATGTGGTCCTAGCCTAAATACCAGAAAGAGGCTGGTTGTAACATTTTGTGTTTTTAAATGAAGCATCTGTTATTTTTCAAATCTCCTGGACTCTACACTAAAGGAAGAGGATGGATAAAACATTACTTGAAAAGCACTGATATCTGGCTCAGATACTGAAATGTTGAATCTTACATACACTTGCAGTTGTGCCTTTTCAGTTTATTACCCAACCTTCCTTATACCTATGGTGAATGCTATCAACCATAGATTCATAAATGTATGGCTGTTATGTGGGAGAGAGAGTATGGAAGGGAGGAGTGGTTAAAATAAGTGTTTGAAGGGACCTAAATTTATTCTTTTGCTAGTGTAACTGTGGAATGTAGGAATGGTAGGTGAATGTCAGATTATAACTGAAAGACTGTAGGTGGAAAAACAAATGGGTTTGGTAGGAATGATTGTGAATACTGGCTGTATGTTCCTGGTTTGGAGATTACCAAGCATCCTGAAGTCTTCTTTAGTCAGGTCTTTACAATCTCATTGTCCTTCACTGACTTCATTGCTGCAGGAGTAAGGAATAACAGCTTATTTCTGAGGACAATGAGAATTATTAGTAAATTTTCACTCAAACCAATATAACCAGATATTATTTAGGTTTAATTCTGCATGTCTTGTTTACACAATAGTCCAAATAATTTTGAGATGCTAAGCAGCAACAACAAGCCTTTTAATTATTCTTCTCTGTCATTCACTTAGAATCATGCTGGAGTGCAGCAGTATAGTTGTGGAAGACCTCCTAGGAGATACTGAAAAATACGTTGCAAACAAAACGGACTACACTGGTTCCAGTTGGTGTCAGGGTTTGATGCTGTCTGAATGCCTCTAGATAAGGCCTCCTCAAGTTCCTTGATTCTAGTACTTTTAACAACAGCTCCAGCTCTTGAATCAGCTTTGTATCCACATTCCATCCTTGCATATCAGCTCCCCCAGAAATGTGTTTTAATCAAAGCCTCTTCTCAAAAAATAAAAAAAAAATAAAAAAAAATTGGTCATTTTTCTTTCAAAGATAATTGCCTACATGTAGGCTGTGAAATGTCACATTACCATACAAAGACCCTTTAAGAAAACACTGAGCCCTGTTGGAAAGCACATTCTGTTAAGGAATTTAGCTGTCTTTTGTATTTAGTAACATTTAAATCTAGTCCTGGAAGTCTGAAAATGCTTTAGCTGTGCCCAACTTGTAAACCCTGACTTGAGATGGAAAAGGAAAACCCTTGTCAGGAGTTCTTTGTCCCTGCTTTGCATCTGAGAAGCCTGAGATATGGCTAAGTTAAATGGCTTGGTCAAAGTGCTGTGACAGAGATGGGTAGACAGATTTGGGATACTGACTGCAAATTCTGTGGTTTTATTGAAAAGACATTCCTTCCTGCTGACATCTCAGCATTCCTCCAACTTTCTAGAAGGACTCTGCATGGAAATAAATGATCTTTTCAAGTTCTTCCATTCCTGCCACTGGGCACTACCCGCTGCCAGAACCTTCCCGGTCACATAATTATCCCTGCAACTGCCAGCACTGTGTTGCAGGGGATTATGCAGCAGGAGCACATGAACTGCTAAATAGATCTTACTTTCCTGTAGATGGTATCAGACAGGAAGAAGGACAAGGACTAAAACAGGGGAATATCACTGAAAGATGCATAACTCCTCCTGAGCTCAAGTGTGTTTCACTGGTTTTGAGTTGATGGCTGCAATGCTGTAGGTGCAGCTCAGAATTGGAATTAAGTCTCCAGAGCTATAAATGAACATTAATTAGAGCTCCTTAGCAATAAAATCATATCTCCTCATCCATTTTAAAACTGGATGAGTCAAGCCCCAGGAAAGGGAATGAAGAAAATAATCCTTTCTTTGGCAGACATATAGGCAGAATGTTAACTAACAGAGTTTGTATTTTTATGACTTTTTGACCATGTCCTTCAAATCCCTGCAGGATTAATCAGTAAAAGGCCTGTAGTCCTATTACCTGGAAGTCTTATATACTTTTACTTTTACTGGGTATTCAGTAGCTAGGAGGGAATGTCCAAACGTAAATACTTCATCACCAAGATTTGAGTCCTGCAACTTGATTTTGATTCTGCCTCTGAATTTTCAATCTGAGGTAAATATTTTTCAAGTCAGAAACTAATACTAAGCAATTTACATTCATATTTCAAGAAGTCTGCTGCATGGAAATCTTGGACTTTTATGTAAAAGCCCTTCACATAGATTTAAAGATCAACATCTGGGGGTACCTAGGTTTTGTTATTATTGGTATAAATAATTTTTTCTCCACGGCCCACTCAGGTTAATGATGACATTACTTGAATAATTGCCATTTGGTCAGATTTAAGGTTGGAGTAATAATCTGCTACCCTGGCTCAGACAACTCGAGGGCATTAGGGGCTTCCATGCATTAGAGGTTTCCTTTCTTGAAGATGACTCTTCTTGAATGAATAAACAATCTGCCAGAAATACTAGTACCTTGTGTGAGGTCCCCTTTAATAAGCTTCTAAGTGTATGTACATACTCCTCAACAGACTGTCATGTAGAGATCCCCAGTTCATAACAACTGTACTAACCCTGGAACTGGAAGTGGTATAGGTCTGTGTCCCGCCTAATAAAACCTGCTAAGGTAAAAAAAACCTACCAGGCTCCCCAGTCCCAGAGAGACCTCTCTGCAAATATATGAGGAAAACTTAATTTTCTAGACATACTTGTGCCAGATCTCTGTCTTGTGGGGCAAGTGGTGTGGAGTGACCCAGGAGGAGCTCTGGAGGGAAGATCGAATTTTCTCAAATCACATGTGCATCTGTGTGTGGGAGGGGGAAGAAGTGAGGTCTCTTTGTCCATGGGGTGTACCCCAGCCAGGATATGTCTACACAGCCCTCAAACTTGTGAAATGTTCAGAGATGCATCATAGCTATGTTCAAACTACCTCATTTTGCCATTGGTCCAGTGCAGCACACAGCTCAACATAAGGTTACTTTTTTCAGTGTCTTAGCTGGGTTTCACTCCCATTCTGACCTCTGCTCTGAGATCAATATTGCACACTGTACCCAGCGCAGCTAATTTTAAACCTGGACTTCTCTCTGTACTATACAGTAGTCAGTGGGATGACTGTATACTCAGTGTGGCAAGAATACCTTCCTGTTGTCACTTGTCACGTTTAAATCTCTCCATGAGAACAGAATCTGCCACAAATAGCAGGCAACAAGAGCGCTGTTGTGGTTCATTAGGAACAACAAGCCGCCCTGTGCCCACATCCCATCTGATGTATTACTTTTGTATTCTTGTTGTTTCCTGTCTTATTTGCTCCCCACTGCTTCCTTCCTCTTTGCTGTACCTGGTGTGGTGTACCGCTGAAACCTTTGGTGCACAGGTTCAGTACTGTAAGATGCCCAGCACAGTTTGGGGCATGATGAGATACTGTGCTTGAGCTAAGCCCTTCTTATGGTAAGAAGCTCTTCTGATCTCTGTTTGATCCTAGCAGTGTGAATGTTGATCTAGGTAAGAAATCTTTCCATGGGGAAATACCATATTTCAAAAGTGAATTACACCTGAAAATGAAGGGCCAGATTTTCAGTCAGTCCCCTATAAGAGCCCTTTGAACAAGAGTAATGACTTGGAAGTGCTCTCCACATCAGCTTCACAGCCAGCGAGGTTCCTGTGCCACCATAGCTTAGATAATTTCAAGAGACTTAATTTCTGATTGCTGCCCTTGGCTTGAGGAATATATTGAAGATAGTAGTGGGGGAAGCTAGGACATAATGTGGTCTAGCGGTCCTAGGCTAGTAGAATGGCTTGAAAGGAATCTATGGACAGAGTGCCCTGAAGCTTTTTGAACAGGAGCTGAGCCCTGTCCACTCCAGGGTTAAAAGCTAGAAAGGAGATTATCTGCCTTTGATTCTCCTGCCAAAGTGAAAGCTCATACACTCAGCCAGAGCCTTTAATTTCAGAACCAGATCCTATTTTGTGCAGAACAGCACCTGCAGAGTCAATAGTTCAGCTAAAATGGCAGACACTCTCATTGCTTGTACTTGGCAGCAACTAGATGTATCATCAACTAGATATATCATCAACCAGAGCCAGGTTATTTCCTAAATGGTATTCTCCTATTATGGGATTGTAAGGGCCTGGTGGGTGGAAGTGATTGTTTAAAACATGACTCTGATAAGGGATAGCTCATTGTTTTATATGCTCTTAGGAAATCATGTTGAATGAAAACTGGCATCTGCTACCAATGAAACAAAACCACAAACCTCTTCTTCAGATCTCTTTCTAACGAAGCCAGTGTATTATTTTGTGTACAGCATTTCTGCAGTGACATAATTCTTAGTTGTTTTCCTTTCTTTGGATCTGAACTGAGAGCTGAGATGGAAGTATCTGATGAAGTCATGCTGAAAGAGAGGGAAAATTCCTCAAAGGTGATGATATAGATGAAGGAGATAGAAAAAAAAATCTTTCCTTGGAAAGGATTGAACTTATTCTGAAATTGTTGTGCTAGTACACTCTGCAAACACTAGATTAAGCAATGAATGGCAATAGCATCCTGAAGAGAACAGGAATTTCAGAAGCAGCATATCTGCTACATCACTATTGGGAAGCTGCAAGAGCTTGGATTTTTGTTACATTAAATGCTAGAGTTGGTTTTGCCTTGGCATACAGTTTAAATGAACATGGACATTGTGGTCTCACTTTACAGGTGGAGATCGTCCAGACTTACATGAAGATGAATGCAGATATAATTATTCTTTGCATGATAGTACCAGCCATTTAAAGACCTCAAAAAGATGGCAGTGCAGGAAGATATTGTCTGAGAACTTTCCTCTTCTCTACCTTTTCACAGACCAGCAGACAGCATATACACTAATATTTTACCTTGCAAGAATTAGTGCTTTTAAAAAAATAAAGCAGACAGCAACATCCACTGTGTTTTTGAAGTGCAGTTTGCAAAAACTACAGTTCCCAGCATACAGTATCACATACATGTTCAAGTGGCCAATCCTTAGAGCATAGCAGAGCAGGAGCAGACACATACACTGCACATTAAGTAGAGAAGCACTTTCTGAATAACCATAATGAAAGCTTACAAGCTGGTTTCCAAACTGTTCCATGAGATCTGAATACTCTGTGTGCCAATAGCTTGATGTATTGGTAAAGCAGAATTCCCCTCTCTCCTGTCCTGTCCTGTCTTGTCCTGTCCTGTTCTCCAGCTGTTCTGACACCTTAGCAGTTAAGGACCATATCTAAATAGGGTTTATATAATATAAGCTAGAAATAAAAAAATCTATTTTGCTAGAAATAACAAAATAAATAAATCTAGGAGTTCAAAAGGAAGTCTAAGTGAAACATTGGATGGAGAAAGAGTTTTTCAGCCAAACAGATTTGCTATGACTTTCTTTTTGCAGACAGCTTTCATTGAGAGGAAAAAAGCAAAGAGTTGAACATTTTTTCAGGCAATAAAATGGATTTAGAAAGTTATTTTCAGTCTCTGGATTTGTTTGTCAAACTTGATGGTACCTGCACTATGGAAAAGAGCAAGAAGGGATGTCACCATGCCTCACAGAAGGTGTAGGCTGATGGAGAGCTCAGCCTTCAGCAAAGAATGCAGGCATGAAGCATGTGCTAGTTTAGGGAGTTGTGGTTTGATATCGTGGTGAGACAAAGCAAAATACTCTGCTTCAGCTTCATGTTTTGAACCTGAGATTTCACTTCGGGAACACTGAACTGTTTAATATTTTCATCTGTAAGGAAAAAAAAAGCAGGAATATTCTTGGTCTGGCAATTCTGAAAGTCCCATAAAAAAGACCCCCAAACCACAGTATGTTTGTAGAAAATTATCCAAAAAGGAAACAGTTTTCTGTCCAGCCTTTAATTCAGTAGGAGACCGTTACAGTAACTTGTGTTCAAGTGCTTAAGAGATGAGCTAAGTATCTTTCAATCAGAAAGTGCTTCTGCAACTTGGACAAAAGCACTATGGGGAAACTGCTAGAACTAATAAGCAGGTCTTAGAAAAAAGTCTGGCACCTTTGCATCCCATCGCTTCTCTGTCTCCAAAAAAACCCACCAAACCCAAACCCAATGGGGCTGTTTTTCTCAGAACAAAGCTTCTTTCAGAAAGCTATTATTTCTAAGAATATTGTGCTCTGGCACAATATAAAGTGCTTTATCACACATTTGTTACCCAACAGGACTCAGGCCCAGCTCTCCTCTAAGTGGCTAATGCTATCACCTTTCAGTCATCTGCGACTGACAAACTCACAATCCCCTATTACTTACTATTACAATTAGCATTGTGGGTATGCTGAAGTATTAAAAGCTCTTTCTTGTTTCATCAAAGGAAGAATTAACCTTTTGATCTATTTTGCAGCATTCTGAACCCTGGGTTGTTTGTTTCATGTTAATGAAATTTAATCTTTGTGAAACAGCAGAGGCTTCTTAATTCTTGCAATTCTTCAGCAGAGGCTGGGAGTGGAAACCCAAATCTCACAAATATGGTCTAGAGCCTTGTTGTCAAGGTCATTCAGTCTTTCCTGCACAGAAAGAAACTGCAGGAAAAAGAATATAAAGTGTTGTCTATTGATTTTTGATCATTTATTGGAAAAAGGGATTTTTTCCCCCTCATTAATATTAGGTCTATAGCAGTTCTATAAACTGCCAAACAGTTGTCTTGAAGCAGTCCTTTGAAAAAGACTTACATTCTTAACTCTGCCTTGGAGAATAGCTGAGAGGTCTACACTGAATTAATTATAGTAGACATTATTATAGATATTTCTAAGCTGTGTATGAATTTGTTTCAGCTCTGTATATCAAGAATGTGTATAGAATAGGATTAATGGTAGCTTTCTTGAAGGATATTGATGGTCTTTAGTACCAGATTTGAGGTACCTGACAGAAGGGTGACAATGACACTAGATTCCTTCACTGATTATTAAAATAGTGCAGCTGGGCAGGAAAAATGCTGACGCACTCCAGTTGGTAGTGCAGCGTTGTTTTCCAAAGCATAGTTTGCAGTGTTATGTCATCTAATGTGACATATGAAATAAAGACACAGGTTTGCTCTTTGCAGCAATTTTCAGCAGCCATTTTACTTGTTCAGAACCCTTGCATGGGAGACATGCAATTTCCATGACATCAGAGTCTGTGTCTCACTGCTTGAAGCAAGTCAGTTCTGTGCTTAGGTGGGAACGCACAACATTTGCAGGATGGTGATCTCATAAAACTTTTTGATTAATTTTTCATTTTTGATAGGTGATACAATAGGCAACTTGCAGTCTGTGCACTCATAAATAATTGTGTTTGTAATAAAACTACTGAAACAAAGCTTTCACAAGATATGGTTCACATAATCCTGAAGAATCTGGAACCTTTCTGGAACTTCCTTTGGCTGTCATACTGGTGCAGACAGGTGGCTCAGTGTGCATGCGCCTCAGAGGGAGAGACACAACAAAATTGGCAGAGTTCTTAATATGATTCCAGGTATTGCCTAGTTCTAGACAGGCTGCCAATGCTGAGAGATTAGCTTTCATTCTGGTATATTGGCACTTGCTGTTCAGGCTCTAAGCACAAATACAGGGGAACAGACAACAAAATTCTTTGAACAGCAGCAAGACAAAAATAGGATTGTCTTTGTGTCTACCTGAACAAGCAGCAGGACTCAGACTTTGCCTTACAATTGAAAATGTAATAAATTGTAAAAGTTGGATATGACTGTCATACCCCTTGTGTACAGACAGAAATTGAGGCCACAAAGAGGGAAAGTGACTTGCTCAGAATGATACAGCAGTTCCTCAGCAGAGGTTGGGAATGGAAACCTGATCTCGCAAATATGCTTTGGAGTCTAAATGTCAAGGTCATTTAGCCTCATCTGAATGAGAGAAACTGCAGAAAAGAGAACATAAACTATTTTTTCTCATTTAATTTTAAACTGTTTATTGGACAGAATTGCATTTTTGCCAGACCATCAATACTGTCCTTCTGCAGTGCTTTGAAACACAAACACTTCAAGACATGTAAACTGTCTGAAACTGATAAATATTTTATTGCCTAGTCCCAGACTGTATCACTATTTTTTTCTTCTGGTTGTTTTCTTTCAGTGTGAAAAGAGACATTTAAAAGCTGGTATCAATGCTTAATTTGTAGAATGTAAAAGCAGGAGATACTGGGAAGGTTACATCAATAATACATGGGATTGTGTTATTCCAAGTGAAGTTCATTCTTGTACAGAAACCTAAACTCCAAATGTGCAGAGAATACAAGTTCCTGGTTTAGCTGATGACAAGATTTTGCAGCCATATTGATAGCACAACATTTAGCCTGCATGGACCAGGGCTATAGAGCAGAGATGCGCCCCCCCCCCCATTTTTATTCCTCTTCATGCCTCTGCTAAGTGAATTCACAGGTAGAGAAGCTGGATGTGGTACAAAGGGCTTCTGCTCATGTCTGCTCACGTTCCAACCCAGGTCCAGACTTCTGCCTCTCTTGACTCAAAGAAGACCAGATCAAAGCTGGAAAAGGTTGGTTCTAAAGTGAGAATGTCAGCAAAAATCAGCAAAAGTTTCTGTCAAATGTGCAGATGTTTCTCTAATAGCAGAAATCAGAGTCTCTGATCTCCTGACACATGTCTATCTTCTTGGCCAGGCTGTGTTTGTTTCCTTATTTTCACCCAATATCACAGAACCACAGAATCAGTTTGGATTGGAAAGGACCTTAAAGATCACCTCAATTTCTTGAATAATTACAGAACTTTTACTGACTTGACTTGTACTACTATTTGTGCTACTTTGAAAGCATATACACAGCTGCAATTTACACCTGCATATCTCAGAATAAATAAGGATGTTGTGTCTCTGAACAGTTTCATCCATGTGATGATGTAGTCCTAAATTAATCTGAGTAGTGAAGGTGCTGAAGGAAGTTGTTTTGATCTGCCCTACTAAACTGATTTTTCTTTTCATCTCTTTGTCTGTTAACTATCGGTCTTCTGTAAATTGAAGCACTTGAGTAGAAAAAGAAACAGAGAAACCAAGAAAAGGATGCTTTATTTGAGAAATTAAAAGAATTTCTTTTAAAGTATATATTTTTAGCCATTTGCAAGAAGACATTTCTGCTGTAGTTACTGTGGCAGGCATTAAGACAATTTGCTACATGATTATACATAACTGTATATTGAGTGTATCATAGAATCATAGAATGTGCCAAGTTGGAAGGGACCCTCCATGATCATCAAGTCCAACTCCTGTCCCTGTGCAGGACATCCCAGGAGTCACACCATGTGCCTGAGAGCATCATCTAAACACTTCTTGAACTCAGGCAGGCTTGGTGCTGTGACCACTGCCCTGGGGAGCCTGTTCCAGTGCTCAACCACCCTCTGGGTAAAAAACCTTTTCCTGATATCTAACCTATCCTCCCTTGATTCAGCTTCCTGCTTTTACCCCGAGTCCTGTCATTGGTCACAGTATTGAAGAGATCAGTACCTGTCCCTTCTCTTCCCCTTGTAAGGAAGCCATAGACTGCAATAGACCCCTCAGCCTTCTCTTCTCCAAGCTGAATAGTCCAAGTGACCTCAGCCACTCCTCATAAGTCATGCCTTCTAGTCCCTTCACCATCCTTGTGGCCCTCCTCTGAATGTGCTCCAGTAGTTTGAAGTCCTTTTTGAACTGTGGTGCCCAGAACTGCACACAGTACTTGAGGTGAGGCCACACCAGTGCAGAGTAGAGCAGGACAATCACCTCCCTTGACTGGCTGGCCACGCTGTGTAGCTGAGTTCTGAGTAACTGAGTGTAGCTATCCTCTGTTTTCAAATTATATAAGTACTACCATAAGCTGGTATGAATATTTAACCTTTCCTATTAGCTTTCTGAGACTATTATTGTGGAGGTGACAATTTGATAGTATGGAGGAGGTGAAAGTGCTTTGGAAGAGAAGCAGTGTAGAAGATTATAGAAGAAGGACTATGCAATTAAAGTATTTTGTCTTTAGATTGTTCTTTGCTTCTTTTATTTTCACAAGATTATACTATCTGTATCAAAGTTTCTCTATAAGCTTATTATTTCCACTATGTCGTCCTTTCTTTGCAAGGTATACCATCACTTTTGTCCATTTTTGAGAGTTTACTTGGTACTACTCTCACAGAATATGTCAAGTCTTTCATTATTAGATATTGTACTAATAGTTTTTTCCAGCAATACATAGTAGGAGCTGTTGCCTGGGTCCATGGTTTTAAGATTGGTTTTTTTTCCCTACAAAGAGTAACAACAAGAGTAGCTTCCTCATGTCCATCTTAAATCTTCTGAATGGACTGAATCCCAATACACATGCCTAGAAGTCCTGTTCAAGTTCTTTCTCTAGTATTTTTTTATTGCTTTCAAGATGGATTTAAAAAATATTTTTACCATCTAGTATTCTCATATTGTATATATGAAGGAAAAACAGACTGTTTTGCACTTCATATAGACATCTGGGCAATATTATGGTTTTTGTCAGATAATAACGGAGAAATACACTTTCTGTAAACTAGGTAGTACTGAATCTTGTGTGACAGTTCAGGAACAAGTATTTATCATCTGCATGATCTCATCTCATCTCAGTCTTTTGCTGTTATTTCATATTTACAGTCTAGATTAAATAACTTAATAGTTTTTATGCAGTTTGTATTTTAGAAACAGCTATGAATCATACCTCCTAGACATAATCTCGATCATGGAAACTTCAGCCTTTGCATTATACTTTCTAATGAAACTAGCCTGGTTTGTTTCTTGTCTGGAAATACCATAAATAATGTAAGCAAACAGTATACATTTATATTGAACGTCCCCCTTTTTCGTTCCCTTGCCTTTCCCCTTCCTCCTGGTAAAAAATCATCTATTTATTACCATTTCTTTCAACCAAAATATGAAAGTATTTTTATTTTCCTTCTGATTAAGTTACATTTCTGAGATCTGATCTTTTTTTTTTACTCAATAGTTTGTCTCTTCTGTGACCAATTACTAAATACAGTTTTAATTACCAGGTAATATTTCATCTGTGCCAGAATTTTGGAGGAAAAGCCTTGTAATTGTTATAATGAGAATTATTTTGCCATTTTATGATCCAGTCATAATTGCCTCTTAATGCCTCATCCCACAAAGGATCTGATACACATGACCTTAACATATTGTTTGAAATACTACCTTGAAGCTACCACAGGGCTTTCCATCCTATCCCCTCTACTTTTATGTGTCCTAGGTTACTGTGGTTTATGCTTGGCTATTGGAACCTTTCTGAATAATCTCTTTTTAACTTTTGGCTTGGTTTGTTTGTTTTGACCATGAAGGGGCAATAAATTAATTGTAAATTTTCTGGATTTCCCAGATAATTCCACCTGCTTCAGCTACAGAGTTCTAATTAATGGCTTAATATTTCATTGAAGTTGTTTTTCACTATAAACAGTGAATTGCTGCCTAAATATTTAATTTTATTATTGACTACATTCAGAAAGTGTTTACTCTTTTTTAAGAGTTTCATGGACCCAAGATTAGAGCACTATAATATACACCTGCTAAGTGTTTTTTTGTTCAACTATTACTTACAACCTTTTAAGAACAGTTTCTCTATTTATTGTGTATATGTCATAATTTTATTCAGTATCTCTGAATTTTAATGGTATTGGTTTGGTAGCCAAATCAAACCACGGAGATAATTAGGGTCATTTTTATCTTGTTCTCCTGTACAATGATTTTTGTTTCGTTTTTCAGCTTTTTTCCCTCCAGGATAAGTCATAAGATTTTTAGAGATAATTTTGATCCTCATTTGCAAATGTTTTCCAAAATAATTTCTCCAAAACATGAAGCGCTTTGCATTGTTAAACTGTTACAGTTTTCTTCTTCATACTCTAGGTGTGCTTTTTCATATGGAGAAATCCTCTTTTATATTCACCAAAGAGCTTCTTTCTTTTATAAAGCCTTTTGGATGCTGTTTCACCCATGGTAAGGATTATTATATACAATTGGTTTATCTCGATTTCAGTAAAGCATTTGACACTGTCTCCCACAACATCCTCGTAGATAAGCTGATAAAGTATGGGTTTGGTGATCAGGTAGTGGGGTGGATCAAGAACTGGTTGAAGGGAAGAAGTCAGAGAGTTGTGGTCAATGGGGCAGAGTCTGGTTGGAGGACTGTGACTAGTGGAGTGCCCCAGGGGTCGGTACTGGGACCGGTGTTGTTCAATATCTTCATCAACGACCTGGATGAGGGTACAGAATGTATCCTCAGCAAGTTTGCTGATGACACTAAACTGGGAGGAGTGGCTGACACACCAGAAGGTTGTGCTGCCATTCAACGAGACCTTGATAGGCTGGAGAGTTGGGCGGGGAGAAACTTAATGAAATTCAACAAGGGCAAGTGCAGAGTTTTGCATCTGGGGAAGAACAACACCATGCACCAGTACAGGCTGGGGGCTGACCTGCTGGAGAGCAGTGTAGGAGAAAGGGACCTGGGGGTCCTGGTGGACAGGAGGATGACCATGAGCCAGCAATGTGCCCTTGTGGCCAAGAAGGCAAATGGCATCCTGGGGTGCATTAGAAAGGGGGTGGTTAGTAGGTCAAGAGAGGTACTCCTCCCCCTCTATTCTGCCTTGGTGAGGCCACACCTGGAGTATTGTGTCCAGTTCTGGGCCCCACAATTCAAAAAAGACATGGAACTGCTTGAGAGAGTCCAGCGCAGAGCCACAAAGATGATTAAGGGAATGGAACATCTCCCTTATGAGGAGAGGCTGAGGGAGCTGGGTCTCTTTAGCTTGGAGAAAAGGAGGCTGAGGGGTGACCTCATCCATGTTTACAAATATGTAAAGGGTGAGTGTCAGGATGATGGAGCCAGGCTTTTGTCAGTAATGACCAATGATAGGACAAGGGGCAATGGATGCAAACTGGAGCATAGGAGGTTCCATGTAAATATCAGGAAAAACTTTTTCACTGTGAGAGTGACAGAGCACTGGAACAGGCTGCCCAGAGAGGTTGTGGAGTCTCCTTCACTGGAGATATTCAAAACCCGCCTGGATGCATTCCTGTGTGATGTACTGTAGGTGACCCTGCTCTGGCAGGGGGGGTGGACTAGATGATCTTTCGAGGTCCCTTCCAACCCCTTAGATTCTGTGATTCTGTGATTCTGTGATTCTGTAACCCTCAAAAGCAACATTTTAGACTCTCATTTACATTAAAGAAGGAGGTCTTTAAGATTCTGGTTTTAAAAAAATCCAAGTTTGGCTTAAGCTTTAAAATGGCATCTTCATGACAAGTTGATGATCAGCAAGCCTTCTGTCAACAAAGAGTGTTCTTAAAACCAGGGCGTTGATTGTATGTCAAATATTTTACAGCATTTACCAGTGTTTTACAGCATTTACCAGCATAACCATTTGTTCAAGAGTCTCTTCTGTTTTTAACAACTTCATTGTCTTGCTGAGGTCATCTAGTATCTCTTTCATAATATTAGAATCAGGGCATTTTGAAATCTGTTTCATACTAGATCTTGCAGCATAACAAACCTCGATTTGTCTGTTCACTGGACTTTATTTCCTAAAATGCTCTAGAGTTGTGAATAGTCTTGCATTTATAATGTCTCATTTTTGTCTTTAAAATACAGTGTGGCTGGCTGGAGACATTTGTTTGAAATCACTCAAACTCATAACGTCTGTGACTTCTTCCCCACTTACAGAGCATTTCTTTGCCAAATAGGTGGGCTGTCCGGGATTTTCCTGATATCAGTGGGTTTGATGCTATCTTCATGTTCTTAATCTCCTGAAATAAGTCTGGATCATTCTGTAGATATCTTCTGTTTTTATGCAACACACAGTGCATTACTGGGCAGTCCTCAGACAGCACCCCTCCTTCAACTAGAGAAACAAGATGGGACAAGATCAAGAAAAGCAATACAAAATACTAGTATATGTGAGGTTAAAATTAAGCCCTACTGCTTACCTGAGAAATTATTGAGCTTTCTTGCACACAGAATATGGAATAATTTTTGTGAATCATTACATATCACACAGAGGTAAAGCTTATTTAAGTAGAGTTTGTGAGCACTTACAGGGAAAAGTGTTTATGAACAGGAAGCACTAGAGTTCATTGCTCTCTAGTATTTTAGAACAAATATCTGCTCAATCACAACTGGTCCAGAAAGTATCCAGATTGATGAAATTAAAATATTTAGCATTAATCAGTAATCACTGTAGTGGTAATAAAACATGATTCTGTTTTGACAGTTAAATGGGTATGTGGCAAAAGCTATCCATGATTTTCTTTGTATTAGCTTCTCTATGCCTCTTTGGGATAGCTCATATGGATGAAGAATTTGCTTTTCTTAACTAAATATGCTTTCAAATGAAAAGCGCAAGCTGTTTTGTTATGCAGCTGTGGGCTTGTCAGTCAGTTACTGTCAGATTTCTTCGTGAAGTTCAAACATGAAGCACATTAAGCTTCTAGTAAGAACTAAATCTAGGTAACTGGGTTTGAGTAAATCGGCAGAGCTCATTTGACTTCAGTTAAAAATCTTGCTGTCTAGGTCTGATTCTCAGCAATGTCCTTGTATTTACATATTTAAAAACTGGGAGTTGCAGAATCCTCCCTTATCATGATAGCAGCATCTTTTTCCCTGTTAAATGAAAACCAGTAGAGAATTAGGTCCAATTTCCAGTCAAACTGGAAGATGGGAACAGCAGTGGAAGACAGCTTTTAAATATATTACAAAGTAAAATATCTGTGAGGCACTCTTCATTTATTTTTCATCACCTTCCTTGTATGTGTGAATAGTCACACTGAGGCACAACTATATTTAATCCTTGTTTACATCAGCTTCTGTCAACATAAGCTGTAGAGCAAGGCCAAGGCAGTAAAAACTCACCCAGGAGCGGAAGCGATTGTACCATGAATTACATCAACTCCCTGCCTTTCAGGGCACAAAAACAAGACCAGTGCTGTGGTGTCTGCAATCTTACCAAGGCCAGGTCACCCTAGTGACCAAGGAGGGCATTCTTCAGTGAGATTTTGGTACATAAGACAACGTCCTCTCCCAGCAGAAAGTCAGGTAACAAAGCAACCTCTCACTCTTGTGAGGGCAAAACCCTGTGGATGATGAAGGGCACTGTTGACAGAAGGAAGTATGACTCATATTTCGGCTTCAGCAAATTGGAATACCAACAGGATGACTCTGGAGTTGTATTACTGCGGTTCCTACCACAGCAAAGGCTCAAAGTGCCAGGAACTGTCAGTCCATCTAGATCTTAGTAATGTTCTCATCTTTGTATACTGGTAAATATAATAAAGATGTTATGAACTGAAAGTCAGTTAATTCTTGACCCAAATAAGTAAATGATAAATAATGTTGGTATGGAAGCAGTGTAACAGATTCTCATTCTGAGGTACAATTATTATGAGATCTATAAAGAATAATTGACTGTCTTAAATTTGTGACTTTGTTCTTCATGTTGTCCTACATGTAATAGCATAGAAGACAACTACCCAGTGAATGATAAATTAGCAAAAAGAAAATTTCATAAGTCTGAGAGAGATGTTTGAATTGCTGGTCTAGTGCTGCTTCATTTATACAGAGTCTCTCACAAATCCTGACTGATGTGGCTAAGTGAATGTCATAATAGAACATTATACAATACTATTTTAAATGTTGTGAAGTCCCAAACTAGTAGTGAACTTGATGAGAATAAAACCTCAGGACATCCAGCCATTTTTTCCCACAGAATTCTCATGGAAAAGGTCTCTTCAGCTCTGTGTGATTCTCTTTCTAGTTTCCTTTTCTCCTAGTGAGGATAATGTTTCCCCTAGCCCACCATGAGTTGGTGAAAATGCTACTCAGTGTACTAACATAGTTTAGAGGACACAGAATGGTGAATGTTATGATACTAATATTATTTTGCATCATCTTACGCTTTTATTTTTCAGATGGTGAGTTTTGTCTATTGCAAGACTCTCCCAAAACGGTTAAAGGCAAGAATATCTCTGTGCCCTTATGCAATTCTGCCATTGTTTCCGTAAAGGTCATTACATTAAATACAAGCTGCAGTGATCTTTATGAAGGCAAGAGAACCTGCCTAAAAATGATAAAAGAGCAGCTACATACAGAGCCTTTGGTAACTCTGTCATCTAGTGAATGAGTTCCTTGACCTCTTGGGGTTACTTCAGTATATTTTGCCTTGGAGTGAGGCTTGGCTTAAATGATAACCTAGTTTTGTCAGTGTAGTTACTCAAAATGTAGAAAAATTCAGAGAGACATATCCCAGTCGAAGAAGCAGGGCTACTGAAAACCTCCAAAGTGATACACTTCTCTATAAGGGATGAGGATGTTAGTTCTACTCAGCTGCTGCTAAGGCTGCTGAGATAGTTTGTTTTCCCTGAAAATAGCCCGAGGCTTAACACCACTTGGATCCCCTATTCCCTATTGCCCAGGGAGGTAGTGGAGTCACAGTCCCTGAAGGTGTTCAAGAGGCATCTGGATGTGGTGCTGGGTGATCTGGTTTAGTGGTGATGTAGGTAGGCATTTGGGCTGGATGATCTTGAATGTCTCTTCCAACCTCAATGATTCCATGATTCTTTGTTCATATGGCTCTCCAGATAGACCATGAGTCCACAGGACTGCTTAGCTCTGATCTGTCCTGTGAGACTGCTGTGAAACCTAGGACCCTGAACATGGCTTCAGGCTTTTCAGTCTATGCCAAGCTCTGGCATAGATATGGAAGCAGCTTTTGCTGCTTCCATATCTATGAATCTGGGACCACTGAGGCCACTTGAAGACCTCAAGGAGTCGAGACATTGATTGGTGCACATCTGTAGGGCCTAAAATATTTACAACCAACTATTTGGGGATCGATGAAGGATAATTTTTCAATTTAAATGTTGTTTTGTAAGGAAAATTCTGCCATGCTCAAGGGACAGTCAGTTAGGCTGACTGTCAGTGTTAGAAGCCTGAGCTGTCCCATGCTGGAGACAGTGTCTAGAGCTCAGATATGTCTGGAGCTTGTTTGTTTTCCTGACATCCCACACTGACCAGGTATTAAGGGGTAGGAAGATAGATAGAAGTAGGCAGGAGAAGATCTCCTGAATCCCATCTTGGCTGCCACATGTCTTGACATTTAGACTCTTGTTTACTGTTTGCTCAGTTTGTGTGCACTTTTTAGAGAAGACATGAAGACTGCATCACTATTCCAGCTGCAATGAATACCAAATTTGGAAATCTTCTTCCAACACGAATATTGTTAGACTTCTGGAATTCTACGATATTGTTTACCACCTCAGAAGGGTAACTACTTCATGCCTCAGTTTACCTCCAATACAGGTTGTCTGCCTCTAAGATGAGTGCTGATGGGAATATGGAGGATGTGACACTTCACTAAAAGGTCTGTGAAGTAAAATACCAAAGAAGTCTATACAAGTATAGAATTGGCCATAAAGTATAATTAAAACAGCTTGGCAAAAGAATGTTTCAAAAGAACATTTTCTGTGAACTTACAAATCTCAGTAAATACTCCTCAGGAAAAGTGAATAAAATAAAAACTAGCTTTGAATAAGTTAATTTCAGAATTCTGACATTTCACTTAACATAGGATGTTTTCAGTTTTGTTGTTTCCTAAACTTAAACTACTAGTGAACATTTTTGTTACTACTGCCATGTGTCATGATCTGATAAAAGATTTGTATTTATTTCAAAAATAATTAATTGAGGTTGCTACTTTGCAATGGTTGAAATACTTTATCTGCTTTCTAGATCAGAGTACCTTCTGTTTGCATCCTAATGAAAGTAGTAATAAAAATAGCATTTTGATCTAGAAAAAGTACTTGTTTCAACAAGTAAGAACTTATCATTCTTACAGATTTTTAAAATGAAGGGCTACCTGTGCTTCTTCAGGAAACTTTTCCTGACTTTCTTTAAAATTAAACTATAAAACAAATACAATATTTTTCTAGCACAGCATAATGTCAATGGGACAAAGGTTAAGAAGAATTTTTCACAAGGACAAATGCTGCATTTGCAGCTCATCTCAGCATTTCTACAGGAGGTAGACAGCAGGAGATGAAATGCCAGTGTCTTTGCCTGATCAGATGCACTTGACCAAAGCCCATGTGTCCTGTGCTCTGACAACCCATCTGCTGTTGTGAGAGACCGAGTGTGCCACATGACTCAGACTGTACTGGCTAGCGTTCTTCAACCCCACAACTGGGTTGTGGAGGGGTGGTGGTTGTTTCCATTTATGAATGTGCACAACCTGGCTGACCACTGCGTTGGGTAAAAAAAGGTTTTCTTCTAAGGCTACTCCAGAGTGCAGCAGGTCAAGCATTGCTTGCCCTGTACTCCTGGTCCCTGAACACAGCAATATTGGAAAGAGCTCAAGAGGGCTGAACAGGATAGGAAGGAGAAAGGGAGGATGGATTTCTGAACTGCCCCAAATGGGGGTAAGAAGCAAATATTACTGTTGTTTTGGTGAAGGAGAAAGTAATTCTTAAAGCATCAGCTAGCTGGAAAGCAGCCCAAGCCTCTTGTATGCATTCTGGGAAAGAGAATAATATTGCTAAGGAGAAACTTAGCCTTAAAGAGGTTCATGGCTTCTGACAATGGTGGATATCAGAGAATGATTAGGGGATCTTGTGTGGACCTGAATATGAGACCCAACGAAGCAGAAGAATCACAAAAAATGCTGATAGAGAAGATATGTGCAAGATCAAAGTAAACACTGCTTTTTTTCTGAGCGATTTTTGCCAACTGCTGGGAGTGGCTCTCTATGCCTGTTGGAAAATATTTCAGTACATTCTCAATTGCTTCGTTTTCTTCCAGCTGCTTAGATTATTTAAGGGCATATATTTGCCTTGGTATATGATTATGCAATGCATTTTCTAGTGGCTAGAAACTAGAAGTAGTATCAAGATCACGTTTGATAAGGAAAGGCAAGGTTTATATCTTTCACCTGCAGAATTATCTTGTGCAGATCAACATAGAAGAACAATAATGGCAGTTAATGTCATCTCAAGAACAAGGAGAAAAGCAATATAGATAGTAGCAGGTGCAGCACAAATATATTTAGCAATTGCATTCTCTTCTAATGTGCTGTTTATGAAATGTCATGGTTACACAGAATTACTCACTTCTTTTGCTACTGGCTTGTGCAGTTGTCTATTCCCTGGTTCATTTTGTAGACCTGTTAGTAGTTACTTGTGACTGCTTTCTTCAGGGAGCTTAACCCAATTTATCCAAATGTCCATAGTCCTAGCTGTATTTAGTTCAGGTTTCTATATTGCTCAACCTTCATTTCCTGCACAGCTGTGCGTGCTTCTTGCAGACAAAAGAACTGTACAGTCCTATCTATTTATTGATTACAAGGTTCACACTGCTTGAGAACAGGAAGAAAAACAGCACAGTCAGTGGCAGGTGGAACAATTTTGTCCAATTACAGTTGAAAAGTCTTTATCATTAGTCCAGTTATACCCATCACATCTCTCTTTCTCTTAAAGCATTCTGGGCTGACGTGCCAGTATAGCTTCCTTGGAAAGTTACTCCATCCAAGGCTGCATACTGAACAAGATTGTCAAGAGAGCATCCAGCATTGTGTGTTTCTCTGAGCTATCTAACCTCTGGCAAATACTGCTTTTTTCTATGTTAAACACCTGTCTCCTGTATGTAAAAAATCCAGAGCTGCAGGTCTATTACTAGAATTGACCGTGAGGCCCACAAGAGAAAGTAGAAGTGGTTATTGCAGCAAACTGATTTCTTTCAGATGGCCCTTTCTGAGCAAAGGACTGTACACTCAGTCATTATTTGTTTTGTCATGGACCAGAAAATTTCTCTAAAACCCATATATAACACTTCACACACAAATAATATAGGGAAAAATATATATCTAGAAGACTATTACATCTTACATGTACCTGAAATGTGAGATAATAATGGCACACACTAGATGGTACTAGTAAAGATAAGTTTACAGTTACATAGTACTCACAGTTAAGGCTTGAATATTTTTTCTCTATTTTCCATTTTGTGCTTACATTCTAAAAACAGATAAAGAGGGCCATTTTTTCTTGTAATAGAAATATTTCTTTCTAAACTACAACAGGTGACATGATGACATTTTTGACTTAGTCTGTGTCAGAAAGATACTGAAAGAACAGTTAAGACAACAGCAAGGACAGACTGTGTTAAAAGCAGCTAACTTCTCTCTGATAAGTAACGGGAAGAGGAGCTCCTGCCAGCTTGTCACTACAAGAAACAAACCCTATGATCTTAAACAATTTTCAACATCCGTGTTTTAGCAGTGGCTGACAGAGAAACAAATCTGGTTTTTATTGTTCTCATGCAGGCTGCTGTAACATCACTGTGTCTAACCTCTGATTGTGTCAAGGACAGGACATTCCAGTAACTTCAGTACAGAGAAACATGATGAAGTCAAGCAACAGGATACTATAAACAGGGAGAGGGAGGACAAAATAGCTGAAGAAAGCTTTTATAAGAAATGTAACTCTTTTTCATTTTGTGTTGCCTTTTGCATGTTCAGAAAGTTTGGGTTTTAGTGAAGCTGTGTCCAAACAAAGAAGGATTATTTTTCTCTTCCATGCTATTTCCAAGAAAAGGCCCATAGGAATTTTCTGGCATATGTATACATTGAAGTCATTGGCATTGCCTCTTGGAGTACAGAAGTCTGTTCCCCATTTACAGATGGTGAAATAGAAGTGCAGTAAGTTGTAGGTTGACATTTTGAAACTTCTTTTGACTTGAGGAAGAAATTTTCATTCACTAAACATCAGTCATGAAGGTTTGCAGCTTACTGACTCAGTTTGTAGTTGCTTCTGTTCTGCATTTTTGCTGATACGGCCCAGAGTCAGGCAGAGGGTCTTTCACCTTTACATGAACTTCATTTCAGAAGACTAAAGTCATGGCAGAAAGATTTTATGTCAAATCAGTGACATGTGCGGGAGGATGATGCAGAAATTGCCAAGTATAAAACTCTTTTAACGACTCAACATGACCAGGAAACCTATGATCCTGCAAGTAGCAAATTTATGTGGCAAGCAAAGTTAGCCAAATCTCAGAAATACAGATATGTTTTATTCAGGCTGGGAAAGACACCATGTTCTGATGTTTTCTGTAAGCTGTCATTTCTGTTGAAAAGATACTCTGCAAATACCAACACATGGGATTTCTGAAATTGAATATGATCCCTGGCAGCTATTGGCTGAAATTGGTCTGGTGCTCGCTGGGCTCACTGCTGCCCACTCCCTGAACAGCAGCTGTGACTTCATGACCGTGTTAATTTTGTTCAGTTTCTGCTCCCTTCCCAGGTCTGGATCACTGGGATGGGTCTACCCTTTGGGTTACCCTGTGGTTTCAGAATTTCTAGGCTCCTGAGCCATCTGGCTCTCTTGCTTGCAGGGACTGAATGCCTGGTGGTCCCCTGGAATCCCACCCCATGATTCCTCAAAGATGCTGATTCCAGTGCTGACAGCAGCCTGCTCTGATGAAGCCATGTCTTGTTGGAGAGTTCACAACCAGCTTTGACTGGTATGATGATTAATCGATACTTCCAGAGACGCTGATGCACAGACACATCATTATCTTTAGTTCCCTTGCTGTATAATTACCAGACATAATTCAATAGAGAGGCAATTAGGAAAGC
>VZRW01008796.1:0-30938 GCA_013398125.1 Aegotheles bennettii
CAGGGCTGTTCTTCACCCCCCACCTCCCCCTTACCCCCTCCACCACGTCCTCAGACACCTCCCAAGGGGGTGGCCATGTCATGCTCAGCTCCGTGATGGTGGGGCCAGCTCTGATGTTGTGTGCTGTGGTCACCTCTTGGACCTCTTTTATCATTGACCAGGAGTTCCAATGGAGATGGGTCAAAGTGATGATGCTTTACCCCAGTAAAGAGAGAAGGGAACTTCCCTGGAGCTCCAAACCCTGCTGGTTTTGTAGCCTGGAGGAACAGGAGCAGGATGTGAGGGTTGTGTGGCTTTGCACCTCTGCTAGCTCCTGGCTGGGAGCTGCTGGGTGGCCAGTGACCTTCACCAACACGGTGGCCACAGCAGGGAGAATCACAGCAGGGCTTTGGAAAGTTGTTCTGGGAGGTCTGATGGAGTCCCAGACCCTGGGAGGGCATTAAAGCAGCCACAGGGAGTGGAGGTCAGCCCAGATGTACCACTCAAACAAGAAAAACCCACTTCAATCTGATCCTCTCACCAGTCTCCTGATGTTCTCACCCACCTCCTGATGCTGTCACCCTCACCCTGATGCTCTTGCCCACCTCCTGATCCTCACCCCTGCACCCTGATTATCTCACCTGCCTTCTGATGCTCTTCTCCACCTCCTGATGGTCTCACATCCCCTCTCCTGGCATCCCAGTGATCACGTGTTCAGATCTTGGAGCTCTGAGTCAAGTGAGGTGGGAGAAACTTCATGAGAAGGTACCATTGTCCCATGAGGGCTTAGACACTTTGGTGCTGTGGTCACCAGACAGGAGCTCTTGGACACCTTCTAGGAGCTATTCAACAGCTGGGCATTTTTCCATGCTCACCCTTGCTCTGTCTCCCCAGAGCAACACCCAGCAGCAAACATCTCCAAAATCATGAGATTGGCTTAAATGATCATGAGAATTTCATCTAAAATAAAAAAAAACCCACATTGGGTGCTGGTTCTCGTCCTGTTCCTCCCACTTCCCCAGTGAGAAAGGTGACATTCGCTTCACAGCTTGGAACACTCAGGAGGAAGCCTGGGAACGTGCGAAGAAAACTGCGATTCTCACGCAAGTCCTCTGCTTCCACCCACCCCCACGGCGAGGAGCTGGGCAGGCTGGGGCTGTGCCCAGGGGGGGTGGCAGCACTGGCCCACCTTTTCTAAATTCCATGGCGTGGCATGCTGGAGGGCACTGGTGAGACCACACCTTGAGTGCTGTGTCCAGTTCTGGGCACAGCAGGATGGGAAGGACATTGAGGTGTGGAGTGAGTCCAGAGAAGGGCAATGAGGCTGGGGAGAGGTCTGGAGAACAAGAACCAGCTGAGGGAACTGGGATCTAATGGTTAGGAATATGATGGGATAAAGGTTGGACTTGATGACCCTGGAGGTCCCTTCCAACCAGAATGATTCTGTGATTCTATTTAGCCTGGAGAAGAGGAGACTGAGAGGAGACCTCATTGCCCTCTACAACTACCTAAAGGGAGGTTGTAGTGAGGCTGGTGTTGGTCTCTTCTCCCCAATTGCTGATGACAGGACAAGAGGAAATGGCCTCAAGTTCCATCAGGGGAAGTTTAGGTTGGAGATTAGGAAGAAGTTCTTTCCTGGGAGGGTGGTTGGGCACTGGAATGGGCTGCCCAGGGAGGTGGTGGAGTCCCCGTCCCTGGGGGTGTTCAACAAACGGGTTGATGAGGCACTTGAGGCCATGGTCTGATGGTCTGATGGTCAGGAATATGATGGGATAAAGGTTGGACTTGATGACCCTGGAGGTCCCTTCCAACCAGAATGATTCTGTGATTCTATTCCGTCAACCCAGTCATCAACCTCCTGGCTCTCCTCTAGCTCTTGTCCTCACCTCCACCAAGCTCCACAAGCAAATTCAGCAGGCACAGATGTGCTCTCCTGGATGAAGCAGCCAGGAATTGTGGCTGTGCTGGTATTTTTTTTTTAAGGATGCAATAGAAAATGATGAAATCCTGACTTTGACCCCTTCTCCAGGGGAAACACCTCATGAAACCTCTTTGTCAGCCCATTTGCCTGCTCATTCATCAGCCTCAGCAGCTCTCAAATCCACGAGCCAGGTCCAAAAAAATTTGGCAGTGGGTTCTCAGCAATAATTCAGGTCCCAGGGGCTACACGAGGACCATCAGTTGAGCAGAAGAAGGGAACCAAGCTGGTGGCTCTGCTGGGATGGGAACAGCCACAGCCCAAGGAGCGATGGGGCTGATGGACCACGCGTGTGGATCCGAGATCCCAGCATCTGCTGCCTTCTCCTGGAAGCGTTGTCCTGGGATGCACACACATTGCTGGAGGCAAAGGGGACTCTGGGGGGATAAAGGACACGAAGCCATAAGAAATCAGGTTTCTTTCATGGTGCTGCTCAAGGAGCAATAACTTGCCACCAAGCCATAGATTTGAGCAGCTCTGGAGCTCCTCTCAGCTGGAGCTGGGACCTTTGGAGCATGGTTCCCTGGCAGCTGACTACACCTTTCCCTTTACCACTCAGCTTTAACTGGCCCAAAAGAGTAAGAAGAAAATAAAGCAACATCCAAGTGCAACCACACCAACCTCCCCCTTTAACAAGAGTGTTGGCAGCAGCTTCACTCCTGGGTCCAGACACCAAGTGGCAGCTCTGTCACTTCACTTCTTCCATGGAACCAATTTCAATGAGTCAGTGGAGGGTTTGGGGATGTCCCTGGACATCCCTGTCCCCCTGCAGCCCTGGTGGAGAAGGTGGGATGGAAGGAGACTGCACTGCCCATGCAAAACCCCACTGCCTGCTGGCACTGATGGTCCCTTTTTCAGGAAAAAATAGAAAGTGGTGATTCAATATCAGTAGAGCAGCAGCAAGGATTATTGGGGGTTTCAGGAAAAAATAAAAGAAGCATCCAAACCCAAGGTGCTGAGCAAGCAGAGTAAGCAGCTATGCTGTTCCAAGCTGAAAGGGCAGCTCTGAGTACTTGATTAATTATTTGCTGCAAATGAGCCCCGTGCTGGCTTAGAGCACATTGCAACAGGAGGAGAGAGGGATGGAAAAGCCATGGCGTGGTCCATCCCCACCACCCTATCACTGACTGTTTATCGTGCTGTATCTGCTCAGTGCAAGGTGCTTTCAGGCTGCTGAGATGTCTGAAGAAGGGGACCAGAGGTGATGGCTCTGCTCCAGTGGCTCCTTTTTCCCAGCTGGAAAAGGACACCCAGGTCTGCAGTGCCAGCATGCGATCCTCCTGCAGATCTCTAGCTCAGGTGGCTGCATCTTTTTTTGACAATCACACCCTTTCCCTGAAAAACAACTTTCCTGATTATTTATTAATAATTATTTTTATTATATAATTATATATTTATAATATATATAATTATATATATAATTATTATTATTAATTATTAATATTCGCTACAGCACAGAGAGCCTCCTGCTGCCTGGACCCAGTCAAACTTTTCCTGGGAAAGGAGCACGGGGGATTTAGAGGCACTTTCTGGCTCTGCTTCTTCCCGAGTTGATTCCATCAGCACGGTTTTTAATGAAGCATCTCCTCTGTCAGATGTTTCACAGAAGAACAGAGACTGCAGCCAGCTGAGGGCTGAGCAGCCCCATGTCTCTGGAGGACACGGGGATGTGGAATTTTAGAACCTCTGTAGGGACCTTCTTGTGCTGCTGCAAACTGGGTGTTTTATTTTTCCTCATGCACTAAAAAAAGGGAAGGTTCAAAGGAAGGTGGAGTGTGGTGTGTTGTTAAGGCTCAAGCCTGCTCCATGCTAACCAGCTGAGATGGTCCCACGCTGCACCACTGGTGGCTTCTACAGAGTTTGGTGTCTCCTGCCTCCTTCCTGGAGACATTGTCCTCATTGCTCTGAGCCACTGGTGGATCCAGGTGCAGCAGCTGTGAACAGACAAAGCAGGAGGAGTTGGGAGCTGGGTTTGCTTTGGGTGAAAGCTCAAAGGCTTGGGTGTAGACTTTGCAACATTCTCCACCAGGTCTTGCAAAAGGCTCTCTAAAACCCACCTTGAAGGCATCTGGAGGACTTACAACGGCCCACAAAGCTCCATCTCTACCATAGGAGGAGATGTTGGTTGCTGTGGCTGCTGCTGCCTAAAGTTTTTTATAGGTTCCATCTTCTGGACCACGTCTGGCCCCACCGACCAGGTACTGCAGCATGAGATGTGGCTGGTTTGGTCTTTGTTTGACCACTCTTCAAGTGGATTTCAGCTCAGAAGGATTTTCTGGTGTCTCCTGGAGGACAGGTGAAGAGCAGGATTTTCACTGCACAAATCAGACACTTGGCACTAATAAATAACACATGCCCAAAGCCACCAGAATGGGATGTCCCAGCCTGAAGTTGCCATGGGGTAAAACATACAAGGGCTGAAATGTCTGAGGAGTCAGAGAACGTGAGAGAGTGGTTAAAAATAGGAACCGTGCGTGAACTTCAGCCAAAATACGTGGGAGGGATGGAGTTGGCCGTGCCAGAAGTCCAGGAGCTGAAGGAGAAGAGGCCACTTTGCCAAGAGAAGCATTAAAAGCTCATGAGGCTGCATTGGCAAACTCGTGGGAGATGGACAGACACTCTGGGCCATATGGTTGGAGTCACTGGGCCAATAAATCACTTTAAATGCCCAAGAAGTCAAAGGCTCCTGTATTTACAAGATAAAAGTGGCTGGAAGTTGCTTGGTTCCAGTTGGAGCCTGGACAGACATCACACAATTCCAGGGCACGGGAGCATCAGCTTCGCCATGGGATGAGGGCAAATCCGTCTGGATTCAGGGAGAAGATGGTTGAACCTCCAGGTTCAGTCCCCGCAAAGGCTTTTGCTGGAAAATGAAAGTGCTCTGGGGAGAAAGGAAAGGGAAAGAGGGACCAGCTTGCTGCTCTCTCCAGCTGAAAATGGACATTTCACCTGCTGAGAAATCTGGGAACAGCAAAAACCTTTCCCAGCCCCAAATTTTGGATGTGAACATTTCGGCTTTTAAAGGAGAATGAAGATGTTTCCACATCCTGAGTTAAGAAACCACACAGACGATGCTTTTAAAACGAATTTCATGTTGACTGGGCAAAGCCCAGGATGTATAAAACTTAAAAAAACCACCATTCTGGCAGGTTTGTTCCTTCCTGCAGAGAGAGATTTGTGCCAAGAGCCCAGGCTCAGTTGTCTCTGCAGTGCAGACGAACCCTGGCTCCGTCTTACAGCTACTCACAGCTTGAGCTCTGGAGCAGCACATGCTTGGAGGTGGCACATTTCCCACCAAGCCTGAGACAGTTTAGCTCCTGGCGGTGTCCACATCAGGGAAAAGGGAGATGTTGCCCCAAAGCATTTGTTTGGCTTCTACTGGGCAGGGCTGAGCAGTGAGGAGCTAATTTAGGTCTTTGGGGTATGGTCCTAAGCCCTTGGGGCAGGGCTTGGGATGTGCCCATGGGTCCAAAGGGAGTGGATGTGACTGTGGGCACTGTGCATCCTTTACTGAAATTAGGGACAACACAGAGAGGCAAACCCCTCATTATTCCCATGTTGAGGGAAAGCCTGGAGAAGAGACTGAGAGGGGCCCTCATTGCCCTCTACAACTACCTAAAGGGAGGTTGTAGTGAGGCTGGTGTTGGTCTCTTCTCCCCAGTTGCTGATGACAGGACGAGAGGAAATGGCCTCACGTTCCATCAGGGGAAGTTTAGGTTGGAGATTAGGAAGAAGTTCTTTCCTGGGAGGGTGGTTGGGCACTGGAATGGGCTGCCCAGGGAGGTGGTGGAGACCCCGTCCCTGGGGGGGTTCAACAAACGGGTTGATGAGGCACTTGAGGCCATGGTCTGATGGTCTGATGGTCAGGAATATGATGGGATAAAGGTTGGACTTGATGACCCTGGAGGTCCCTTCCAACCAGAATGATTCTGTGATTCTATGATTCTATGAAAGGATGCAGACAAAAGTCAATAGGCACAAAGATGCCCCAAGTGGGGCAATCAGAGCTCCTACCCTGGGCAGACACTGGAGGATCCAGCCCAGAAGAGCCAAGCTTTGCTTGTTCATCTGCTCGTACAAGGGCTGGCTTCCACAAAGCAAACAAAGTCCTTTCTTCTTGGTTTACAAAGGCAGAAACAAAGGTAGAAGCGGAGCCTGCAGGAAGCCTCAGTGCTTGCTGGGAGGAGTTTGTTAGCGAGAGATACCCAGGGGCTGGAATCAGGGGAAGAAGCACTTGGTGGGTACGAATTCAAAAGCAAAAAGAGCTTTTTACTTGGTGGCATCCCATGGCTGGCTTGGCCTGGGTCCTGCACGTCTGCCAAGTGCCAGTGTTGGAGGTGGCACAGGGGCAGCAGGGTCCTGCACGCCCACGAGGCAGCCAGAGCTCAGCCCACGGCTGGGACAAGGCTGGGGAGATGAAAGGGGGTTTGAGGAGCACAGGCAGTGATAAACAAGGCTGGAGCCAGCAGAGAGGATCAGCAAGAAATGCTGGAGCTGTGACAAGAGCTCCTGAGGAAAACAATCATTAAAAAATACAAATTCTCCACTATTGCTCTGACATTTCTTGGGGCTTTGGAGCAAGGTGAGGGGGGTGTGGGATGGGGTGTGTGTGTGTGATTTGCCTCATATCAGAGGACTTCTTACTATTGGCACAATCCCTGCATGAGTGCAAACAAGAAATTGAAAAGCCCCCTCAGTTCACGTGGCCCAGACCACGTTTGTTTGTGATGGATTTTTTTTTTAAACCCTCTCCCTCCTTCTTCAAAAATCATCCAGCTGCAAACTGAAGGGAAAATGCCAGAGTAAGTAATAACATTTATTTATGCTTTACCAAATCCTTCCCTTTTCTTGGCCAGTGCTGCCCATCCTGCATTCAGAAAGCTTCCATCTCCCACCTCTGCCTTCCAGACACGTGTAGGTATTTTCTACACAGATGAAGCCTCCAAACCATGCCAGGGGGAGTCCTTGGAGATATCTGGAAGTGCTTGGCCACCTATCCAGGTTGTATCCAGCAGCTTCTGGGCACGTGGCCACCTCTGCCTCCCATCCAACATCTGTCCCTTCCTATTAGGATCAGGAGGTCTTAAAATCTCTGCCAGTAGACTTAACATTTTTGATCTGTTTTAAACAACACAGAAAGCAATTACCAATTAAAAAAAAGCTGTTGTAAAAACGCTGAACACCAGAAAATTCTTTTTTAAATCACTTTGTAAGCTAAAACAACCAAAATAACATTTATAGGGAATTTTGGAAGAAACATGAATTCATTTTTTTTTCCTCTTCTTTTTACAAGGTGAAAAATTTATGAAAACTGATAAATACTTTGGTCACACGAATCATCAAATAGTCATGCCCCATCCTTGTAGCTGAGCCTTGCACCCTGCAGTGCTGGATCCTGGCTCTGGTGCCTGCAGCACCTTGGGAGCCAGCTGGCAGCAGGGATGCTGTTACAATTCACCATGGCTCCAGGAGGGGTGGAAATAGGAGACAGAGAAATGCTGGAAAACAAACAGATGAGGAGAGAAAACGAGCTGGGGACTGGGTCAGCAAAGTGGCTTCACCTCGTGACACCCAGATGAGATGAGAAAACATGCAGAGAATACTGGGACATGGGGAGGTTTCCCATCCCCATGTTTAAGTGTGGGAGAAGCTGATTCAATGGTGGTGCTGCAGTTCTCCTGCCAAACCCCTGGACATCCCTTCCCTGCAGGGATTCCCCTCCTTCCCCCTGGAAGAGCAGGATAAAAGATCACCCCCCCGCTGACCTGTATTCCCCAAGGCAGTGTTTTGGGAAGCGTGTGGCCCATTTGCCACCACAAAGGCAAGGCAAAGGTACCAGGCTGAGACAACGTGCCCTGGATCCATCTCATCCTGAATGTGCACATCAGTGGGGTCAGCACCCCTGGGGTCCATTCACCCATGGGACTGTCTTGCCTTGCCGTTGGGTTCAACTGCCTGGGCTAACAAGGGTGCCTCCAGCAGCCAGATGGGCACCCTTTAGCCATTTGGGTATAAACAAACAGAGAAAGAGATGAGGCTGCTGGAGCTGAGCCACTTGGGACGTTTGAGGCAGCATGAATAAAATATGGAGAGGATGCCCTGGCTGCCTGCTTCTTTCCACCCTAGGAGAGCAATGTCACTCGCTCAAAAGCACTTAATGCAGCTGAAGAGGTGGCCTGTGGCAGCCAAAGGGGGCTGAGGATGGCTGTCAAGTGGCCTAATCACTGCACATGGCCTCTGGATCTCATCAGCACGCCGAGATGCTCCTCCAGCTGGGTGAGAGCCCTGCAATGCACCAGCAGCCCACCAGAAAGCTTCCAAAGCTCTTTGCTGGCGGGGTCCTGCAGTGAGATGTTGGCACCACAGCACATCCAACCGGTCCCAGCTTCGAGTCACAGTGTTCATAGAATAGAACAGAATCATAGAATCGTTATGGTTGGAAGGGACCTCCAGGGTCATCAAGTCCAACCTTTATCCCATCATATTCCTAACCATTAGACCATTAGACCATGGTTGACATCTTCCTGCCACCCCCAGCTCTGTCTCCTGTACTCCTATTCTCATCATTGGTGCATCTCCCAGGGGAATCCATCCCTCCTCCTCCTCCAGCTGGGGCTTTTTCTAACTCCCGACCTTCCCGGCGACCTCTGTAGCATTAAGGGATGGATTCCCCTGGGAGATGCACCAATGATGAGAACAGGAGTACAGGAGACAGAGCTGGGGGTGGCAGGAAGATGTCAACCATGGTCTAATGGTCTAATGGTTGGGAATCTGATGGGATAAAGGGTGGACTTGATGACCCTGGAGGTCCCTTCCAACCATAATGATTCTATGATTCTATGATTCGATGAAACAGATGAAGCAGTTTGGTAGGACCAACCATCCCAACGGCCCCGTTTTCCTGCAGTTCCTAAGCCAGCCTTTATCAGGAGGAACCTTCGCAAACTGAGCACGTCCTTTTCATGAGAGAAGCTTTGCTCAGCAGCTACAACAAACCCTTTGGAGATGGTTTTATCTAGCCCCTGCCAACAGCCAGCATCTGGATGCTCCAATTTCTCCCTTCTGTCAGCGTTGCTTTTCAAACACCCGCCCAAACTGGTAGAGGTTCTCCAGAAGGCAGAAATTCTCTGGGTACATCACCCAGCCAGCTCGTCTGCAGGCAGCTGAAGTTTTCCTCCTGTTAATTTTAGCTGCTGAAACTTATTTCTCATATGGTTTTCCTCGTAAGAAAAATCTTATTTCATTTTGATCCTGATTGTTCCCATCCAGTCGAATTCGGCTCTTCTCTCATCTTTTTAATATCCCCTTCCATCGCCTGTTCTCCTGATAACATCAAAGAGCCCCTTCCTTGTCACTGTCAGGCTCACGCTTCCTCTTGGCATGTCACTTTTATTAATTTGTGCTTTCAGAGGTCTCCTCGTCTCTGCCTTGGGAGAGATTAACTTCAAACGTGCCAAGGGAGCTGCTCGGCGTGGAGGCTGCCAAGAGGCTGCCATCTCCTCGGAAGCCCACGATGCTAAATGCACATCTTCTGTTTTCCCTGACAAGGGGTTTTTAGGTGGTGTGCTTGCTTTTCTGCAGAAACACTCTGAGATGTTGCTATTAGAGAGCCAAGGAGACCAGTGGGGCAGCTGGCTGAGCAATAGAGAGGAGCTGGTCCGAGCCATCACAACACCCAAACCCCAAAAGAATGGAGGTCCAGTTGGCTTTCCAGCATGTGGGTGGGCTCATGGGTGAGGAGCAGGGCAAAGGGGCACCGTGTCCTGTTGGTGATCACTGGCCCAGGTTGCCAGAGAGGTGAGAGGTGCCCTATCACTCAAAACATTCAAGACCAGGTTGGATGGGGCTTTGAGCCACCTGATCTAGGTGGAGATGTCCCTGCTCACTGCAGGGGGCTTGGGTTGGATGAGCTTTAAAGGTCCCTCCCAGCCCGAACCGTGTTGAGATTCTACAGCTCTGCGCATGCTGCACACATGGCCATGGCCAGGCACACACCAGCTGTGAACAGAGCTGGCTCTGGTCCCTGCCCCAGCGTCCTGCTTGGGGAATTCCTATCTCCTGGTGCAGAGCCTGCAGGTTGGGTGAGGAGGACCCCACGCAGAGGACATTCGGTGGTGAGGTGATGCCAGCGAAGGGGGGGCGGGCGGCGCTTGGGCTCGGAGCAGCACCTGGTGGTCGGTGCTTGCACAGATGGCAGATTGCAGGCAGGGGGGTGGCACGTGCCCAGATCCATCCAGGTCATCTCACCCACATTCAGACCAAGCTCTGCCAGGTCCTGACACAGAGCCACAAAGATGATGAAGGGAGTGGAACATCTCCCTTGTGAGGAAAGGCTGAGGGAGCTGGGGCTCTTTAGCTTGGAGAAAAGGAGACTGAGGGGGGACCTCATCCATGGTTACAAATCTGGAAAGGGTGAGGGGCAGGACGATGGAGCCAAGCTTTTTACAGTGCTGACCAATGATAGGACAAGGGGCAATGGATGCAAACTGGAGCACAGGAGGTTCCATGTGAATCTCAGGAAGAACTTCTTTCCTGTGAGAGTGCCAGAGCACTGGACCAGGCTGCCCAGAGAGGCTGTGGAGTCTCCTTGGCTGGAGACATTCAAACCCCGCCGGATGCGTTCCTGTGTGATGGACTCTAGGTGNTGACACTTTGCTGGCATTGAGTGTCACTGCACATGAACGGTTTGCACCACCCAGCTCCCTCCGGGCTCAGTTTTCTAATGATCCACAGCCACGTTCCTCCCATAAAGTGCTGTTATTGGCACGTTAATGCTGCAGGCAGCAGCTCCAACACACACCATACCCCATAACCACCGTGTTTACTCACACATTAAATAAATAGATGGATGCTGGGAATTAGAAATGGCCAATTGTCCCATCAACATGTATCAATTTCCATATCATTCTTCCCCAAGGACAGGCTCTAATTGCTTCCTAAATGATCCCAGTTCTCCTCTTCACAGCTTTGCCTCCCAAGCCCAGGGAGGCTATTAATTACGGAGGTGAAAAGTGCATCCTCATGTTCATTCAGATTGCTTTAATTTGTGTTCAGATCTCCTGGTACCACCGTGAAGCCTTTCCTGGACTGTTTTCACTCTGAGGGGCCACCAGTGGTGGTGGCAGCTGGCTGAAGCTGATGCTTTTCACCCCGGGTCTCAGCACTCTGAGTGGAGATGGGACCTTCACTGGGCATAATCCCTTTTGTCTGGAAGTGCAGCCTCCAGTCTGGGAGTCATGCAGGCATTTCCCACCAGTGGAAGGAAGAGCATCCCTACAAGAAAGTTCATCCCTGCCTGCAGCAAGGAGCACTTCACCATGGGAGCTTTTAATCCTTTCCAACATCTAGAAACATCTCTGTGAAGATGAAATCTTTGCAGGGCTCAAATTGGCCCATTTCATGACCACAAGCATAGAATTGTTGTTACAGCTAGTGAGGAATCAAGGGACACTTTTCAGAGGGAACTATTGTGCTTCTCAGAGGGAGTCCAAGGCAGACAAGCACATTACTCAAGAAGAGATTGTAGCCAAGTCTGTAGGCAATATCAATGAACCACAGCCAAGCTGCAGCCAGATGAAGTCAGAGCAGCAATATTTTCATAGAAAAAATCATAGAATCACAGAATCTTTCTGGTTGGAAGGGACCTCCAGGGTCATCAAGTCCAACCTTTATCCCATCATATTCCTGACCATCAGACCATCAGACCATGGCCTCAAGTGCCTCATCAACCCGTTTGTTGAACACCCCCAGGGACAGTGCCTCCACCACCTCCCTGGGCAGCCCATTCCAGTGCCCAACCACCCTCCCAGTAAAGAACTTCTTCCTAATCTCCAACCTAAACTTCCCCTGATGGAACTTGAGGCCATTTCCTCTCGTCCTGTCATCAGCAACTGGGGAGAAGAGACCAACACCAGCCTCACTACAACCTCCCTTTAGGTAGTTGTAGAGGGCAATGAGGTCTCCTCTCAGTCTCCTCTTCTCCAGGCTAAACAATTCCAGTTCCCTCAGCTGGTTCTTGTTTGCCAGACCTCTCACCAGCCTCATCATTTTCTAACATTTTTCCTAACAAGGTGTTTAATTATCTACTGGACCAGCTGACTGTTGGAAGTGCTGCATTCCCCACCGCCTGCTTTACTAAGCCAGGTGAGATGGCAACTCTGGAAGACCTGAGCTGAAAATGAAATCATTTGCTTGTACCAGGTATAGAATCATAGAATCATAGAATCACTGTGGTTGGAAGGGACCTCCAGGGTCATCAAGTCCAACCTTTATCCCATCATATTCCTGACCATCAGACCATCAGACCATGGCCTCAAGTGCCTCATCAACCCGTTTGTTGAACACCCTCAGGGACGGTGACTCCACCACCTCCCTTCATGCAAGTGTCCTTGCTCTGATCAAACTATACAATACAATACAATACAATTATTTTGTGTCCTGCATGCTTAGGGTTTTGTCACGTTTCCCACTTCAAAGCAGTATTGCTTCATCAAGAAGGAAGGAAATTTCTTGGCTGGCCCCGAAGAGAAGGGGAGATGACCTCTCTCTCAGGACACCAATTTGAAGGCTTCCTCATCACAAGTTGCATTTTTGCCCTCTCTCGCCCTCACAGCACTTTTGTTTCCATAATTTTATGTCACTCCTTCTGCAGCCTCTCGCTGAGTTTGGTTTCTCCAGGACAGTGGGTCCCCAGGCTCCCTCTCTGCTGGCTGCAAAACTGCTTTGCCATTTCAGTCACTTCAAATCATTTTCTCCAGCTCTCCCTCCAGTCTTCCAGAGATCTCAGCAGCTGTGGCTTGACATCCTTTTGCCTGAATGTGCTGAAGATGCTCGGTGCCAGCTGGGCTCTGTGATACATCCAGGGCAGCTGGACCAGGGGCTTCCCTGAGCCCTGATGGTGCCACGTGCCCCAGCAAAGGAAGACCCAGGTCCAGGCTGCAGGAACAAAATGGCTTTCATGAGACATGAGATGCACAGCTGAGAAAAGCTGAGCTGGCCATGAAGAGGGGTTGGATGAACACCAAGATGGGGTGATCTCACCTTTGGCTCTTCTCAGGCATTGTCTCTAGAGCATTTGCAGGGCTGGGACTTGCCAGATGCAGCTTTGCCCTGATGCTGCCCCAGTCCCTGGAGGATGTTGGTCACCCAAAGGCTTCTGTGGGCTTTTGTGAATCTCCCTTGTTGGTTCCTGGGTGGATTCTCTTCATTAGGGTCATTAATGGTAGTGCTGGATGCCTGAAGGCCCAACTGGGAGTTTCACCATCCAACCCTGCATTATTGCTCTCAGACCCAGGAGCACCCTGGGCTTTGACCTTCGGCAAGGTCTGCTGTCCTACAAGAATACCCATCACCCATTTGCATGGTCATGGCTTGGGGGTTGGCATGGGAATCTCTAGAAGAGAAGGTATCTAGACCCTGATAACCCTTAAGTGTAATTAGAAGTGTTCCTTCCAACATACATTATTTTCACTTGACAAGCATGAATTTCATTTTCCACCACCTTTCTCATCCACCTGTCTTGGCAAGGTGTTTCCCAAGTTCCCTGGAGTCTTTTTCAGCCATGGCTCATCTAAATAAGTGATAGGAGCTCTGAAGTTTGCCACCTTCCTGCCCACCCACCACCAGCTCATTAATAAATGAGGAAAAGTGGGATCAAAGGTGATCACTGACCTCGGTGAGACCCAAGAGTGCCAAGGTCTTGTCTGCAGACTCGGTGGCAGGAGAGCTGGAGCCCATTTCCATGGTGAAGCAGCAGAGAGGGGATGGGGCATGTGCCAAGGACGGTGGGGTTGCCTTGGTTGCAAATTCAGCAGCAGAGCTACAAGCTGGGTCTATTCTTGGTGCAGCCGTGCTCTGTTGCAAAAATAAAAGCACAAGAGCAGCCCCAGGCCCTGGGGAGTAGATGTTGGAGGCAGAAACCAGGAGGGGTGGGAGCAAGACCTTGAGAGAAGAGCAGAGCATGGAGGACATCCCCAGCCATCTGCAACAGGGACTTCTCCAGCTGCAGAGATGGAAAGATCTTCCCCAAAAGGGACCCCACCGCTATCCACCACCAGCATGGAGGGGAGAGAAGCTGCTGCAGGGACTGGAAGGATCCAGAGGGAAGCATCCCTGTGAACCGTGTGTCTGTGTGCTGAGAACAAGACCCAGCACTTCAATTATGGATGACAGAGTGAGGCACAATAATTGTATTTACAAGCAGCAGTTTGTCATATGGGCCACAGATGGAATATTTAGAAGCAAAGTGAGGGCCTGGGTAGGATTCCTGGCCACCCCCCTGGCACACAGGATTGCAAATGCTGTGCCAGGACCTGGGGAAAACAGCAAAATCCCAGAATGGGCTCCCAGTTTGTAACTAAACTGTACATAAATAGTCTTTCCCATTCGTGCCTGGTGGCTCATGGTAGAGCATTCCCACAGGGGGCTGCAAAATGGTCCCAAGGGCTGGTGGTGCTCAGGAGAGGGGAAGGGGAGGAGGACCAGGCACCGTGGAAGATGGCCTAGAGCCCACCACCAGCCCTGCCAAACAGCTCCCCAAAGGCTGCAGAGGCAGGGAGCCACTAGCAGCAGGGATTAGGAAGAGGGAAGGGAGAAGGGATCCTCTCCCCAGTGCTACCAGTACCCCCCAGCTGGGGTCTGATGCATCAGACGGGGAGCAGTGTGGTCGGTGCAGGTGCCTGCGGGCCAGAGCATCCCCAGCTCCTCATCCCTCCCAGCAGGAAGGTGCTTTGCACATGGAGCTTTAAGATGCATAAACAGGAATAAGCAGCACATTAGAGAAGATGAATCTTGTCCAGACTGATACAATCCATCTCCCCGAGCGTGCTCCATGTGAAATTTCATTAGCTTCCGGAGGGGAGTTGCTCTGCTTATAATAATTGATAATTATCCCGAGTGATGCACAGCTTAGTGCTCTTGAGTGATTGTTTCCCTCCACACCAGTGACTTCATCATTTTGCCTGCTTTAAGACTCGTTTTTACACTCACATCCTTTTTAAGGGGGACTTTGGGGAGAGCAGTTCAGACTTCCACAGCCTCCCTGCAGCACCGAGCCCAGCAATGCTCCACCCCAGCTCCCTCGACGTTGGGATCTGCTCCCTAACGATCCCACAGAGAGCTGAGGAGCCCACAGTGGAGTGAAGGTCATCAATCTACTGCAAAAGTCATTTGTCACCTTTCATTTGCCAAGCCCAGAAGCCCTCCCTGATGTCCCCAAGGGAGAGGAACGTGGCAAAGGTTCTTAAGGCTGTGAATCCCTCTGTGCAGTGAATTCCCAATGAAACATTAGACCTGGTCCTCATGTCCTATCCTGACCCAGCAGAGCTGATGAAAGCAAGCCCAGTCAGCTGGGAAATCAGGCCCATGAAGAAGAGGAGACCAGATTTCTGGGTCAAATGTGGCAATCTGCTGCAGGAGACCCTGTGAGGTGGCCCAAGCCCTGGTTCTACCAGCTCCCCCCAGGGCCACCATGAGATTCATACCTGCCCCAAACACCAACCTGGGATCAGCAACTCAAGATCATTTGGTAAAACCAGGGAGATCATTTGCATTGCCAGGATCACCAGAGAGAGCTTCTCAGCTTCCATTTGTCTGCTGTTGCCACGGTCCTGCTAAGGCCAAGTTAAAGGCACAAATTAAATCCAGCTCAGTCCCTCTTCTCCCAAGCCCCAGTGCAAATAGAATAAATCAGTTTCATTTAGAAGATCAAGCCAGGCATCACTCACAGATGGCTTTAAAAATAAACTCCTTCACTGCATGCATTTAAAAAACCAACAAGCAATTTATCTTCCCCATCACCCTTCATTCTGTTCATTGTGAGCTGAGCTGGCAGTTACAAAGAGCATCGTGGTGCTCCCAGCACCTTGGCCATGCAGAATCCCTTCCACCCCCCATGGTGGCTCAGGGGATGGGGGACACAGGCAGCCCAGCAGGCAGACCTCCTCCCAGCCTGCTCTGCCAGGGCTTTGGGGTTCATTTTGGTGGGGGGTGTGTTTGGACAACCCGAGTGCTGCAAAGCCCTAGTCTGATTTAGAGAGATGAAGCTCCCCCAGATGATGATCAGAGGAGGAAATGGTCACCTCCACTTGCCCACGGAGCTGGACCTGGGAATGGGGAAACTACTGGTGACAGCAGGATGAAGAGCACAGGGTGGACCAACTGTTTGGGAAGGAGCCTGGAGGTGAAGATGTGGTGTTTCCCAAATTTGCAACACTTCACTCCTATCCTCATCCCCTTTAGTCCTGAAATCACCACGATTCCCCCTATAAACATGAATGAGTGATGTCCCAGCACCTCCCAAGGTCAGCCCTGCTCCATCCTTAAAATCATAGAATCACAGAATCATCCTGGTTGGAAGGGACCTCCAGGGTCATCAAGTCCAACCTTTATCCCATCATATTCCTAACCATTAGACCATCAGACCATGGCCTCAAGTGCCCTTGTGGGAAGGGAGGAATGAGCCCCAAGGTGAGAGCCCAGATCCCCAAAATGCAGGGGGTTCAGCCCCTCTGCAAGGAGCAGAAGGATGGGGCCAAAAGCCTCCAAAGACCTGGGTGACAGTGACCTCCCCAAGCCACCTCCTGACCTTGCTGCACCCCATGTCCAGGGTGGAGGAGTGAGATTGGGAGTCTGAGACATGAATCTGGGCAAAAAACCATGAACCCACTGGGGAGCAATTGTAGGACAACACCTGGTTGTGCCCAGCTCTGAACCTGCCCCCATGCCATGGCCACCACGTTGGTGGCAGGTGAGGACCCCAGCACAGGGCACTCTGCAGAGGTTGGCTCCGTGCAAAGCGAGGACTTCTGATTTGTTTTTAATGACATTGTTTACTGCTAGTAAAATCTCCCGGAGCCAAAACTTGTCTTTCCTAATAATAAACAAGCAAATAACAATGAGAGGGAGAAGGAAGCACATTTTTAAGCCATCAGGGTTTGATTTGATTGATCCTGGTAATAAACCCCAGCAAAATGGAGTTGTTAAGCTGGAACGGAGGTTGTAGATCTCCATCAATAATTTAAGTAGGGAAACAGGAATGGGAGCACTGCATTTGAGCACACAAAAGCCCCACCAGACTCAACGCTGAGACAAGGCTGAAACGTGCAGGAAAGCCAAAGTGAAGGTTCCCATGGTGCTGGGGGGAGCTGCACGCTGGGAAGAAGCCTGGAGGTCACAGCATTGGATGCCACAGCATCCCCCCAGTCCCAGTCAAGAGGATGGGGCAGGCTCAGTGGCCAAAGAATTTATCTGCGCAGGAGGCTTCAAGTGATGGAATCATGCTGGCAGCATCTCATCATCTTCTTTTGCAACCTTTTCTATTTGCTTTTCCCCACCACCTTCCCAAGCCAGGGATCAGAGATGTTCCACCAGTCCCATCCCTTGCCTGTGCATCACCCAGCCCACACAGAACCGGGACGACAGAGGGGGAACCCAAGAGCAAACCCTGATCCAAGATCTCCGGGCACAGCACATGGGAGAAAGAGGGGTCATGGGGAGGGAGGAGGCCTGGCCTTGCTCTCCTCACTCACCTCTCTGCAGAGGGACCTCCAGACAAATGACTCCATACAAATGACTTTTAGGCACTGGAATGGGCTGCCCAGGGAGGTGGTGGAGTCACCGTCCCTGGGGGGGTTCAACAAACAGGTTGATGAGGCACTTGAGGCCATGGTCTGATGGTCTGATGGTCAGGAATATGATGGGATAAAGGTTGGACTTGATGACCCTGGAGGTCCCTTCCAATCATAATGATTCTATGATTCTATGACTCTTTATAAACAGGGATGTGGGAGGCAGAGCTGCTCTTTACAAACCACAGAGAAAGGGAGAAGATGAAAGCTCAATCCTTTAAAGGCTGGCTGGGTGATGGGGAAGCCAATCGAGTGTGCTGGGAACACTCCATCAGGCTGATTCTTATTTAAAATAGCAAATGGAAGACACTTCTGCTACTGGAGAATTTAAAGGCAATAAGGCGTGACTAATACCCCCGTGCTGAGCTCAAGCAGCAGCACTTCACCAGCCATGCAGATTGGAGATGATGGAAGTGGCTCTTTAATATTTTTTCCCCCAAAGAAAGTGATGTTTCATGCACTCGGAGCAGAGATTCTCCCAGCCTTGTGTTGCTGGTGAGAGGGACTCACAGCCCAAGCCACAGACCAAGACAGACCTCCACCTTCCTGCTCCACGGCACCCATGCAAGCAGCTCACCATCTCCAGAGCTTTCCAGCTTGCTTTATCCCAGCTCTTTCCTTCTGGAAGCACAAGACTGCTCCAGGCCAGGTTGCTGCAGAACATGTCCTGCAGGACATCCTCCATGGAGCCCTTAGGAGGAGCCCCTGGGGCTGGTGAAGTCCATTAAGATGTGGCCACCATAGAGCACCCCTCCCCACTCCCATCATACCAGGGACCAGGGTGAACATGGGAGAGAAGTTAAAGGAGAAAAATGTTGGAGTGGCTGCAACCACCCTGCCAGGATTTGGGCATTGCCAGCAGGAGCAGAATGGGCTGCTGGAGAAGCAGGAGACCTTGTCCTCAACCAGGGCTTTCTGGCCCCACATGGCTGCAGGGATATCCCATTGCCCACCAGCTCTGCAAGAGCTGCTCATTTAATTGCATCACGTATCTCTGGATGTGGGGAGAGGCACAGAGTGTCCAAACCCTCCTCCTCCCAGCACAGACAGAGCTCAGGCATGGTGCAGGGCTCTGGGACAGCATCACCGGGGGGAGGGACGGGGTGGTGACACCCATGGTGCTGCTCTGGACCTGCAGCAGGAGCCTGGTCTGCAGAAATCTGAAATCCAGAGCCACTCTGCTTTCCAGGAACAGCTGTGCCTCTGCCACCAGCAGGAATTATGGGCAATGATAAGTTATGCTTATTAAGCATGTCAATAATTTACCCTCTCCCAGGCAGCAAGGACGTGTTTTATCTCTGGCTCAGAGGCTGCTGCAAGTCCAATAAAACAGAGCATAAGTCAGCCCAGAGCTGTGCAATCCCTGAGCTGGGCTGTGGAGCAAAACCCCCCCTTGGTGCAACCCCTGGAGCTGTGCAAAACCCCCTCCAGCCTGGCCTCCAGACCCTCATCCAAGCACCCCCCCATCACCAGACCCCTGTCCTCAGCACCTGAAAGAAGCAACGCGCATCTTTAAAACTACATGTTCTGGGGGGTGGTAGGTCCCACGCTGGCTCCCCGCATCCTAAGGCCACATTGCACAGGCAGCATGGCCTTGCAGAGCTGCTGGATGGCTGGGAAACACCATCCCAAGGTCTTGAGGGACCACAACCAGAGGGTGCTCAGAGGAGGGGACGTGCCCGGCGTGCAAATGCACTACAAAGTCCAGCTTGGAAAGGTCCAGGTTAACCAGCCTGATGCAAGCTGGGCTGAGGAGATGTGGCTGGGTCTCTCCCAAGCTCTTTTATCCACTTTCCTCCTTGGCTGGAAACTTCATACTGCCAATTTTTTCCAATCCCAAACCCCATGGTTTGATGACATGCAAATGTCTGCCCAAAACATCTGCTCTCCTCTGACACGTTCCATTGCTCAGAGACAAACATTCCCCTTCCCACTGCTGCTGAAAGTCTCCTTCCCTTCCATTTTGTGAGGATTCAGTCTAAAATGGCAGCTCTGCCCTCGGCCACTTCTCCCTCTGTCCCTTCCAGCTCCAGTTTCGCCCCAATCTCCTTCCCTCCCCGCTGGAAAGGTTCTCCTTCCAACACACACCCACAA
Organism: Aegotheles bennettii; assembly: GCA_013398125.1. Taxonomy (NCBI): domain Eukaryota; kingdom Metazoa; phylum Chordata; class Aves; order Caprimulgiformes; family Aegothelidae; genus Aegotheles; species Aegotheles bennettii. The sequence continues at coordinate 19,678 of VZRW01008796.1, forward strand.
CCATCTCACACCTTTCCAGACACAAAAATGTGTTTCTACTAACTCAACACTCAAGAAGGACTTGGAGGGAAATAAAAGGAACTGTTTCTTCTCCACTTTCTTGTCTTTTACAACACATTTCTCCAGGGAAGGCAGCCTGGCTGGTCACAGAGATGCTTGGTGGCCCTTTGGTGGTCCTTCTCCAGCCCTTCTCCAGCCCATACCTTCAACTTTCTGAACTATTTCGCTTTGTTTTTCTTATATCAAACTTTTGATTGAAAAATTAAAGAAACTTCCCTGCCCTGAAGCTTCGTTTCCACTCCTTCCTGCACTCAGTTGACTTTCCCAAAGCACGAGGAGCCCTTTTTCCCCACGCAACCTCCAGCTTTCCAAGTTCCCCACCCAGCTACACCACTACGGCCCCATTGCTGGGGGGCAGCCAGCTGGCCACATGCTGACAGCCTCACACCTCTTGTGGCCTCCAAACCCAGCCATTTCCAAAAGCTCCCTGGATTTTAATTAATCTGGAGCTGCCTGGGTGCAATTAAAATCCCTCAGCTCCCGTTTCTTCTGTGGGGTGGGATGGTCCCAGCGAGGCTGATTTAGAGACCTCGGGTTGCACAGTTGGTCCTTGCTGCCTCGTGGGTCAATAAGAACACGCTACACATGGCAGTGTTGCAGGTCATTAAGGCTGGATTGATCCTCCCAAGCTTTATGCTCTTTCAATTAAATGCTTTTAACTGTTTATTGAGGTCTCGGAGGATCCGACTTCATTCCAGCAAGAGTCATGTTCTGCTACAGTGAAGAACCTCTAATGAGTACAGTTCATGTGCAAACAGGGTTTTCCAATCCTTTGGGTTACAGACATGGGCAGAAATCAGGGCTGTGGAGCATCTCTTATTCCATGGATTGCTCCAGCCAAACAACCTGGGGTAGGGAATGAGCTCTGCAAGACCACGGAGCTCCCAGCCCAAGCCTGGCCCTGGGACCCAGCTCCTGGCTGGGCTGCCTTCAGCATCACTGCCACGGTTCACACTGGAGCTGTTGTGGAGGTTTTCTTGGCAAGCAGGGCCGGCATGAGACCTGGCAGATCATAAAGGGTGGAACGTAATTGATTTTACAAGGAAAACAGAGTTTCCAGAACATCCACTCGACAACAAAGAGATGCAAGGGTAGTAATTGGGAGGAAGGTACAGCCGTGACTCACAGTATTATTAAATCACAAGCAAACACATTCCCAGCCCTCAAACACAGCCCATATGCTCAGCTCCAGGATCTGCACTCATCTCCAAGCACCGAAACCACAGTGCTGTATTTACTAGGGACAGCTGGGTGAAGCTACCCAGGAAAGCTCCATAACGGGGAAATTTCACTGCTGGGAATGCACAGATCGGGGGTTGATGAGGGTAAATACTTGTCCTGGCCTCTGAGGACAAATGTGGTCTGGAAACTACTCTTAATTCTACTATTATTATTTATTCTATTATTCTACAATTATACTATTCTACTATTATTTATTGTACTATTATTTATTCTACTATTATTTAATCTATTATTATTTATTCTATTATTATTATTATTATTATTATTATTGGAGGGGCTGGACCCAGGTGCCAGCAAACACATTAGGAATGAGGAGTGCACCAGGTAGTCCTCCCTTTAGCTGATAAGAAACAGGGTGCAGAGAGATGGAGACATCAGGGAGGGAGAGCATCCTCTGTGAGAGCTGCTGATGGAGCTGGAGGAACCACTCCAGGTAATCCACTGCCTTTTGTTGCCTTCAGCAGCCGAGTTTAAAGGGAGCAGCTCCCTAAAGGGGACATTTGGGTGAAAAGCAAATAGTGGAGGGTGATGGAGCAGATGCTTCTCGCTGCATCGCAGGGTGCTGGGGAAAGGGAGAGGATCTGAGGGTGCCAGAGGTCTGCACCATGAGCATGAAGGTGAGGATCTCCAGGGTGCAGAGCCTCAAGGGTCTTTGGGGATCCTGATCATCAGAGCAGATGCTCAAGTGGCCCCAAAATCCTGGATCTCAGCCTGAATTTTGGTTCAGCTCCTCTTGAAGCTGCTAAGAGCAGGGCAGGTGTCCCCCCACCATCACCCAAGGGCGCACGGTGGAGCACAGAGAGGGCAGAGGAGAGGGGCTGTGGGGTGAGCAGGGATACACCAGGATGCAAACGTGCAAATTGGTGATTTAGCCAGGAATTCATTAAGCTTCCTCACTGAACAGAGGCCACAATGGTTATTACCTGCACCAGATCACAGCAGACAAACAATTGTGAAGCTTGAAGCAGACAAAATCCCAAGTCATTATATTAGCAAATTATCTGTTTGGGTCTGTTTCCTATTGACAGTATTAAGCCCATTCTCATTAATATTTCACTCTTCAGGGAAATTAAACTTTAATGAAAGTATGGCACTTACAATGCCAGCCTGACAATTCAAAAGGGAAAAAAAAAAACCCAGCAAGGCTACGGCTGTCTGAATTCTCCCTTGCAAATAAGTTATCTCAGAAATGGAGCCCTTATTTATCTGAAAATCACTCCCCAGCCCAGAGCCAGGTTATCTATGCTCTGTGTGTCATGATGTGATGGCCTCAGGTAGGACAATAGGAGGCACCACACGGTGGCTGTGTCCCCCTCGGGGTTCTCTCCTGCTGAGGAACACTGTCCTGGCTCCACTTGGTGAGAGCCTGGCCCAGGGTGCCCAGAGAAGCTGTGGCTGCCCCTCCCTGGCAGTGTCCAAGGCCAGGTTGGATGGGGCTTGGAGCCCCCTGGTGTGGTGGGAGGTGTCCCTGCCCATGGCAGGGGGTGGCACTGGATGAGCTTTGAGGTCCCTTCCCAGGAACCCCAAACCAGGCTGGGATTCTAGGAAAGACTCCATTGTCCCAGTGGGCACCACCCATGGCTGTGCCTGCTCTGCATCCAGAAAGAGAAAACATTGGGGAGCCAGGCAGGGGAACGAACCATGGGGGTTCAGAAGATTCATCACCAGTGCTGCTGCATGAAATTGTTTGGTGTGAGGGTGGTGAGAGCCTGGCCCAGGGTGCCCAGAGAAGCTGTGGCTGCCCCTCCCTGGCAGTGTCCAAGGCCAGGTTGGATGGGGCTTGGAGCAGCCTGGTGTGGTGGGAGGTGTCCCTGCCCATGGCAGGGGGTGACACTGGGTGAGCTTTGAGGTCCCTTCCCACCCAAACCAGTCTGCAATTCTGTGATCTGGGCAGAATTTGCTTCCGCTCCTCACTTTGCTCTTTGTATCCTTCACCCTTTGAGTTTCCTCTCCAAAACACAGCCTGGGTGGGCAGCTGGGCCACCCCCGGACCGTGCCTGGCAGCACACGCTGGGATGAAGCCGGTCCAGGAGCAAACCAGTGAGCCCTGAGCTGGATCTGCTGCTGTCTGTGTGACAGTGATGGATGGTGCAACACATCATGTGTGAAGACTCATTTGGAGTCAGAATCAATCTTGTGTGGTCCCAGCTGCTGTGGTCCCAGCTCCCCCCATTACCTCCAGAGCCCAACCCTTTGGAAACCCAGTTACTGTTCAGCATTAAGAGAATATTTTTCTCTGTCTCCACTTGACATTTCATTTTTGTGAAGACAAAGTAACTACCCCTGTGACTTAGGGGGGAGCTGCCCTGCAGAACAGCAATGCTCTCCTCCCTCCTCCACACTGTGTTTGCCGGCGCTGTGGCTGCTGATGAGAGAAAATTAATTAACTTCTTGGAACGCTTCCTGGGCACCCAACAGCACCAGCAGGAGAAACCTTCTTGTAAAGAGAGCCTGCAGCCAGCCCAGCTCTGCCCTTTGCCTCTCCTCCCAGCACCCTCTCCCAGCAGAAGTGACATCCAAGCAAGCTGACCCACTGCCCAGCTCTCCATGGCAGCTACAGGAGGATTTGTCCCCCTTTACCATCACACTCTGCAGCTCCAGGTCCCAGGTGAGCCCAGTAGTGAGCCCATGGTCTAATGGTCTAATGGTCAGGAATATGATGGGATAAAGGTTGGACTTGATGACCCTGGAGGTCGCTTCCAACCAGAATGATTCTATGATTCTATGATTTACTGTGCTAAAATGAATGGAGCATCACAACTGCTTGGACACAGCTTTGTGCTGGGCCACGCAAGGTATCACAGCACCAAGAAGTCTCCAGTTCCAGCACAACATTGCCCCAAGCTGCAGCTCTCCCAGAACCTGAAAATACTCGAGAAGGAGAAGAGAAGGAGAGAAGGAGAGGAGGAGAAGGAGAGAAGGAGAGGAGGAGAAGGAGAGAAGGAGAGGAGGAGAAGGAGAGAAGGAGAGGAGGAGAAGGAGAGAAGGAGAGGAGGAGAAGGAGAGAAGGAGAGGAGGAGAAGGAGAGAAGGAGAGGAGGAGAAGGAGAGAAGGAGAGGAGGAGAAGGAGAGAAGGAGAGGAGGAGAAGGAGAGAAGGAGAGGAGGAGAAGGAGAGAAGGAGAGGAGGAGAAGGAGAGAAGGAGAGGAGGAGAAGGAGAGAAGGAGAGGAGGAGAAGGAGAGAAGGAGAGGAGGAGAAGGAGAGAAGGAGAGGAGGAGAAGGAGAGAAGGAGAGGAGGAGAAGGAGAGAAGGAGAGGAGGAGAAGGAGAGAATTATTCTGGTTGGAAAAGACCTTCAAGATCGAGTCCAATCACCAACCCACCACTAAACCATGTCACCAAGGGCTACATCCAAATGTTCTTTAGATACTTCCAGGGATGGTGACTCCACCACTTCCCTGGGCAGCCTGTGCCAATGCCTGACCACCCTTTCCATAAAAAATTTTTTCCTAGTATCCAGCCTGAAAGAAGCCACGTGCTCCTTCACTCCTCACCCAGCATTTGCTCCAGCCATCAGTGAGTAGATCAAGCATGAGGAGACACTGCCAATTGAGTAAGCAGGGACTGGTCACCAGTGCCCAGGGGGGAGATTTCACCCTGAGGATGCTGTGGAGCACCCAAGCTCCACATCCCTATGTTATTTCTCTCCTTGATGACTTAAGTATAAAATAAATAAAATCTTGGGGAAATAATGCCCATTTTTTCCAACGTGGAGCAGTGCATTTTATGGGTGGTCAGAAGTTTGGCTTTCCCAGCCCTCCGTGCTCATCAGCAATTAGCAATTACCCCATTAAAGCTTTGTGCAAAGTTTGCCTTGCTTTTAAAGCCAGCCAGAGAATGTTTTCTCTTTCATTTTGATGAGTAAATAAACACCCTGAGCCCAGGAGCTGTTAGCAGTGACATTTGGAGTAATCCTGAGCGATTTACCTGTCAAGAGCCCCACGGCTCCTCTGGGCTTGGCCATCATTTGCTTTCTGAAGGCTTTTTTAGCTAAAGAAATGGCTGTTGGCCACCTCGCATGGTGCAATTGGAGATCGTGAACTGCAGAGGCACACACGGCGTCCAGGCTGGTGGAGGATCACAAGGCAGCATCCAGGGTCAATGGCAAATTGGGGAAAGGTTTGGCCAAATTGCTAAAATTGGGCTCCATTTCTAGAGGAAAACTAGGGGGAAATTCTCCCCGTTTGGCTGCAATACCAGCACTGTGCTGGTTGTTCTGCAGCTCCCTGGGCTTACCTGGAGGAAACTCCTGCTTCTCATCCTCACTTGTTCTTCTTTACCTTGACTTTTCTCGCTGATACAGCCAAGCCTGGGAGAAGAAAAGTCCTCCAAGCAGCCAAGCTAATTCCCCCTTCCCCTTGCTGCTTTGCGATTGCATGTGAAGAAAAGGAGAATGATTTGGAGGAATTTATGTGCCTGGGCCACATTCACAAGATCAGAAGTTTTCATGATTTTTTCAGACCTTTCTGGTGCCCTGGAGCTCATTGCTTTTCACCTCGGGCTTTCAGTCCTCTCCCTTTCCTGGCTGGATGGTGTCAGCAGTGCTCAGAGTTGCCAGGACAAGAGCAAGGCTGGGATAAAGGTTGGGCTTGATGACCCTGGAGGTCCCTTCCAACCATAATGATTCTGTGATTCTATGATTCTAAGGCGTTGGTTGATGCAACAGCAGCAGAGGAGGATCAAGAACATGCTGCAGTTTTCCAATTCAATAGAACTTTGCCAACAGAAATTGGCTGTTTCTGTGCAATTGGGTTGATGTGCATCAACGGGTTGATGAGGCACTTGAGGCCATGGTCTGATGGTCCAATGGTTAGGGATATGATGGGATAAAGGTTGGACTTGATGACCCTGGAGGTCCCTTCCAACCATAATGATTCTATGATCTTGCTCTTGCAGGTCACTGGTGCTTGTGTAAGGCACCAAGCCCAGCTTTCTGCCCTGTCTTACTGGTTAGACTGGGCAGAGATGGAGGATAAGAGCTGTAACTGGCCTGGACTCAAATCCTTAAGAGACCTTAGATAACATCGTTATTTTTCAGGCACCTCACACAACTGATTCAACTGTTTAACTCCTAAACATCACCAAGATCTGCTCCCCCACGAACCTGTGCTCATGTCTGGTTTGGGGATGGATCCTTTGTTCTTCAATGAGGTGAGAAATGCCATCAGCCTTCTCCTCCTCAGCCAGCAACACCTCGTGGAGCCCCAAAGGAAGAAGCTTTCTGTGCTATATTGCACAGGTTAGGGTTGAATAAGCAGATTTCCACATGGCTTGAGTCCCAGCCTTATTAACCATGGGCAAAGCCACCTTGGAGCTCCCTACAGAGATGAGTGATTTAGAAAACTGGGGCAAAACCATATTGAAACAGCACACTTCGAGTATGAGGTTTCCAAAGAGCACAAACGTGGTGTTACCAAGGGCTCAGCTGCGAGGTGAAGGAGTCAAGCACCCAAGATGGGGACATCCAGCCTTGAGCAGCTTTGCTAACTCCTGGCTCCTAAGAACCAGCTTCCTCTTGGACAGCTCAAAGAAATTTCCACCAGCAAGAACAGACCTCATGGAAACCTCAGCCACCTTCTGTCACCACGCTCACTGGAGCTAATTAGTCACGTTTTGAGGGGAAGAACAGATCAATATTTTAGTTTCCTATGGCCAACTTGACACCAGCAGGACAACTTTACGACCCTGACAAGATTTCCAGCTGCCTTGGGAAGGATTTGCTGTCGGGGAAGAGCTCTCCATTTGCCATCTGCAGCAGGGGAGGAGGGAAATGCTTTCATCCATTAAACATGAGGGCAAGCAGGAGAGGGCTGCAAAGGAAAACTAATGCTGGTGCCAGCTGAGAGCATCAGGGTGGAGAGAGAGGCACCACATAGGCTGTCGGCCCCCATCACCTGGTGGAGTTGATTTGTTGGACCATCTAGGTTCAAGAAACCCTTCTGAGCAGTCATCCTCTCTCGCCAAGTGATGCCCATTTGGGATCCCAGCTCTGCTCCTGTGGCCAGGGAGGCTGCTCTGTGCTGACTGCACAGATCCCAGATCTGCAACAGAGCAAGAAAATGTCCCTCTCCAAACATCTAACAGGAAAGAGCATCTCAGCCCACAGTCCCTGCTTGCAGAAGTCATCAGTGGCATTGGCAGCATGGGCACAGCTCTGCCAAGCCAGGCACCAGTGGCAACACCTCCCTCCTCCAGCTCCTCCTTATCCACCCCAGCACAGCATCTCTGCTCCATCAGACCCAGCCATGGATGATAACCTCCTCCCTTCCCAACCCCAAGGCAGCATCTCAGCATTTGCAATCAGCTGTATTAAACCAGTAACTCGTATTAATGCTACCAGTCCCCGTGGAGGTTTGCTACAGCCCATAATCACCTCGAAGAGATGCCACACAGGCTTAAATGCTGTTGCAACATGAATTATTGAAGGAGATCTAATGGGCTTGGGAGTTTAAATATGAAGCAGTTGTTATCCATGACTATTGCTGGACATAAAAGTGTTTATGCTGCTTCCTATCATATTAGCAGCTATCTGGTAATTAGCTAAAAATAAAAGAATATCAACATTTGGAAGCAGATTTAAGCAGATCTAAACTCAAGGGGATCAGGGCTGTCACAAGAAGCAGCTCAGAGGAGGCTGCTCTGCTAAAGGGCATCTCAAATGCAGAGGTGATCCCAAGGAGGGTCCATGTGTGCTGCTGGGGCTGGGGAAAACGAGAAAATAAAAGCAGAAAGAATAGAAAGAATAGAACCAATGATAGGACAAGGGGCAATGGATGCAAACTGGAGCACAGGAGGTTCCATGTGAATCTCAGGAAGAACTTCTTTCCTGTGAGAGTGCCAGAGCACTGGACCAGGCTGCCCAGAGAGGCTGTGGAGTCTCCTTGGCTGGAGGCATTCAAACCCCACCTGGATGTGTTCCTGTGTGATGGACTCTGGGTGACCCTGCTCTGGCAGGGGGGTTGGACTGGATGATCCTTCGAGGTCCCTTCCAACCCCTAGGATTCTGTGTTTCTGTGATTCCATCTCCAGCAACTCCATGGCAAGAGCAAGTAAGCAGCATTATCCCCCCCCCAGCCACGTCACCTCCCTCCACAAGGTCCCCTCGTGTGCTGAACACCCCTGGGGGTGTTCAAAAAATGGGTTGATGAGGCACTTGAGCCCATGGTCTGATAGTTAGGGATATGATGGGATAAAGGTTGGACTTGATGACCCTGGAGGTCCCTTCCAACCAGAATGATTCCATGATTCTATGTGTCACACCAACTCCACAGGTTGTGCTGAGTTCAAAACCCCACAAGGATGGAAACCAATGGCTCTCTATAATTAGCTCAGTATGTTAATGAGTTTCTCTCTATTGGTCTGGGAAGTCTTGGCTGTGGACTCCCAGCCAGAAGCAGAGATGCTGCAAAGAGCTCCCAAGCACCAAGAGGAGAGGAGATGATTTTCCCCAAGACTAAAACCCACTAAAAATCCCCCTGTTCTCCCGAAGTGATAAAGCTCAGCAGGTTCCCCACTTCTGCCCGGCACACTGACAGTCAGCACAATTTACAGGGGAAGCAGTAAATGAAATAAGATGATCTGCAGAGTTTATTCTCTACCGCTATTCCCATAAAACACAGCTTGAATTTCATTCCGCCTGTGTTCTTGCTTAAATGAAGCCTCATCTTCAGCTCCAATTTGCCTAACAGCCCTTTTCCCACTTATTTTTTACTACCTTAAACATTTCTCTCACCTTCACTTATGCGATGTCAGTAAAAACGCTGGAGAAGCACCTTGAGGGAAAACTTTTCTCCGCTGAAACAGCTTGGTAGGAATCAATCAGGAGCTGCTGGCACTTCTGCAGGAGCTCCCACCTCACTGGAGGCTCTTCAGGGGAAGGTTTTAATCAGAAACTCACTCAAAAAACACTCCAGTTTGATGGATGAGGTCTCAAACACTTGGGCCATGAGTGGTCATGAGCAGGGGGTTGCACCAAGCAGAGGATGGGTAGGAAACAAACCCCATGTTCCAGGAGCCACCACTCCAGTGCCTGAAGGGGCTCCAGGAAAGCTGGAGAGGGACTGGTGCCAAGGGCAGGGAGTGATGGGACGAGGGGGAACGGGTTCCAACTGCCAGAGGGGAGATGGAGATGGGATGGGAGGGAGAAATTGTTTGGTGTGAGGCTGCTGAGAGCCTGGCCCAGGGTGCCCAGAGAAGCTGTGGCTGCCCCTCCCTGGCAGTGCCCAAGGCCAGGTTGGCTGGGGCTTGGAGCAGCCTGGTGTGGTGGGAGGTGTCCCTGCCCATGGCAGGGGGTGGCACTGGGTGGACTTTAAGGTCTGTGGTTGCAGGTGCCAGCAGATGCACCTTCACAAGCAAGAAGTGACAGGACCCCCCTTGGGCCGTATCCTTCAGGGCAGTGCTCAGAAACCCTCCTCCAGCCCTTGAGGAGTTGCTTTAGGAGAGCATCACAGGTGCTGTCCCCTATCTGAGCCACAAATATTTCCTTGCTTAGAGCAGCACCAAAACCCTTTGGGAAGTGCTGCCTCCTCTGAAAGCCCACCAGCCTTGGTTGGTGCCCATTCCTGGGGTGTTGGCCTGGGTTTTGCACCTTTTTATTAGTTGTAAAGATAATTTGGAAAATTCAGGTAGAAGGTTTTACACACACTTTTTTTCTTTTCCTACTCAAAACCTCAAGCTTTTCTGCAGAAAACCACTTTTTCCAGGAAAAAGAGATCACCAGAAGCCCTGACCCCAAGCCTTTGTTGGTTTTCTCTACCCCAAATGCCAACTAAACTTGGTTTTCTCTACCCCAAGTGCCAACCAGAGCCAGTCTTTCCTGAGATATCATCTTACCTAATCTGTGTTGCCAAGACCAATAATCAATAGCTGCATAAAACATCTCCCTTTCTCCAAAAGGTCACCCCATCTCCTCGTGCCAGAAAACCCTCGATTTTCTGCTCTGCCGTTCATCATCTACTGCCCAAATAAATATTGGATTTTCATAAAGTCAGCATCCTGTAACAAATGAATGGCCCAAAGTCCAAGGTTTATCCTCAAAGGGCTAAAAGCAAAATGCATCAGTGAGCTGGCCTGGCTGGAAACATCTGCATTATTCAGAAAGCCTTGGAAAAAAAAGGTTACTGAGGTGCCACAATAGTGGGGGAATTTATTGCCCTTCTATCTCTATATAGAGAGAAGAACCTGGATTTACACTTCCAGTTATGACAAGTCATCTAAAAACGCAGCTTCTGATGTTTTAGTAGTTTGGGACTTCTCAATTTTCCAGTAAAACATCAAACAGATGCTTGCTAGTGGGGAAAAAATAATATTTCACGGGAAATTGGGGTTTTTTCATTACCAAATGTTCAGCAGGAGCTCTGCCGGAGGTGGTGACCCTGAGTTTCAACTGAAACCCCGTGTCCAGGCGAATTCTTTCTTCCTCTTTAAAAGCTCCACCGTGAGTCTGTAAAGCCACACCAAGACACATTTCATTACTGCCTCCTCCACAAAGGTTATTTCAACCATTAGCACTGCAAACACCACCCGATGGATTTTTGCTTACCCCCAGGAATGCTCCTTCCCTAATATTTCTCCCCCTTTATTTTCCTTCATTTTATTTCCACGGTAGCAAAAAAAAAACTCCACAGCCGAGCTGTACCATTTGTCATTGCCAAACAAGACACTCGGTCTGTGCCATTGGATCACTGTTTGTCCAATCAAGGCAGCCCCAAGAGCTAGGAAACCTGCCAGCCACGGCAAACAGGAGATGAACGTGACAAACCCAGGTACATTTGTTTGAAAGTCATAGGTTGAGCAGAATAGAGGGGGAGGAGAACCTCTCTTGACCTACTGGTGGTCAGTAGGTCAAGAGAGGTTCTCCTCCCCCTCTATTCTGCCTTAGTGAGGCCACATCTGGAGTCCTGTGTCCAGTTCTGGGCCCCACAGTTCAAGAAGGACAGGGAACTGCTTGAGAGAGTCCAG
>VZRW01008796.1:34049-49907 GCA_013398125.1 Aegotheles bennettii
TTCCTGTGTGATGGACTCTAGGTGACCCTGCTCTGGCAGGGGGGTTGGACTGGATGAGCTCTCGAGGTCCCTTCCAATCCCTAGGATTCTGGGATTCTGGGATTTGGGGCATGACCAAAGAGGACCAGGCTCATTGGAAACACGTGGGATTGATCAGTGCTGGTCCTTACACAGCCTGGGAGCATCTCCCCATTCCAGGCCACGTAGCCCAGAAGCAACGGGAAAGTTTCATGCAAATCCTTTGCTCTGGCCATGCCATGGTCCAATGGTCAGGAATATGATGGGATAAAGGTTGGACTTGATGACCCTGGAGGTCCCTTCCAACCATAATAACTCTATGATTCTATGCCACGACTGTGGTTGAACTTGGACCTCCTGCAGGACCTTCACCTCCCAGCTCCCAACTGGAAAGGGAAAAGTTTCTCTTCTGCCCAAAATAATTCCTTTCAGGGAAGGAAAAATAAACAAATGCACCCTCATTCGGATTCAACCAGAGATTTTCTCCAGATATTTTAGTTCGAAGAGCAATTGTTCTTGCAGAACAATGTAATTGTTTATGGCTTCCAGCCCTGCCGAGCCAGCACGGGGGAACAGCAGAGCAACAGGAGCAAGGGAGGGGGGTGAGGGAAATGAAAGTGTTGCAGGATGGCAGCAGACAGCAGCGAGTCAGCAGGTGCCTGGCTTTCAGATGAATATTCAGAAGCTCTCATAACACCAAACACGGCAAGGAAAAACCAACAGTGGTTACATCAAGAGCAGGAAAGGTTTCACTGGAAGAGCTGTTTCTCAGTTCAGGAATGGCTTTGTGGAAGCTGCAGAGATTGTGTAACCAAAAGGTACCCTGATGGGCATAGATGTGATCTGTCTGGTACCACCAAGCCTCAGGTAGAGACACAAAGGCAAAGTGGGAGGAGGACGAGCAGCACTGATACCAAGGAAGTGGGAACACAAGAGCTCGTGGACACACAAAGAAGGGAAAAACTCAGTTTTAGCCATACACCAGGACAGGTTTCCTTTTGGAGACACTCAGCCTCGTCAGCCACACAGCCATGGCTGGATGGGATGTTGTCCTCAGACAGCAGGCAGAGGAGCTGTGCACCTCTGTGTGCTCAAGAAGCTTAAACCCTCCCTGAATTCACAGGAGGGAGATGGGCACCTGCTGGGGGAACACGACTTTGCCCCCTGAGGGGCAGGGAAAAGCAGACCAGGTCCCCCTTGAAGGCACTAGAAGGTCCAAGGGATAGTCCAGGATTTTGGTGTCATCATCAAAGATGACACAAGTCAGCTCCACCAAGAACTGGGATGCACAAACACATTTCAGGGCACAGGTGGGAGAAAAACCTGGTGAGCAGAGGGTGAGACTCCCTTCGGGGTACCCAGGAGCCTGGGAAGAGGAGCACAGGGGGAACAGAGAGGCAAGATGAAAATAATTCATGGATTTATCCCATTATTGATAGGGAGAGTCACTGGAACTGATGTGGCAACACCAGGATTGCCAGTGCAGTGTAGGGAGATCACGGTCTACTAAAGCAATCTCTAGAGTAAGGTGACAATTGGGTCTGTTCAAGTTTTCTTTTTAATTAGCTGTGTTTTCCCGGGGCTCTGGAGTCCTCTAGGAAGGGCAGAAGGGACCCAGCTCCTGGCACACATTGGTTGGGTTTCCCAGCTCTGGGTATGTGGGGCAGAGGAGGCGTTATCATCACCACCACTGCTAGAGGAGGGGAACAAATCCTGCTGCCTTATTTTCAGTTATTTTCAGTTTTTTACTAAAGCATCAACCTTCATAGCAATCTCCATCACCAGGAAGGTGAGTGCACAGCAGGAGAAGGCAAAGCCTTTACCAGCTGAAGGGGCAGAGTCCCCTAATGCTCCAGCAGGGACACTGGGGCTGCCTCAGCCCCACACTGTGAGATTTAAGGTCAATTCTGGCATTTTCCTGACCCTTTGTTGCTCTGTTACAACAGGAAAAACTACTGGACCCTTTTTTTGAGAGTTACAACTCAAAACCTTCTGTGCAACGGGGAGGACCCTGCTATTCTGCTACACATGAAGCATCCCCTGGACCACCCCAGCAGCCACCTCCCACCCTCCCAGTCCCAGTCTGCACATGGCCAGCTGGTGGTTTGGCTCTCAAAGCCTGCTCCCACGTGGAAAGCAGCTCGTATATCCCTGCAGACACCACTCACCCACGTCCTGAGACCAAGCACGGGGTGTTCAGCCTCACAGACTCCTTTGCCTTCTGCTTTTGGGGGATTTTAGGAGCGAGCAGGAGTGGAGGCAGCTCCCTTCATCTCTGCTGGCAACCCCAGGGAAGAGAAGTGCTGCTGGCCGGCTGCATTGATGCTGGATATCAATTGATCACCAGCCAGCTTCATTTACTCCTCTATCAAGTGATTTATCAAGCGACTAAGGAGCAGCTCAGCTGCTCAGTGAATGGATTTCATTAGTGTGGCTCTAACGACTTGGCACTGTGATAGGAAGAGAGGAGTGTGGGCAAATACAAGTGGTGAGTTCCCCAGGAAGCTTTCATCCCATCTGAGTAAGTTCTCCCTTTAATCCCGTACTGGTTAATAAATAATTGCTGGAGCTAACGATGATTAACTCCAGAGCAAAGCCTGCTGAGTCCTGGTTCTCTCCATGGGATTCTTCCTGTGTGATGGACTCTAGGTGACCCTGCTCTGGCAGGGGGGTTGGACTGGATGATCCTTCGAGGTCCCTTCCAACCCCTAGAATTCTGTGATTCTGTGATTCTCCAAGCCCTTCTCTCTTGAATCAAGACCTCCCAGTCTCCAGCTCACACAGTGTCCCCCGTGCTTCCCTGGAGCTGAACCAGCTTGTCACAGAATCCCAGACTGGTTTGGGCTGGAAAGGACCTTAAAGCCCATCCAGTGCCACCCCCTGCCATGGGCAGGGACACTTCCCACCACACCAGGGTGCTCCAAGCCCCAGCCAACCTGGCCTTGGACACTGCCAGGGAGGGGCAGCCACAGCTTCTCTGGGCACCCTGGGCCAGGCTCTCACCACCCTCACACCAAACAATTTCTCCCTCCCATCCCATCTCCATCTCCCCTCTGGCACTTGGAACCCGTTCCCCCTCGTCCCATCACTCCCTGCCCTTGGCACCAGTCCCTCTCCATCCCACCTCTGTGATCCCACCTCTGTGATCCCATCTCTGCAGATCCACACAGTGACTGACCCCCGATGTCTCCATGTGTGCACAAGCCATGTCCAGCTCTCCATCTCACGTTTTATGTTGGATTAACTTCCTCCAGATTTCCCAGCAAAGTTGCAGTAATCATGATGGATATCAGGGAAATTCAGTACAGAAACACTCCATAAATCACGACAGTTTGGAAAACATCAGCATTCAGAGCATGTAGAACCCTGATTTCCTACCACGCTCCGTTTTTTGGTTGTTTGTTCGTGTGCACCCTGGAGACAACAGCTATGCACCAAAGACATTCATTTTCCTTATAAAGCTCCAGGCAGTGAATCAATTTTACCTGGGTTGGGTTCAGCTACAACATCAGAGCAGCAGAGTGAGATCCAGCTGCTGCCCGGGCAGAGGGCACAGGGCTGCCCAGCTTTGCTGCAAAGCCCCTCACCAGCAGTGCTCTTCTCATTGGAATGTTTGTTCTCATTTTCACACCCAGGGGCTGGGGGTGTCCAGGGAAGGGAACAGAGCTGGGGAAGGGGCTGGAGCTCAGGGGTGCTGGTGAATGGCTGAAGGAGCTGGGGGTGCTCAGCCTGGACAGAAGGAGGCTCAGGGGGGACCTCATGGCTCTCTACAGCTCCCTGAGAGAAGGTTGGAGCCAGGGGGGGTCAGGCTCTGCTCCCAAGGAACAAGCGATGGGACAAGAGGGAACGGCCTCAAGGTGCCCAGGGGAGGTTTAGGTTGGGTATGAGGAACAATTCCTGCCCCAAAGGGCTGTCAGGGCCTGGCCCAGGCTGCCCAGGGCAGGGGTGGGGTCCCCATGCCTGGGGGGATCTCAAAGCCATGGAGAGGAGAAGAGGGAAGATGTCCCCAGCAACCCTCTCCTAGCTCCATCCAGTGGTTTGGGGACTTCCCGAGCCAGCAGGCACCTCCACCCCATCACAAGCACCCAAATGTGGTGAACCAGTGGGTGGTGCAGAGCTGGTTGCAGGGAGGAGGGGGTGCTGGGCATGGTGGTGCTGGAGTGGGGCAGAGCTGGTATTGGTCTCTTCTCCCCAGGTGCTGATGACAGGACGAGAGGAAATGGCCTCAAGTTCCGTCAGGGGAAGTTTAGGTTGGAGATTAGGAAGAAGTTCTTTACTGAGAGGGTGGTTGGGCACTGGAATGGGCTGCCCAGGGAGGGGGGGGAGTCCCCGTCCCTGGGGGTGTTCAACAAACGGGTTGATGAGGCACTTGAGGCCATGGTCTGATGGTCTGATGGTCAGGAATCTGATGGGATAAAGGTTGGACTTGATGCCCCTGGAGGTCCCTTCCAACCATAATGATTCTATGGTTCTATGATTCTATGAAGGCACCATCACACAGGACAGCTCAGCTCAGGCAGCTCAGCACCAGGACAAAGAGGGCTGCAATGCTCCCATCCCCCTTCCATCAGAGTGGTCCTGCAATGATCCCACTCTTCCCATGACAACAGCCAAGTCCCTACCAGTTTACATGACATTTTCTAGAGATTTACACTTGGCCGGGTTGAATGCTTTACTAAAAATCAAGATATATGAATGTCTACTGCCTTCATTTCATCCCCTAATTTAGCAGTTCTATCAAAAATGTAATTAAGTTTGTCTAGCATGATTTGTTCTTAATAAACCCGAGCTGCTCGTGGCTCTGCTATCCTCTTGGTGTTTATAGCTATTAATATTTGCCCAGCAAATTTGCTGGGATTTGAAAGGAGATCCATATAAACTTGTATATATTATCTAATTAATAAACAACGCCAATACAGAAGTAGAAGCCAATGAGCAGTGCCCAGAGCTCACACTTTGCTGGCTGATTAATTCTGCCCCCACACCCTTCTGCAGGAGCCACGTGGGTGCTGGTGGAGAGGCTCCAGCGTGGTGCACAAGACAAGATGGGATGAAAAGTCTGAGGACATCAGAGCTGCTTTTGTATTTCAGACCAAAGCCCCCATGTCCCCTCGATCCGTGGCAGCAGACATTGACTGGGGAAGAGGTCTGGCAAACAAACCTTATGGAGACCAGCTGAGGGAACTGGGGTTATTGAGCCTGGAGAAGAGGAGACTGAGAGGACACCTCATTGCCCTCTACAGCTACCTAAAGGGAGGTTGTAGTGAGGCTGGTGTTGGTCTCTTCTCCCCAGTTGCTGATGACAGGATGAGCGGAAATGGCCTCAAGTTCCATCAGGGGAAGTTTAGGTTGGATATTGGGAAGAAGTTCTTTCCTGGGAGGGTGGTTGGGCACTGGAATGGGCTGCCCAGGGAGGTGGTGGAGTCACCGTCCCTGGGGGTGTTCAACAAACGGGTTGATGAGGCACTTGAGGTCATGGTCTGATGGTCTAATGGTCAGGAATATGGTGGGATAAAGGTTGGACTTGATGACCCTGGAGGTCCCTTCCAACCAGAATGATTCTATGATTCTATGAGAAGAGGGAGGAAGTCCCCAGCAACCGTCTCCTAGCTCCATCCAGTGGTTTGGGGACTTCCCGAGCCAGCAGGCACCTCCACCCCATCACATCTGGTAGCCCTGCTCTGAGGTAGCACCTCTGGTTGGGACCACAAGCACTGTCTGCTCTGCTCTTCTCTGCCAGATGAAGGCAACTTTTAATACTCATCTTTTCCCTGAGAAAATAATGAAATTATTAAAGATCATCTTTTTTTTTGTTTTGTGACACTGAACAGCTTTGCCCCAGGTACTTTTAGGAAGTGCACCATGGAAGCTGGTTTCCTATGGATGTGGCTGTTTTCTGTCCCATATCCCACATGTGGATGTGATCCCATTCCCTGCATTCCTGGGTCTTCTCCTGCACCATTGCGTGCCCGTAACATTTGGGTCCCTCCATCTTTAGTGGTGGACTTGGCAGTCCTGGGTCAATGGTTGGACTCGATGATCTTGAAGATCTTCTCCAACCAGAGTGATTCTATGATTCTATGATCTGCTGCCGTGCAAAAAAAAGTCTCCTTGGGCATCTTCAGAGCTGCAGCAGCCAGCAGAAGGTCACTGGCTCCTTTAGAGATGTATTTCTAGAGAAACAAAACACATTGATGGCTGAGAGGCTCCTGTCTATACAAATCATTAGCTCAATAATACATCAAAATCAATGTCAGTCTTGGGTCACTGTGTATTGAGAAGGGAGGTGACACAGCCATTTGCCCCCATCACCTCTGCATGATTCTTATCACACCCTTTAAATATCTCCAGAGAATACTTTAAAAGAAAGGCAGAGGTGGCTGAAAATTCCAATCAAACAAGGGCTTTTTTGGTGGAAAGCTGGCATTTCAGCAGGATGAAAATGTGCACAGAAAACAAAGCCAAAATAATAATAATAATAATCCAACAACAAATTCCAGGATAAGGTCTTGGTTCAGGTGTCAGAAGTTCTTTTATTTTCTTTTCCAGTTAAAAGTCCACATTTTCTGCAGACAATCTCCACGTCCAGCCTGGTGTTTGCTTCCCCTGGGCTGGGGAAGGGGGTGCCAAGGCCAAACCAACTTTGAGGGACAAAGCCCAAAGCTTCAAGGATGAGATGCAGGAGCAGGATTAATCCTCTGCACTGGAAAACCAAGAGCATCCATTCATCTGTGAGCTTCTCCAACAACAAAACAAAACTCCCACATTTTGATGATCTGCCCCAAAACCCCCATTGAGCTGGTCCGGAGCTGGTCACAGAGAGCTCTGCTCCCAGCTCTCCTCCTGGCAACCACATTGTGTCATCCCCACTCAGATGCATTTAAAGATTCCTTTATAGCACAAAGTAGATGTTTACAATTTATAATGGTGTTCCAATTATGGGCTGGGAAAGCACCTGGAATTGAGCCTGTCTCCGTTATTTATGGGCAGTGCAATCCTAACCCAATAGATACCTTTCAGGGAGGAAGCCAACATTTTTCACTGGAGCACTGAAAGCAATTCTTCATGCTAATAGAGTCTGTTATCAGAGGGAAACGAGCCTGTACAGCTCGCTGGCTCCCTGGAGTACAGCATCCCTAAAGCCCAGGGATCCAGAGGCCTTGATTGAATAAGTTCAACAAAGCCAAGGGCAAGGTCCTGCACATGGGTTGGGGCAATCCCATGTACAAACACAGGCTGGGTGGAGGATGGATTGAGAACAGCCCTGAGGAGAAGGACGTGGGGGTGTTAGGTGAGGAGAAGCTCACCATGAGCTGGCAGTGTGGGCTTGGAGCCTGGAAAGCCACCAGGATCCTGGGCTGCATCCCCAGCAGCGTGAGCAGCAGGGCCAGGGAGGTGATTCTCCCCCTCTGCTCCACGCTGGTGAGACCCCTCTGCAGTGCTGGGTCCAGCTCTGAGGTCCCCAACATCAGAAGGTAAGACACCACCTGGCTGCCTTTTCCTGGCAGAAGGTCAATGCCTATGAAGGAGAACTTGCCTGCTGCATGGTGACACCACTTCTCCCAACACTACTTGCAGAGCTCCAAAGCCAGCAGGTCCCAACCATGTTTCATGGGCTGCAAACCTTGTCTTGGTCTACATAGCCTGGTCCATGAGAGATTCCTCTAAGCATCCTTCTCGGGGTGCACAGGCTGAAGGGCCTCTAGCACAGGCAATAATGTTTATATATCAAACATAGTTCCAGCTCACTAAGGTCCACCAGGAGCTTGAACAAACTCTCTCCTCTCTCTTCAAATATCTCTAAATGTCTCCTTCCCCCAAGGGTGTGTGCTGGGCTGTGAGAATCGCAGCGCCTGTGGGGCAGTCATCTTCATCTCAATCTTCATGACCTTGATTTTGCATGACAAGCTGCATACTTAATTAATTAAAGAAAAAAAAACCCCTCCGTTCCTTCTAAAGGCCATTATTTTAATTTTGACAGGTAATTACAAGAGAAGAAATGATAAATCTTCCTGAACACTGTTTGTCTTTAGCAGAGGCATTAATTATGGATGTTTTAAAGCTGAGGCTGGATGGAGCTGAAGACGTGTCAATGGATGAAGAAGTGCTCAAGACCACCTTGAGCATGACTCCCTGATGGGCAGCCCCAGCACTGCATTCCTTCCCACACTGTAGGAAGGATCGTGCTCTCCTGAAGCTCCGTAGCAGGAGCAAGGGATTGAAACAGCTAAATAAAATTCACTAGAGAAACTCATAACGGCATGACACACTTGGCCTCTGGAACTCATTGCCATCATACATCATCTGGCAGCGTTTAAAAAGGGATCACTGTTTTATGCAGATAATAAGAAAATCCAGAGTTATAGCAAAGAAAAAAAGAACCAAGATATTCTGTGAACAGTGGGAATGAGGAGCAGCTGATTTCTCCTGCAGTAGCATGCTCAGGCCCTTAAATGTGCATCCTGGAGTAGACTCAGCTCCTCCCCATGTCCTCTAGAAGAAGAGGAAGCCACCACCTTGCTGGGTGGCCAACCATCTACTTGCAAACTCATCATCTAATGGCTAAGTGGTGCCCACCTTCCCTGTGGACAAGGCATCCCTTTGGGTGCCTCTTCTCTATTCAACCAACAACCTCCACAAATACTGTAGGACCTCCTTCAGCCCTCAGGCCATGCTGTGGATGGAGACAAGACATCACTGTCATAGAATCACAGAATCATAGAATCACAGAATCATAGAATCATAGAATCATAGAATCATTATGGTTGGAAGGGACCTCCAGGGTCATCAAGTCCAACCTTTATCCCATCATATTCCTAACCATTAGACCATTAGACCTCCTATCTCCATGTCCCAAGGGTTACCAAAATGTTGACATGTCTACAAAGATGGTGCTTTTTTCAGCTATCAGTGGCTGATCATATCACCTGCTGCAGCTCTAAAAGCTGATTGATTTTGGTAGGTGATAAACCCAAGGCATCAAAGCTCCAGAGTCAGCCAGAAAAGTGTTTCCACCCATGGGAATAGCAGCTTTGATGAGCCCAGGTTGGCTTGGTCATGAGCCAAACCAGCCCCTAACGTGCAGGTAAACTGGAGGGGTCCAATTAAACAGTCATTAGCCTTTCCTGAGGCACAAAAGCTATCTACATGCCCAGGCCAGGAGCTCCAGGAGCGGCTGCTGCGTTGCTGGTGGGCAGGACATGGTGTGGGGTGCAGGGCTGGGGGAGGCTGCAAAGGGTCTCGGCTCCACCAGAAACTCCAATGGCTCCAAACGCATCTTCCCACTCCACACCCCCTTCCTGGCAAAGTGTTAAATAGGTCAAGATCACATTCCCTCTCCTTGGTTTCTATTCCAGCTTCACAGTTCTCACATTGCAGAAAATGGGCTCATCTCTGCATGTTGCTCCAAGGAGCATCCCTGGCCTGGGCTCTCCAGGAGGAAAGCTCACCCTCTGCTCCCACTCCGTGGGAAGAGCGTGTCCTGCACCTGAGCCCAGCGAGGAGGTGCAGCAGATGGAGCAGCAACTGGTGGGATGCTGGGGACAGAAAGGACCCAGAAGAGCCAAAGGAGATGATCCAATCTTATCCTATCCTACCCCATCCTGTCCCATCCTATTCCATCCCATCCTATTCCATCCCATCCTATCCCATCCCATCCCATCCCATCCCATCCTATCCCATCCCATCCCATCCCCTCCCANCATCCCATCCCATCCCATCCATCCCATCCCATCTCATTCCATCCCATCCCATTCCATCCCATCCTATTCCATCTCATCCTATTCTATTCCATCCCATCCCACTCTTGCTCCTGACCTTTTGGCTTTGATTCCCCCCCTGGCTCTATAACTAAGCAGAGGCATTCAGTCCATCTGGAAGTGCCATTAGCAGGGTAATTAGCACACACTGGAGTTGTAACTGTCATTAAGAGGGTGATTTGCATAGACCAGCAATAAGTCAATTAGAGTTGATGCGATAATGAAACCAGTTCCTGTCCACAGCCAGGAGCTGCTGGACGGGTCGGACCCCCCGGGGGTTGTTACCTCCTGCTTCTTCCAATCAGCCCATAAAGTCCAGATCCAACAGAAGGACTTTGGTTGTGTCCAGCTCCGTGAGCTGGCAGCCACGCTGGTGATGAATCAGTGCTAGACTGAAGCATGTGGCGGGGCCCTGGGTGCTCCGGGGAAGGGTTGGCACAGGGATGAAGGACCCAGCAGCATCCCATTCCCATCGATTTACTGGGAGGGACTGGTGGAGCGGGCATAGGCTGGAGCCCAGGGCACACGGCCAGAGCACATCTACATCAGTGTCTGCCCCAGCTGCTCTTTAGGGGAGGATTTATCTCATCCTGAAAAAAGCTGGATGCAGCTGAGAGGTCAACTTTGGCAGGCTGAGCACACGTTTGGGTGCAGGTTCAGGCAGGTCTTAGCCTGGAGAAGAGGAGACTGAGAGGACACCTCATTGCCCTCTACAGCTCCCTAAAGGGAGGTTGTAGTGAGGCTGGTGTTGGTCTCTTCTCCCCAGTTGCTGATGACAGGATGAGAGGAAATGGCCTCAAGTTCCATCAGGGGAAGTTTAGGTTGGAGATTAGGAAGAAGTTCTTTACTGGGAGGGTGGTTGGGCACTGGAATGGGCTGCCCAGGGAGGTGGTGGAGTCACCGTCCCTGGGGGTGTTCAACAAACGGGTTGATGAGGCACTTGAGGCCATGGTCTGATGGTCTGATGGTTAGGAATATGATGGGATAAAGGTTGGACTTGATGACCCTGGAGGTCCCTTCCAACCAGAATGATTCTGTGATTCATTTCTCATCCAATTCCCTCCCAGCCACCGCTTCCCTCTTGCACCTTTATTCCACTGGATGTTTTGCTCCTCCAGAGATGCTCACGCTGGGTTAAAGCCACCTCAAGGTCTTCTTTTTGAGGAGCTGAATAACACAAACTCTTTTCTTCTACCAGACACTTTCTCCTGTTCACCCATCACTGAAAAAGGTGTAAAAGGTGTAAAAAAGGTGCCTATCCTACACCCCCCGGGAAGTGCAAAGCCTGGTAAGTTGATTTTATTCACCTCATCTGCACAAAAACTGCTCAGACAGGCACTTCAGTGCTTCCAAAGGGACATTTTTATCATTTAGTCACTGAAGGCTTACAAATCCCTTAATTATATGCAATTCACAGCGGTTTGAAGAAGTCGAACAGCATCGGCAACTTCTATAACAATCGACACAAAAGCGTCTTCCAAGTGTCTCTTTTATGTGGTTCTGCCCATAATCATGGCAGAGAGATAAAGTTCTGTAATTTATTTCCACTAATATAGTCAGGCAGCAATTGATGTTTTTTATGAGGGTGAATATGTCTGTGGGATGTACTAATGTTTATAGGCTGGTAAATTTGATTTATATGGAATCAGCAGCCTTGCTATTGGTAAAGGCATGGTGTTTCTAGGAGAGCTGATAGGATTTGCATCAATGAGATTAATATCAATTAAGGTCTCCCAGGTTTGCAGGGTGCAGCTGACTGGTGATTTCCACCCAGGATGGTTTTTTGCAGGCAGAGAGTTGGGGTTTGAGCCCCAACAAGCACAAACCTGAAGGGGTTTGGTTGCTCTTGCTGGTCCCAAGCCCAGAAATAGCAGGAGGAGGAGGTGCTGGCTCTGCTCAGCTCTCACTCCCCCCATTTATGGTGATGTGATTCAATGGGAAGGGCACACCACGGACATGGACACCACGGTGTAGGGCAGGAGCATCCTCTGGACGTGTCTTCTCACCTCTCCATGCGCAGCATCTAGCCTAGCAAGGGAAAAGGTGTCGAGGGGAGTTTGTGGCTCCAGCAGCTCAGGAACGGTCCCATCGCGGTGGTGTTTCAGTGCCCTCTTGTGCCCAAGCAGAGGGTTTATGGAGGGTCTGAGGCTGGAGGTGATGCAAAGGTCTCCTTGGTGGTTTCAGGAAGAGGGCAGAAGGTTTCCCACCCCTTTAGCATCATCCTGACCTAATGCCTGAAACACACGCAGGGATAAAAGCAGAAAAAAATAGGTTTAATGCTTTAAACACCAGGTGCCTTGGATTGCAAGGGAGATGGCCCAGTGCTGGGGGACTTGGGGTGACTTTGGTGAAGGTGGCATGGTGGGGCAGCCCATTGGTGCTGGAGAGGTACAGGAGGAAACAATGGGACTGGAAATCCCTGGAGAGGGATTTTTGACAAGGGCATGGAGCGATGGGACAAGGTGGAATGGGTTCAAACTGACAGAGATTGGATATTAAGAAGAAATTGTTTGGTGTGAGGGTGGTGAGAGCCTGGCCCAGGGTGCCCAGAGAAGCTGTGGCTGCCCCTCCCTGGCAGTGTCCCAGGCCAGGTTGGATGGGGCTTGGAGCACCCTGGTGTGGTGGGAGATGTCCCTGCCCATGGCAGAGGGTGGCACTGGGTGAGCTTTAAGGTCCCTTCCCACCCAAATCAGTCTGGGATTCTGGGAAGTGATGCCAGGGGTCAGTCAGGAGATGCAGCTCACCTGCCAGCGTGGGTGCAGCTTCCCAGCACGATGTACCCGGGATTTTCAGCATTAACAGGCTGTCTTAAGCCGATCCTTCTGCTGCTCCTTCCCCCTCAATGCATCTTGGCTCAGCTGGAAAACATGGGATTTGTCTCAGCTCTGTCCCATGGCACCAAATACCACACGAGCCATCCATCCTCCGAGCCCAGTCTTTGCCACCCATCCCTGGGAAGATGTTTCCATCTCCCAGGAGCGTTACTGTGATAAGCTAAATATCTCCCTTCCATCCCCAAAGTAGGAATTGGCCACTGGCATGGATTTGCAATTTATATGTTAATTGTATCTGCCTCCAGGGACTGCGCTGACCTCCAGAATGGGAGGTTTAATTGAAAAATACGCCAAGGATGCTCCTGACTTCTCATCCAGAGCAAACTCCCCCCTGGTCTGTGCAGAGAGCTGAGAACAAGCAGCCCTTCCAGAGAGGCACCGAGCCCCCCAGTGAACGGGGTCTTGCTAATTAGGCATCAGCCTGTGCCACATAATAGGAGAAGAAGCCAGAGCAATCACGTTCGGTCCCTGCTGACAAAGAGAAGGTCCTTTAATCAGCCTCCTCCAGGCTTTGACCCCCGTGCTAATGATCTGGCACCTGGTTGGATGCTGAAAAAGTTCAAGATGTTAAGAGGAACTCCAGCAAAGTCATCCTTGGGGTCTCCACACCTCTGAAAATGTCACAAGAGGAGCTTAAAAACAGCGTCTGAGTAAGTGGAGAAGATGGTGTGGTGCTGAGTGTGCTCAGAGCTCCAAGCTTTCTCTGTTAAGGGAAAAAGGAAAGCAGGATTTTTCCCAAGCGCCTGCTGATCCCTAGGGATGGACTGAAACAGAGAGGTACTGCTAAAGAGGTACTGCTAAAGCTGCAAGGCTCTCCAGTAATGAAATGATCACAAAGATGTACCCACTAAGGACTGGAAACACCCAGGGAGATGTTCCCACACGGCCTGGCTCTGCTTTCCTGCTGGAAATTTATTCCTGCCAGGATTTATTGGCCACCTCTGCCCCGTGCAGGGAAATATCCTGCCAGCAGCAGCAGCAGGACCTTGCAGGCTGGGACAGAGGATTCACCTCTGCAACAGGGATGGGGAAACTGGGCAGAAAAGAAGCAACTTGCGGAAGGTCACTCAGCAAACCAGGGACAGGAGGAGGACCCAGCTGCTGGCCCGTGCTTGTCCCCAAGCCCTAGGGATTTCTGCATGCTCACAGTGAGATGAGAGGAACAAAAACAGAGCTGGAAAAGTAATAAGGCCCTAATCCTCACAATCCTTGCCTTCTTTCCCCGAAAGCACACTGCTTCTGCAAGGGCCCTGCGGCATCGCAGCAGGATGTCTTGTACCTACTGACTGCATTGCAGAGCACACACCCAGGCAAATTAAACCCAGGCTGTTGTCCTGGCATTCCTTCATCTTGAGCCTTTTGTTTATCTACGTTATTTCCAGAAGTTTATTCGGGTTTAGGAGCATCTCTTACATTTCAGAAAGAGGAAAATAAAAAAACAAAGTGGTGAGGTTTCTCTGGTTTCGATTTTTTTCGTATCTACGAGTAGGAGAAGCAGTTCTGAGCCTCAGAGAATGGTTTTCCAGTGGGAAAGGGAACCAGTGGCCAGCACAGGCCGATCTAAAACAAAGCAGGGAAATCATCCTGGTGATTTTACCCAGAGAAGCTGTGGCTGCCCCTCCCTGGCAGTGTCCAAGGCCAGGTTGGATGGGGCTTGGAGCACCCTGGTGTGGTGGGAGGTGGCAGGGGGTGGCACTGGGTGAGCTTTGAGGTCCCTTCCAACCCAAACCAGTCTGGGATTCTCTGATTGCAGGGATGAACAGCAGAGCCACGTGTGTCCTCCATGGGGACAAACCCCCACAGTCACTGCTGTCCCATTGAGCTGAGAAGCCACCAGGAATGAGACTGGGATCAAGTCCTGCTGAGGACTTCAGCCCTGTAAGAGGGAAAGGGGTGAAAGGAGCCTTTTCTGACCCATTTTGTAGGATGTCCACTCAGCAGAAAGTCTTCATGTACAACCATGATGCAAAGAGGCTTCACCATCACCTTCAGATGGGTTTTGCTTGTGCACGTGGCTGGGACACTCCGGTGAAGCTGCTGGAAGGGAGAGACACCATCGCTCTTACTGCCCATCCTGGTGCCTTCACTCAGCAGACAGGGAACACCCAGTACCCACATTGCCCTCAAAATCCTAAAAACCTCCCCAAAACCACCGGCAGCCTCGCTGGGATGGCAGAGAGCAACTGATCCTGCAGTCAGGTTATGAAGCCAGCCCAGAGATGGACTCATCAGGTGAAGAACTCTGAGGCACGGAACAGGGTCCCTGAGCAGCACTCACTGCCTTGAGCTTCTGCCCCATGACACCACCAAGGCACTCCTGAGCTCCAGCAGCATTCCAGCCTTTCCTGGGATTCATTAAGGGTTATTAGTGGCTCTGTAATCACCCCCGGAGCAGAGCTTTGTGTTCTGCTTAATGAAGTGTCAGTGCTTGACAGAAGCTGTGTGGTTCAGTGGTGGCTTCGGGCTGCAGTAGAACCAAACAATCTTTAGGCACTGGAATGGGCTGCCCAGGGGGGTGGTGGAGTCACCATCCCTGGGGGTGTTCAAAAAACGGGTTGAGGAGGCACTTGAGGCCATGGTCTGATGGTCCAATGGTTAGGAATATGATGGGATAAAGGTTGGACTTGATGACCCTGGAGGTCCCTTCCAACCAGAATGATTCTATGGTTCTAAGTGGAGGCAGACCCAGACGCTTTGGAAACCCCAGCAAGAGCAGTGCCCAGCACCTACAGCCCCAAAACCTCATTTCATCCCCATTTCATGGGTGTCCACCAGTCAAACCTGCACGCAGGGGATGTCATTGAACAGGAAAATTCCCTTTTTTTGGCGTTTTGCTCCATCTAGTGCCAACAGAGCGAGGCTCAAAGGGGACACAGGTGGTGGTGGCACCTTCGTGACCTGGGGAAGTTCCCTTGTCCCCCAGAACGGGGTTCCCCTGCTCTCCATGGGGAGCAGCCCTGGCTTGTCCCAGCCTCTGGGGAGGAACAACTCTATTCCCAGGCTCGAGAGCCCCATGCACCCCAGTTCAGAGCCAGCACCCCCAGCCCCACACTGAGGGGTGCCCCGGCAAGCTCTGCCCCTACCCCTGAGCTCCTGTGGATGCAGGGCCCCAAACCGAGGGGCTGGGGGCCTTTCAGGCCACCCCGTGATCAGCCATGGGGGTGCCCCACACCACAGCGGGGCCAGGAGCTTCAGCAAGGTCCTGTCCCCCCGTTTGCCACACCAGGCTCTATATTGGGCCCTGCTCC
>VZRW01008797.1:0-35504 GCA_013398125.1 Aegotheles bennettii
TATCTTCCACTGCAGTACCCAGGTTGAATTCTAAGTGGGCTTTGGCCCTTCTAATTTTCTCCCTGTGTAACTTCACTACATCTTTGTAGTCCTCGTGAGTTGCCTGCCCCCTTTTCCAAAGGCCATAAACTTTCCTTTCGTTCCTGATTTCCAGCCCAAGTTCTCTGTTCAGCCAGGCTGGTTTTCTTCCCCATCCGCTTATCTTTCGGGACATGGGGATCCCCTGCTTCTGGACCCTCAAGGCTTCCTCCTTGAAGTATGTCCCTGCTCATTGCAGGGGGGTTGGACTAGGTGACCTTTAAAGGCCCCTTCCAACCTGAACCATTCTAAGATTCTGATTCTACTGCCTCCTGGACCCTTCTAAAGACCAATAGCTCATTGAATGCTTGGCTCAACAGGCCTTCTGCTTGTACCTTCTACAAGTACCTTGTACACCTTCACACTGGGTGAACAGGGCATAAAATGCTTCCATTCCAGTTCCAGAGCATATTAAATGTATTTGTTACCTCTTTAAGTGTTTGAGAATGATTAGGAAAAGTAGAAGGTAAAGCAGAATAAATATTTCTTAGCAGATTTTTTAATCACAATTTTGTCTCAGTTCAGCAAAGTCAAAAACATTTACCCAATGTTATTGGTAGCAAGACAGGAAATTTTAGGGCATTTGGATTATCTAAGAACCTTTCATTTCATTTTTTGACATTTATATATTGTTTAACGTGTTGTGTAATGTCTAACATGTCAGACAACAGAGATTAAACAAAGCACTTCAACCTGGTCAGATTTAGGTAATTCCAAAAAGGATTTTTTTTCAGATTTCTCTACTGAAAATTTTTACATAGTCTGTCAACACTGTTGCTATTTGGGAAAGAAATAATTCTGAAATATCAGAATTTTCTGTGTGTGGCACTGCATTTCTGCATTTCAACTGCTTTTTATGGTGTAGAATTTGGTGTGTTGTCTTAGGCTAGGATATCACAAACACTGTTAGACTGGTGATAGAAAATACCCAGACCTGTTCCATAAGCAATTTGTCTTCTGGGATATTGCAAGCTTCCCTTCCCTTCCCAGACCCCAGTTCTGATATTTTGCCTCGTCTCTCTGTTTTCTGTTTTCTGCCTGACCCTCTCTTGTGCTGGCATAAATGTCTTAAACAGATCAGAGATCTGTGTTGGGTAAAAGTTAAGGGAAAAAAGGTATGAAAGTCATATGTACATACATATATTTCAAGAGATCATTAACCTTCTGCATACTGAATTATAAACACCATGTAAAAGCAAGTCTGGCTTATTTCGCCTCATTTTCTAAATGAACTTGTATTTCTAGAGAGCGTAAAACTTGACTGAGGCCATTGATGCTGCAGCAATCATCTTGTGTAAAGCAGAAGGAAAACTAATATGAAGTAAAAGCTGAAAAACTGTATCAATATAGCATTTTGTGGCTGAAGTAATACTAGCTTTGCCAATACTCCTTCCTCTGTTGGACACTGGTGTAGGTCTTATAAGGCAAAGAGAGTGGTAAAGCTATAATTTTTCATTTAATTTACCCTTTTCATGTTTTGATGCTACACAGTGTTTGTGGGAACAGTTACTACTGTTACTAGTTACCCTAGCATCTTAAGGGCCACATGTGGGCCAAAGTACCACTGTGGTTAGAGTCATACTAATAGGGGACAAAGTGGTTGTTATTGCCCTGAAGACCTTTGTGGGTATCTGTCAAAAATGTAATTACTTCTCCTCTTATATAAACTTGCACCAATCCTCTGAAGCTATTGATGCTGTGCCAATTCACACCACTTGAGGATTTGACTCCTATTTTTGTAGCTACAACAGGATGTTGTAGCCTCCATAAATGGCTGAAGACAGCCTGTTCCCTTGGTAAGCTGCAGTCCTCTGTTTGCAGCTCCAGCTGTCATCTGGAAGCTCGTTGGGCAGCTCCTTTGCTGGGAGCTACCACTTCCCAGCTGCCACTTCCCAACATGCTGCTCTTCACACACTGAGACAAAACAGTCATTTTCATTCCCAAGGACAGAAATGTTTAACTTTTTTCTCTTGTCACCCTGCAGTACATCAGCATTGCACTGGTACAGCTTTCCAGCTGCTGCTTCTTGGGTTGTTGCTGGTGTCTCTCTCAGGCAAGTGGCCATTCAAGGTTAAAGTGTGGTATCTGAATGTGTGAGGGTGAGAACTGCTTGTGCCTGGGACATGCTGGTTCTGCATCCTGCCTGCCAGGATGTGTCTTCCGACAGACACATTTTCATTTCGAGCTTTCATACCTGAACACTCCCATCTTTATACCCTTAGAAGGTCAGCTCATCCTGAGGATAAGGACTTGGGGGCTGTTGGTTGATGAGAAGCTCAACATGAGCCAGCAATGTCTGCTTGCAGCCCAGAAAGCCGACAGTATTCTGGGCTGCATCAAAAGAAGCGTGACCAGCAAGTCAAGGGAGGAAGGTGATTCTCCCCCTCTACTCCACTCTTCTGAGACCCCACCTGGAGTACTGTGTCCAGTTCTGGAGTCCCCAACATAAGAAGGACATGGAGCTGTTGGAGTGAGTCCAGAGAAGGGCCATGAAGATGATCAGGGAGCTGGAACACCTCTCCTATGAAGACAGGCCGAGAGAGTTGGGGTTCTTCAGTCTGAGAAGAGAAGGCTCCGGGGAGACCTCACAACAGCCTTCCAGTACCCGAAGAGCCTACAGGAAAGCTGGAGAGGGACTTTTTAGAAGGGCATGTTGTGATAAGACAAGGGGGAATGGTTTCAAACTGAAAGAGGGTAGATTTAGATTGGATATTAGGAAGAAATGCTTTACTGTGATGGTGGTGAGACAGTGGCAGAGGTTGTCCAGAGAAGCTGTGGCTGTCCCCTCCCTGACAGTGTTCAAGACCGGGTTGGATGGGGCTTTGAGCAACCTGGTCTAGTGGGAGGTGTCCCTACCCATGGCAGGGATTGGAACTGGATGATCTTTAAGGTCCCTTCCAACCCAAACCATTCTATGATTCTATGATTATATGTGCAACAGAGAGTCCTACAATGATGGCAAGCCTCCCACACTGGCCCGGGCATGTTTTAGGTCCTGTCCATACTGTACTTGTGGACTGAACTTTAGGTTGCCTCAGTTTTAGTGATTGTCCACACTGCAAAGTCCTTAGCTTGACTCCCAGTGGCTATTTAGCCCTTCTGAAGGCTGTGCTCAATGGCATGTGAGGTTAACTCTGTCCCCTTGCCTCTTCCCCTCACCCTTTTGCATGTCACGTTTGGAACTTGCTGCTGTAATCTGGAGTCAAACAAAGAAAGTCTCCCATGTGCTACCCCAGTTCCCAGCTCTTCCACCATGTGTCCTCTCTTGTGTTCATTTAGAGCCAAGCCCTGTAGAGGGGCTGGTATCTTATCAAGCTCTGCTCAAAGAGCCCAATGTAGAAAGTTGCATGGTGAGCGTTGGATGGGGAAAAACTGGACAGACAGCTCATGTGGCTCACACAGGGGAAAGGAAATCTGTAGTGTAGTTCTGTGCCCAGGAGGTGATCCAAAAAGCTGATGACCTTTCTTTTTTTGTGCCATTTTGAAGCAAATTGTCCTTTCAGAGGAGAGGAAGAATACCAGCTCAGAGGTAGGCCTTTAAGCTTTTAAGTTAAGCCTAAAATCTTTTACCTAATTATGAAGGAAAATACAAAAGCAGTTTGTGGCTTTAGGTCAGTAGGTATTGTGACAAGTTTTGTTAGTCCCCCAAAACTCAATTTAAAAAAGAATCCCATAATCCTTGAATTAAGAACCATGTATAAAATGCCTCCCTGAAGAACGTTTTAATTATGTTTTTATCTACTTTTAGAGAAAGTACTTTTTGCAGATGGCAGATCTCATGTCATTATACCAGTAGGTGGACTACCGTGCTGGAGCATCATGTGCTTCTTAGTTTAACTTTGCTAGTTTAGCAAGTTATGTAACAAAAGCAGTTTAGAGAGAAGATATTTGGTGATGCCAGAAATGGTTACCAAATGGGAAGAGGACTGTACTGTGTCAGCCTGCAAGATCCATTCACCTAATTGCCTCATAGGCAGTGGCTAGGGTTAGGGGTTAGGGTTAGTGGGTGGTCCCTGAAGCATGTCAGACAGGGTATAGATCGTATAAACCCAAAACCAGTGGAGACAGAAAGTAGAATTTAGTAAAGAACAACAAACATTGCTCTATTGTACTCCCATTAGTAATATCTAATGCTAAAAATTCTCTGCTTTGGATACCAGATGCCAGGAAAATAATATGAAATTCCTGTATCATTGGCAAGTCTTCATAAGCCAGTGGGCAACAGGAGCAGAAAAATAAGCATCTTTTGATGCCTGAAATGTTGTTATTTTTCAAATAATAAATTGCGTGGGATCCCTGCTGGGACTGACAACTGGTCGAGGACTCAGTAGTATCACAAGTGAGAGATGGACAAGCTGAACTGAGATATGTCAGAGCCATATAGCTGCAGATTCTGAGTTACCAAGCCCACAGAATTACAGAACCACAGAATCAGTAAGGTTGGAATGGACCACAGTGGGTCATCTGGTCCAACATTCATGCCCAAGCAGGGTCATCCTAGAGCACATGGCACAGGAATGCATCCAGATGGTTCTTGAATATGTGCCGTCAGAAAGACTCCACAGCCTCTCTGGGCAACCTGTTCCAGGGTGCGGGAACTCACGCAGTAAAGAAGTTCTTCCTCATGTTCAGGTGGAACTTTCTGTGCATCAGTTTCTGTCCATGGCCCCTTGTTCTATTGGTTGGCACTACCGAAAGGAGCCTGACTGCATCCTCTTGACACCCACCCTTTGGGTAAATTCACAGAGTTCCCTTCTATGCAGATGCTGCTCTGCCATATCAGGCCCCTTCATTGAGCAATTTATATCTGTTCTAAATCTATATAAACCTTAGTACTTTCTTTTAAGTCAGAGTTTGTATAGATAGAAGGCTGAACTCTGTTGCTCTGCATACTCTCCTATAACTATAGAAATAAACTGCTCTGCCTGACCTGAATCACAAAGTAGACTGCATGTTTATTCTGTGACAATTCCTACACCAGGTGTGGAAGGGAGGGGAAAATTGCACTATTCGTTTCCACCTTTGTTGAAAACAAGAGGCATGCCTTTTTCTTAATTTGTGTTTAACTTTGTGTATTTATGCTTCCCTAAAAACAACTATTCCATACAATTTAGCTTTCTATTTGGTGTTAAAACTATGGAAAATTCTGTTTTCATGTGGGCTGAGGAAGAAAGATGTACACCACACTAACAGCAGAAGAATTGAGTAGAGGGACAGCAGAAATGGTGTCACTTCTTTAAGGTGACCTAGGAGCCTTTGCTTTCTATCTTGGGCAACCCCTCTTGTTAATGGTTAATGATGAAAATGCATATGGAGGTCCATACACACAAGAGTTAACAGGAGCCCACCTCCCTTTTCAGAGCCAGACACCTGATGGTTATAGCTTTTACTCTGATATATTTGCAATTCTGTGCCAGTCTGTAGATGCAAGGTCTTTTGAGAGATTTTGTTGAGCCCTTGTTGCCATAAATGTTTCACGAATGTAAACACCAAGCATCAGCTATACTAAAAATGCATTTTTGTCTGTTCCTGCCTTTGTACTCCTTACAGTCAGTGGTGACTCCTGTTGACAACAGAAAAGAGCAGTATAGTTAAAGCATATTATCTATGTACCTGTCATGACTTCATGTAGCTTGAGCATGAACTTTGCTTTTCCCTTTTTATTCTTGATATAAACAGATATATTTTTTTGCATCTCTCACCAAATAGATTTCACATAAATCTCAAGGCCCTATAGCTGTTTTTTTATTATTTTTTTTTTAGTGTTGGAGAGACAGAGTTTATAAGAGATGCCACAGATTGGTCGCTAACAGCAACACTGTAATATTCTTCTCTAAGCACTTTCTTGAAGCACTTTTATTTCCTTTCCATATTGGTTTCCTCAGCATCCTCCCCTACCCTCCAAACATTTCACATCCCAAATTCAGTCACAGTGTGACTGGAATACTTGAGATAAAGCCAATACTGTAATCATGGAACTAATTTATGATTTAATTTTATTGATTATACAGTAATTATGCATTTGTCTGAGTAGTTGTAAAATAATGGGAAAACAGTTGATAATGCTTTATCAAATGGTTTATAATGCTCCTGAAGTGCTTTTAGATTTACAGTATTATAAATGGTTATAGTTCAAGCCTAAAGTGAGTTAGAACTAAAGCTAATTTTTTCTGATCTAAAGATCTTTTTCCAAAAAAGGTATGACCACTTCATTTTTTTTAATAGAGCTGAAGTTTTCTGAAGCTGGACTCTGCTTGACAGATAATTATTTTAGGAAGTTTGAGCAGAAACAGTTTGGTACAATGGATAGATACTCTTTTTAACTTTCATATTTATAAAGAAAGATGTCTTTTTTCATGAGGAGACTAAAGCATCTCAACAGGAGACACTGGAAACCTGAAGTCTGGAATGGAGATAATCTGTTAGGCTCAATAGAAATAATCCAGTTTGATTTAGCCTGATTATACACATTTAAATTGCATGCCTTGACAATTGTTTGGCTACATGTGTATTAACCAAGACATCAATAGGAAATCTGGATCTCATTTGATGTCCTGCAGATGGATTGGATATTAAACTGATGAATGAGAAAGGGTTTCAACCAGGAGCACTAGGGTAATGGTAAATGTAGTCCATCTTTGTCACTTACTATGCAGAGAATTTGTGACTAAGTATTAAAGGACTGAAGATTGTATTGTATTGCACCACATTTGCATAAGACAGCAGAGCTGAGTTGGTGTGCAGCCTTTGAATACTGTACCTTTAAGCTCCTTGTTTTGCCATCCTACTGTTCCACTGGTAAATCTGAGCAATTTCATATCAGCATTGTTTTGTCAGCTTTGGTGGTGCTATGCTGATTTATATCAGTGAAAGACCTGCCTAACAACCTCATTAATAATCAATATGATGTGAATCATGTTGTGTCATGCTTCTATTTAACCCTTGTGCTTTATCTGCCCTGGCACAGGGTATTGAATCATAGAATCATAGAATATTGCAAGTTGGAAAGGACCCATAAGGATCATTGAGTCCAAGTTCCTGCTCCCCACAGGACTACCTAAAACTGTTCCATATGACTAGGGGCATTGTTCAGATGCACCTTGAACTCTGACAGGCGTGGTGACATGACCACTCCCCTGGGGAGCCTTTTCCAGTGACCAACCACCCTTTCAGTGAAGAATCTTTTCCTAATGTCCAGTCTGAACTTCCCTTCATACAGCTCCATTGCATTTCATGTTTACACCTAGTTTGAGGGGCCAATCTAAATCCCTTTTAATCTGTGACAATCTTTAATTAATTTGACTTAGAAATTAATCAGGCTTTGCCATGATTAAGCAAGACATTCAGCCAACCACGTGTCTTAACTTGGAAGCATGTGAGTGATCCTGTTGAAGTGAGAGTTTAGGATGCACTTAAGTACCTGCCTAGACAGGGGATGTAATTAAAGATCTAGAGCGATATCATAGAATGATTTTTGACTCAGTGACTGATACTAGGATCACATCAGATTGCAAATTCAGCATGACTTAGAATGTAAATACACACTGCCATATCCCTGTGATAGCTCTTATTTTAAACCTGAACATGATCCTTCCACTCTTTTCTTCCATTGCGCAGACAAGTAAGAGCTGTTTAATGTCTCCTTCAATCTTGCTAAACAGTGGCAGATGTAGATTGCCTGTGCACCTTCTAGCACCCCACAAACTTTTTGTCAGAACTGTTTCTCCTTGTATTGGCTTTTCCACCTTTGACTTGTGCCAAAGAAGCAAAAATGAATAATGATTATTTGTTCAAACAGCAGGAATATAGCAAAATGTGTTTGAGCTATGCTATGAGGATATTGGATTTGCCACTTGATCTAAATGAATGCTGAATGTAAATAAAACTTAATATTCAGAGTTCACCCTATTTTAGAGCAGCAGAGGCACATCATTAAAAAAATTTCTGACATGTCAGTGAGCAATGAATTCACATGCAGTGCAGCACTGTAAAGACATAACAAGCAACTGTATGTATATATACTGTATATAACTGCTGGTGTATAATGTGCCAGTGCATAGAAGATGATACACAGAATGAGACAAGGAATAGCTCCTTAGGGAATAAGATGCTTCAGGCCTAGTCCTGGGGTAGTGTAAGAGGCATATGTCTCTGCTGAAAGAGCTGGAGCTCGACTGATTTACAGCAGTCTGAGTGCCAGCTCTTTCTCATTAGTGAACGGAGATGATGTTCTCTCTATTATAACTTTTTCCTCTCCAGCTTAATAAAATTACTTCGGCTGCTGTGTTAAGGTTTCACCATTCCTAGCCATCTGCTGCTGAGTCTCATCTTTCCACTTAGACTGGTGCTCTGTCCTTCTTCTCCCCAGTTCTCTGTGCTGAAGCTTGATAAGCTATTCTCTCCTTTAATTGGAAATGGATCTTGACAGTGCTTTCTGACTGGTTGTCCTCAACAACTTATCTGGAGACTACAGAAAGTCACCACCTGTTCAGAAGGCTTAAATTTACCATACAGGGATGGTAATAATTCCACTGGAAAAATGGGGAGTCTGCAAACTGATAAAGGTTTAATGTCAGAGTGGTTGACTTTTGCAGCCTGAATGAGGTGACAGCAATGCATGGCAGGAGGGCAGGAAATGAGCATAGTTTGAAACAGGAGAGGTCTAGGCTGATGTAAGGAGAAACTGTACCACTATGAGGACAGCCAGGAAGGTTGCTCGGAGAGGTTGTGCCATCTTCATCCTTGGAGGTTTTCAGAATGTGACTGGACAAGGCACTGAGCACCCTGGTCTCATCTCATGGCTGACCAGCTCTGAGCAGGAGGTTGGACTAGAGACCTCCTGTGGTCCCTTCCAACCTAGATTATCCCATGATCCCCTGACATTCATGCATGGATTGCAATGAGAACTCTTTCTGGGCTATTCAGAACTGGCTATCATGAGTCTGGAGACTTTAATGGATCTTTTTATGTTACAGAAATATTTAGTCAGAATCCAGAAACAAAACTGTACCAGTAGATCAGAAAATAAAGAGAACACTTCATGGCTGGTGACCCCATGATCATAATAACTATTCTCTTCAGGCCATGCATTATGCCAATGGAAAAGACATAGCTAAGGAATTCCTTTTAGGCTATCCTTAACATTTTGGTGATACTTCTGTGTTCAAAAGCAGAGTTAAATATGCAGCTATATACTTATATATATGTACATACGCATACATTATATTAATTATTCTTTTACAAGGGTTACACTAGTACAAGATTTTCAGCTGCTTGGTGTGTCGTCTGCTCTAACCATAACAGTAAATCCAGCTGAGCCATTTCTTGCTGTAATGGTATTGATGGTATGTTGTCTAACTGCTGCAGCCACTGGAGCTGAACCTGAGTTACCCTGTTTGTGCTTGTTGCCTCTTATTATGCCCAGGTTGCATATTTGACCAAACAAGATATGGATGGTGTTTAATGTAGATTGTATTTGAATAATGGCAATTAGAATAAATATAAATCACTGATTTAACATGTCCAAGTATCCCCTGCAATTTATGGTAATTAACTGCAAGCAAGCACTAAGTTAATAGGTACAATTTTCAGTAGATGTTCTTTCTCTAACAGGAATCTCGCATTGGCTGTACTTGCCTGTAGCTATTGCTTAGCTGATGTGTTTACTACCAATGCATGTTTGCAAGATCATAATTAAGTGGAGAGCATATGCTATTGTTGTATATGTGACCTCTCTGGGAGGGTATTTATCAACGGGTGTTTTTGTCTCTGTCCTGGGGTTATTCTAGTGCAATGGAAGACACTCAGATCAACAACAAGTGTTGGCAAAATTGTGGCTCTTAGCAGTGCCAGCCTACAAGGGAATTTTTGAACCTGCCTGTATAGTCTGTGACAAGTGAGTAGCGGCAGGCAGAAGGGTTACTAGAGTTCACCAAGGGCCTGCAGAAAGCATGGATTACTCAATTCTCACAGAGCTTTTGCTGCCAAATGAAGAGGAGAACCTTGTAGGATAAATAGCTGTTATCTGTATTTCGAATATGCCTTCCAAGTGAGATGGAAGGTGTTCTGCCTTACAGGATTATCTGGCTGTTCATCCTGTCACATGAAACAGTCATCCTTTGGTTGTTATAGAACATGGGCTGACAACATAGGGGCCACAAGATAGTTTCATAAGGTCACAGGCACCATCTCTACAGCTCTAGAGAAGGAGGCAGAGATCTTACTCAGAACCTTTATTTACTTATGTTCACATATTATTTAGGTTCACTGACACAAAAGTTGTTTTGAAAGAGATTAAAAGCTTATATTTCTAACCAAATCCAGTTTGCAAGGCTGTACACAGAATTTCTGTTGCCATCTACTCTGAAAATTTCTTTCCTATTTATTGTAAGAGTAGTCACAGAGATTGAGATTCTGACATGGTTTCTCTCCTTTTCTTGAGTGAAATATTTGACTTTTAGCTCAGATGTTTAGCTAGTGTGCACTTGGATAGCTTCTTCAGTCCTTTATGGTTTCATTACTAATTTTTGTGGGGGTGGAGCATGATAGATGTGGGAGAGAAGATAATGATGAAACTATGGCATGCAGAAAAATATCAACATGACTCACCCATCTGTCGTTATTGGTAGTTATTATACACGTTTGTTGCTTTTGAACACACCTTCCGTGGCCTTTACTTTCATCCTCCATGTCACCCTGTCCTATACCTACTTTGTTATGGTTTTGTAAGTCTTTCTTTGGGCAGAGCTCAGGAGAAATAATTTAGAAGTTGTCTCAAATTTAACTTCTCAATTGGATGCAAGATACATATTCCCTGGGCAAAGTTTTGGGGTAACTCATGGCAGCATGACTTTCTTCAGAGAACTTTTCTTACTGACTTAGTCTGAGGAAAGAATGGCACAAAACTTCTTTGCCCCTTTTCTGTAATTTACCATCTCAGTAACCAGAGCTCAGCAGATTGCTTCCTGTTTTAACCAGACAGAACATGTCCTTTCAGGCCGCACCATGCAACCCAGCAAACTGCTGCTTTTCATCAAAGGAAAATACTTCCTTATCCTTCCACTTCCCCTTCCCAATGCTTTTCACGTGTAACCCCCTGCTACAAGTTTGGTACAACTCTTGCTTATTGCATACTGCTGTTACAGCTAAAGAAAGCCCTCTGTCTAATTACTACCTATTACTCCAGCACAATATTTGTACTGCTCTGTTGACTTTAAAAGGCATATTAACTCAAGAGTGACTTGGGCCAGTTACCCTAGCCATTGTCATATATTTTATTTTCTTGGTCAGCCCTACTTTGAGCAGGAGGTTGGACTCAAGAGCTCCTGAGGCCCCTTCTGACCTGAATTATTCTGTTATTCTATGATTAAGTGATGCTGACTGAAAGATGCCATCACACTCTAACAGATAACCTTCCTATTGTGCTCATTGTATAGTGGAATATAATTGCTAACATAAGTAAGGGAGAGATGGCAAGCATGGAATTCACTTTGCATTGTACTGAATAATAGTGCTGGGCTGTGGTGTTTGGGTTTTTTTTAATGACATGGAGTATTTTGTGTTTTCAGTGATACTACGCTTATTGTGGAAAAACATTTCTTGGGGAAGTGTTTAGTGCTTCCTGAAAGTTTCAATTCTGGTATCACTTGAAATTAGCACATTAGCAGGCTCTTATTGCTTTTGAAGCTTTGCATTCGCCTAGGGAGGACATGACTTTTTTGCACACCCTTTGCCAATGATGGAATCACTGGAAACTGAAGTGTATTTTGTCTCATGGAACAGCTAGTTGTTATTTTTAGACACTAAATAATTTATTTGGAGTTATATTCACCCTTAATTATAGGCATTAATGACACAGTTAGCATTTTTCAAAAGACAGAGTAAGAACAGGATACTAATTAAGGGTGCTGGTGAGGCTTTTACATGAAATCACTGATGTCCTCTACAAGTCCCTGTAATGCCTTGACTCATGTTGCTTAGATTAGAAAGGGAAACTTAGGACCAATTTTATACTAATTATTAACTATAAAATCAAGAAAATATTTCTTCAAAGCTATACTACTTTTGATGATACTTATTTAAGGCTGAAGTAATACAACTACCAAATCAAACTCATGCTAGCAGGTTAACACCAGTACTGACTTGGAATAAAAATTCTCTCCACTGTTAAGCTATTCTGTGAACACAGCATATCGATCTGTATAAATTCCAGGAAGGAATTCAAGGAAGAGTCTAGTGACTCTAAAACCCTGACTACAGTATTTTGCCAAATGCAGTCAATTTAAAGGATCAGATAAGGAAACCAAAATAAATTTTGTGTCTGAACTGCAGCATTATAGTGAGTGCTCCTTGTAAGCTGTCTGGTCTCATACATAGGTTAACATTTCCTCGCTAGTTCTCTCTCTAATTCAGGCCATCACTGATGCTCTGGCAAAATGAAGTTTGGCAGCTCTTGGCTGGCAGTTTATAGCTGAATGTTTTTTACTTTTTTAGGTTGCTCAAACAGAGAATAGAGAACATGCTTTATTAAGTACCCATATGGGGCTGTTTAGGACTGTAGCACTTCTCTTGTGGAGCTTCTTCTCCTTGCAGATTTTTTACACTGCTCAGATGCACATAGGACAAGTTACATTTTTATACCTCTTATGCCTCCATTGGGAAATTAAAAACCTAAAGAGGTTGTGGAGGATATCATGCTAAAGATCCTTCATGGCAGCACTTTGCCCAGTTATCACAAGGCATTTTGAGTTTGGCAGCGTCAGCATCACTGCGCAGAATAAAGCCCCCACTCCCTGCTCAGCCTGAATCTAAAAAGTATGAAAGTCAGCTTTCTGAGAAAGCTCTTTCCCTCTCCTCCAGCTTCCTCGTGACTGCACCCTGCCTGACATGTTACTGGCTTGTTGAAATCTTAGCCACAAACTGGCAAAAGTAAGTGACTGGAAAGATGCAGCTGCTTGGCATTCAACTTTTGAAATGCAGAAGTAGTGTAAAAATCTTATAGGCAGATAGTACAGTTCTCTTAACAAGGAGCTGGTTTTGCACTTGAGGGAGTCAGGAGTATTGCTTCTTGTTTGCAACCTCCCTTTTGGCTTTCTTCAGGTGTGACAAGAGGCAAGCAAATTTGTTTGCTGATGCTGCAGATTCCTGTTTCTGAGGGTCTGGAAATGCCAGCCACTCAAGCCCTTACCCTTGGTCTGCATTGCCGCTGCCTTGCATACCTGCTCCATAGCCCTCAGTGGTGCTCCAGACCTCCAGTGCAGCAGGATGGCCCATCACAAGCTATTTTCAAGAGAGTCAGCATCTGCACACCAAATGAATCCACACCCTCCTCTCCGTCACCACTGTGGATGTGTGAGTACTGAAGAAGTCTGCTTTTTGAGAAAGCAGTGTGAACATCTTATGGACAGATGGCACTATTCTCCTTGACAACTAGTCTGTTCTGTAGACTTTATATTTAGGGACTTACTTAAACCCCAAGTCAACCAGCTCATGTTTAGAGTTTCATCCCAGTAGAAATAAGCTGATAGATAGTCAGTGCTTTTGTATTAGCTGGGTTTTCCTAGGAAATCAGACTTTAAATACAGGAAGTTTACTTAAGACCTGCACTAGCCTGCACATTTTTTTTCTCTCATACCATGCCGCAGAGCTGTAGGATGGCAAAAACATCACAGAAATACATGTATTAAAATGTTCAGCATGTGTTGGCTTGCAACTAGTTTTTCTCACTAGTTGTCTCATAATAATCTCAAACCATTTATCCACAGTACTCTAGACAGACATTGAGGTCCAGGGGAAACACTTGCCTCAAAGGAATAATATCCTCGAGAAAGAGTATGGGCTAATGGTTCAGTCACCTTACCAGCATTGTGTCACATTTATGAACCATTGTAAAGATGCAGGCAAGTAGGGTTACTCTTTCCTGGCTGCCTCAGATGATCTGCATGGAGACAGAGAATGCAATGCCGGGGGAAGGCCCATCCAAAGGATTTTCTCACAGACTGGGCAGAAAAATAGAACTGTCTTGGACAGTTCTGCCATGGTAGTCTATAGGGTTTG
Organism: Aegotheles bennettii; assembly: GCA_013398125.1. NCBI lineage: Eukaryota > Metazoa > Chordata > Aves > Caprimulgiformes > Aegothelidae > Aegotheles > Aegotheles bennettii. Next base: position 14,134 of record VZRW01008797.1, read on the forward strand.
AGTTTCTTTTCAGACAGAAGGTTTGAAAAAATATTTGCTGAATTTCTTTTTATCTGTATTTATATTTTTTTAATATTGCATTAGGAAGAGATTTATTTTAAAAGTCTAACTCACTAAATATTACCAGTCTGAGAATTCAGAGATGCTCTTTCTGTATCTCTCTTCAGTTTGGGATTCAAATAGGGAAAGGCAGATCAAAACTGGAACAGATATACCTCCTGAGTACTCCTGATAAATGCAAAATGAAATTCAGATCATGAAAATGTGGAGAGTGAAAGATACCGTCAGGTTTTGCATTTGTAAGGTAATGAAGTGCTAACAAATCAGAAAATCCCTGTCAAAGACTGAATGTTGACTACCTGGATGGAGAAACTACACTCCAGACCAGGGCAGATTTAGATCTTTTTGAAAACTTCTGGAAGTAATTGACAGCTGGCACCGTTCTGGCAGGCACCTGAAGGTCAGTGTTACACTGAGAAATTCTGTTAGATGAGAATGACAATGGGAGTAGGAATAGCAAGGCTAGACATTACTGTCTTGTTAACTGTATTCTCTTACCAGAGACTCTGGAGTCGTGTTATGTTATTTGGATAACATTTTATCTTAGTCCTTTCATTTCCAAGACCCCAAGCAAGGGGCACAATACAGCCCTTGTTATATTCATGTAAATCTCAAACACTTAAAAAATGCCTGTAGCTGTACTCAGGAAACAAAAGATTGAAAAGTGCTGTGATCCAAGGCATTTCAATGACCTCTGCTCCTAAGATGTTTAGGTCTTTTTATTCTTGTGACTAGAAAGGTGAGCAAGGATAGGTTAAATGCTTGTGTCTGTATAAATTAAATAGAGGTGTTTTCTGAATAGATATAAAAGTATGAACATGTGATGCTGCTGCCTTTAGATCCTATTTCTTGAATTGTAAGAACTAGTTTCAGAAGTAGCAGAATTCATAAATCCTTATGTACTTCTTATAGTTGTTTGCTTTTTTAACAGTTGTATCAAAGCTGCTTTGTCAACACACCCCTTATTTGACACCAGTAAACTAACTGCGGAGTGAGTTTTTCTGGTCAGTTAAGTTCCAGTGGTTGGGGAACAAGTAGCATCTCTGTCCCATGTGCATCCTTTGCTGTTGATGAGTGTTTACTGCAGCCTTTCCCTTAGTGAGCATCCTGATAGAGTCACTTTGCCACCCATTCACCTATTTTCCTAAAACCTGAAGGAAATCTGGATCTTTGTGATTGCTGTCTCTGTCAAATTTGACTGTAATTGGACCATGGGTTCAGAAGTTACAAATAAAAACACGCACCCCTGTAGCACGTGACTGCTGAAACTCAGTTTCCCACAGGACACCACTAGGATACATAGACTAACAGATAGCAAAACAGGGTTTTCTACTCTAAAGTGGCAAGCTTTGCATTTGGGCACACTTCCAACCTCAGCCCAGGACTTCACTGTCTTTCCAGGGCTCCATACGGATACCCATGCACTGATCTGTCTGAGTAAACTCAGCAGTGTTCTCTGGACTTGAGTGATGTTAAAACTCCCCCATCCTTTCCCCATTACTTTACTCACCTGCCTGTCTCTTTGGTCACAACTTCGCTGCTGCTTCTAGAATGAAAATTCTTGAAAGTCCTTGGTATCTGTGGATATGTAAGATATCTCCAAACAGAAGAGGCACACCAGACTCAGTCTGCAGGCAGCCTTCTCATTATAGTTATCATTATCCCATGAAGCAGATGTGCTGTCAGCTATTGAGCAAGAATGAATGGAAAGGGAAGGGCATCTTAAACATATTGGGTTGTAATGAGATTCCAGACAATTTTTAAATGGAAGCTGTCTCTTTAGCCTACATGTGAATGAATATTTACACCCTCAAAATACGATTACATCCTTCATTCATTTCCTAGTTCAGGTGGAATAGGTGATGTATCTGGGAGACGGCGTATGTGGAGAGAAGATCTAGTAGCCTCTTTTACAGGTAGATGTCAGGAACTTCTCATCAGTGTTTATACAACTCATCATTCCTGTCTCCTGCTCCTCATAAACATGGATAATAATAGGTATGGCACATACCTCATTGGCATTCCTATGGAGAACAATTAAAACTTTGAAGATGTAAATGTTTAACTTTGTTTATAGTCCAGCTGGAAGCAAGAGATGCCAGAAATTACATAAGCTCCCTAGGTATGAATAAGCTCCATATAAGCATCTGCTTCCCTTCTTGGTTAATTGTTTGGTAGTACCTTGCATAAAAAGGTTCTGATTCTGAGTGGGAATCAATGAGGTCTGCCTGATTACAAATGACATTAAATGATAATTTAACTGTTGGCATGTGTTGGGTATCCATGGGCAGGGATGTAGCTCCCCTTCTCACTGGCACTGTCCTCTTAGTATGGAAATAGGGAGAAGGACTTTTTCTCTGAACATTACATTTGTTACTTCCTTATTGTATCCTATAAGGAAAAATAAATATAATACAGACAAAGTACTCACTTTCCATCAAGGCAGAATATCAAAAGGCAGCAGCAAAATGAGCTGCGGTCCTCACAACAAGGGAAAAGATATGCTGATGTTTGCTGATGAAGTATATCATAGGTGGAGGCATTCAAAAGAAATATAATACAAAAACTGTAGGAATTGGCAAGTGTTTGCCAGGACTCGATGACATCGGCCTGGGAGTTCCTAAGGAACCAAAGAACAAAATGGCAAAAATTATGCTCTTTATCATTCAGAACACCTGCTTGTCTGGAGAGTTGCCTGTGTTATACTACTCTTCTGAGAAAACCTGCTAGAAGGAAATATTCTGAAGCAAATCATTAGAGATGGAATTACATGGCATTGTGATGTGAGCAGTATAATAGAGGTTGAAATAGTCTTGCCTTTATAAATCATGATTCTGAAATAAACTTCTTAGGAACACTAGTGAAGCAGATTTTTGGCTGCTAGGTTCCCAACCAATATAAAATGGCAGTCACCTGACTTCAGTGGTGTAAGGCCAAGCTACATAGGCTAAGGGGGATAAACCAAACTGTTCATGATAAAGAACTGAAGTTTTCTAAATAGCTTTTTTGAAGTGCCTTGTTAGAAGCCATTAAGAAAGGCTAACATTCACAGGCTGAGTAAGCTTTGAGGAGGATTAAAAATTGGTTGCTGGTTAGAAAATAAAAGTCCCTTTCTCATTAAAGCAGCCAAACCTGCTGAGAACACAGAATTATTTAAGATAACCAAGACTCAGGGAGAGTAAAAAAGTTCTAGAAAAGCTAGTATAGTATTACTTACCCTTCCCATCTCCCCCCTTCCTACTGCTGACTGCACACTCCTGCAGTTTCCCCTTGTTACAGCACAGGCAGACGCACAGCCTTTATGAACTGACTTGCCTCATTATAAAAAGAGAAAACTAGTCCAGCTGCAAACCCCAAATATAAATGGAGTGGACAAGTCCTGACTAAGGCTAGAAGGAAAGTGACCACAAGCAGCAGTAAAGGCAACCTATACATTACCTCTGGCTGAAAGTGGAAAGGATGTTTCTCAGAAGAAACCTTCTGTGGGGACATCTTATGTTGGTACAAGGTAAGAGGGGAATGATACAGAGAATTTTATTTGAGAGTCATATCTGCAGATATAAATTATTCCACAAGCTACCTGTCTGAGATCTGTGAACTTGCAACACATACGTTAAACTGTGGATGAACACTGGAGGTGGAATCCTGTCTTCACTGCCAATGGGCCTTCTCCCCTCTCCTTCACTGTTGGTTTGCACATTCAAACTGCTTCAGAACTGCAGTTTATTAGGTGTATATGGCTTGTAGTATTACCAAGAATCAGAATACACCCACAGCTATCAACCCCAGCCAGGTGGTAGCCTAATTTAACCATGGTAAGCAGGAACCATAACAGGTACACAGTTCTGACCACGCAACTCCCAGATCTCATGCACGGCTGAGGAAAGTCATGTTTTTCTTTTAAAAAAGGCCTTTATAACATATATCTCTTGAAAGTTTACACAGAGACCTTGACGCTGGTTGTTTAATACAAATTACTGAATGGCAAATGGATATTTATGTTCAACGTAATGCTGACATGGACCTGGTTATTAACCAGCAGGCAGGCAAAAAATAAATTTTATTTGTGGGACTGGAATTTTACAAGCACTGAAACAGTAACAGACAGTGCTAAGTCATTCTCCACAGTCAACATTGATAAAAACAGCAAGTGGCAAAGGACGAAAGCTCCAGCCTTTCCCAGGCACTGAAAGATTAGCCCAGTAGCCAACAGGGAAGTAGAACATCTTCCTCTGTATTGTCAGCTTGTATTGTGGCTCATGCCCTGACTCATCCTGTTTAGAACAAAATAAATGACAGACAAAAGTGATACCTTCTTGCTGCTGTTGTTCCACCCTTTCAAGATCCCAAGCCCTTTCATTAATGTTATTTAAAATCTCAGTTCTCTTACTTTAATTACTTTCTGACAATAGGGGCCAAACTCATTGGGGTATATTTCACTGAACACATAATTTTTTGTGTTCTCCTGGAAAAATAAGTGTTGACATTACTAAAGCTGAAGAAAAGAAAGTGGACTAAATGACTGATTAGAAATCATGTGAGTTAAAAAAAAATCCCACAGTGACAGCTTGGCTTTCGAGTTTCTTTTTTCTTTTTTAGCTTTACCACTCTGTGTTGCTCATACATAGACAACAATGAGCAAAAATCTAGTGTCCAGGACCTGAAGCTGAAAAAATTAACAAAAGTAGTCTAATTTCCAGATGTATGTACAACTCCCAAGGTGGCTAGTGACAGCTACATGTGATCAGCAGCTCTGGAAACCCATCCTACATTCATAGTTTTAAAAAATTACTTTATATTTACACTGTATTTATGTCCTTAAACACACAAATCATATATGTTCTTGCAACCTTCAGTGTCTTTGAACACAGTATTTGGGTCAGTAGCATCTAAACTCAATGCTGCATCCAGCTCAACCCTTCCCCCTTCCTACTCCTCCCCTCCAATAAAACATTGTCTGAAGTGCTGAGTTAGGAACATGAGCAATTTGTGTGAAAATATTTGCTCTTTGAAATGTCTTACACTTAAAAACTATAATAATAATAAAAAAAAGAACCAGGCACCTAAAGCCCTTTAAAGGTTTTTAAAAATTGGTCAGACATCTCATGTAATAGCTTATGTACAAGAAAGAGAGAGAAGGCATGGCAGCTGGATTTGCTCACCCTTTGTTTCTGGCATTATGTAAATTCAGTGTGAATGGTATCAGCCACATCCTGGATTAAAAAAAGAGTCTTGTGTACAGTAGACTGGATTAATCTTTTCTTCCAACATTCGCATAGCCCAAGGACAGGTGAGCGTCCCTGCAAGTGTAGCAGTGTTTCCTATCAAAAGACAGACTGCTGAAGGTATGAGATTGAATTACTGAGCTGTTGTTCATTGCTTTAATTGTTTAGGCCTTTTTTATTAAAAAAAAAAAAAAAAGACTTTATTAACACTTGCAGAGTATCATCTGTAGAGTCTTCATTGTAAAGACACTGGTTAAATGCCAAAGATTACTAAGGCAGCACCCACTTCAAAGTGTAGTCATAATTCAGTCTTCCCAGTTTAGCTGATAAGATGACAGCCATCTTCTGGTGGGTCAAGGCAGGGAGAGAGGAAGTGTTCACAGCAGAGGGCTGTGGGCACAGATCTGTAGCTTCCAACTTCCCTTACGACAACAGTCTTTCAATACTCTTCATGTGTTACTCAAAACATAGGTCACAAAGGTAGGTCACTGTGTTGCTGAGTTGTTTTGGAAACAAGAACAATCAGCTATGGCCCAGTTTTGGAACATTTTCAGCAAAATCGCTGACAACTGTATTTGTAAGGGTGTGTCTAGCACCAGGATCACATCCACATGGGGTTGTAACAGTGTTAGCCCTTCTCCATCTGAGTATTTGCTAATGCAGTCTGAGTTCTTACTTCACACATGATGGTCATGCTGCATCACCGCCGAGTACTGATGGCAACTTGTTTAAATTTCGTGAGATGAATTAATGGATGTCCTAATGGATGTGGCTAATAACCACAAAGGTGAGGATACAGTGTCTCCCTGAACCTCAAAGCACTGGAAGATGACAGCATATCCATGAAAATATTCTTACATGATTGTCCTATTCTTGTATTTTTTTTCCCAAAAGCTTGTCTTTTGCTACTGTCTGAGACAAGATACTGGATCAGAGTCAGATTGTTGTTGACATCTCACATATCTTGTAGTGGTGCAGTGCCCATTGTGGTTTCTTTAGACAACATCTTTGAATGCATTGTGCTCTTTTGGCACCTTTCTTGTTCTTCTGCCCTTTACAGAAAAGTTAGACAGATGGAAGATCTAGACCACTTTCTCTTTGTAGTTCAGTAACCATTCTAGGCAAAAGAAAATAATGTTCTGTTTATCAAATTATTTATCAGGTTATTTTAATATTTAGCATTTTTTACTGATTGCCCTTTGAAAGAGACAGAAGTTCACGCTTCTCTTTTAGCATCTATCTCTGTGACGTTACACTTATTCTGTGTTGAGGATATTTGTGGCTGAGTAACATTCTGAACTGGAGCTCTCAGCTCTCACATAGAACTGGCAAAAATAATCACAGTCACCAAGTAGAAAATGGAAGACAGTTCTAAATCTCAGTGGAGTTCAAGGAAATGTTTTGGCTAGAAAAACAATGGGAAAAGTTGTAACTTGTACTTTGCATTTCAACAACACTTTGATAACTTATCTTATAACATGTCTTAACTTATAACATGTCTTTTGATTTGGATTGAACCATAATTATTATTTCTCCAGCTTTTGGTGTGATCATCAAATAAAAAGTTCACTATTTGTTTTCCCTAACTCAGGAGAGACAAGTTCAGTTCCTACATCTGCCAGTACTTTTCAGTGTGACCTTGAACACTTGCTCCCATACTCAAGCCCCTTTTTATAAAATGATGGCAATGTTTACAGTCTCTTTTATAAAATGCTTTGAGATGTGTGGATGAAGAACACTGTAGGAGATCTAGTTTATATGCTGTCATCAAAGGGAAAATAGGATTCACATGAGTGGCAATCACAGTTTTCAATCTTACCTTTTTCTGGGGGTATTTTCAGCTCCTCTGATGGAGAAGGCCTTAGAGCCTACAAACCAAATATAGCTGAAAATCTCAGAAACCAAAACCACTGGTAAAGTGCACATCAATATCTACAGTGTTGTTAGGTCTATCTCTGATGGTATTGTTAATCAATACTTCATTAATAATAATTACAACAATAAAAATAAATCACAGAGAGATAGCAATTATATTTTTTCTTGGTGCTTTGATGCAAATTGGTTTGGTCTACAGAGAATAATATGTTCTTCTTTTCCCAGGGAACGACATTTTATCATTGACGTTTCCACAGATTTGAAAGAATCAATGATTCCTAGAGTAACTGAGGCTAAAAGGGAGCTCTGGAGGTCTCTGGTCTCATTGCCCACTCAAAGCAGGTCAGTTACATCAGGTGGCTCAGGGTCTTATCCAGCTGAGTTTTGCAAAATGGAGATCCCCAACAGGCCTCTCTGGGTCCCTGTTCCAGTGGTTGATGACCCTCACAGTGAAAAGTTTTTCTTAATACCATATTAGAGTTTGGCAATTTGCAGCTTGTGCCTGCTACATCCCATCCTGACACTCTGCACCTCAGAGCAGGGTCTCACTCCCTAGACTGTCACTTTCATTCAGATGTACTTCACACCCCTTATTGTAGACCAAGGCACAAGTCAGAGTCCTGGAAGGCAGCTATATATAAGCCACCCTTCCACTTTGCAATTAAGTTATCAGAGATCTGGTAAAGAACCTTTATACAGCCCAGGCCTTTAGTTCAAACCAGACCTGGCACAGAATCATAGAACAGTTTGGGTTGGAAGGGACCTTAAACATCATCTAGTTCCAAAACTCTTTCACTTTCACGTGTACATGGTTTTTTAAACACCCTTTAAGCCTCCAAACTCCACTCCAAGGCCAGCTTATTCTCCTTAATGCTACAGCTGTAGTCCATAATCCCCACAGAACATGACCCAGTTCCTCCTGTAGGAGCTGAATTAGACTGGTAGCAATTATTACTGCAGTGTATGATGTCAGCAATACAGACCTGGGCAGATTTCAGACTCTGCCATGATGCCAGGGAGAATCTTTTGGGGTTTGAGCATTAATTTAAAACTTCTTTAAAAGAAAAATACTTAAAGAGGCCCCTACCATCCCTGAGTTTTAGGTCCCTGGAGACCAAGAGGTTATGTCAGGGAAATATGCTTTCCTTCTGTTTATATTCTTCACTAGATGTCTGCTCACTGCCCTCTCAACACTGAGGGAGACAGAGCTCTGATCTGACCAAGTAACCATCATTATGTTCTTCTGTTAACACAGACTTGGGAGATCTTCAAAGTTCTGTTCTGAAAATTATGGCACAATGGCAAATCACCAGGTACATTTTAGTTAGCTGTCACTGGAATAAACCATCTTCTGACCAGACCAACACACTAGGTCATTCTACACTGAGCTAGAGCTAACAGGACTAGGCGAATATATACATAAAAACCTTGACAGTAGCAGCTGTGGTCTGCATCTCAGTATTTACCACCTCAATAAGCGTGGAAATACCACACCAAGAGAGAAGTTACTAATAAGAAATGCCCTTTGAGTCTTACTGCTTTCACTTTGCTGGAGCAAACAGGCTCCAGTGTGAAACTAAAGACCAAGTTCCCTTTCTCTTTCCCTGCATAGCATTCTGGTGAGACTTGATATTGTCTATCCCAGATGCAGATCAAGTAGTCTGAGACTTTCGCTTCCCCATCAGGCAGCTGCTACAGCACAACACATAGCTTAGTCTTCCACTGACTTTATTACAAAAGCATTTGAGGTCACTGCTCAAGTTCAGTACTGAGATAAGCTTGATGAAGTGTCGTCAGTTGATAATGGGAAGAGTTCTTGGCTGTACACCCTGACCAACTGCATCCCAGTCCCAGCCTTCAGCTCTAGTGGTATGTCCAAAATATCTGAAGTCTCTAGACCACGGTGGTCACGCACACACTGCATAAGCACTTCGAGTAGAGATGCCCTGTGGCCATAAGGCAGATACTGTTTTCTGTGGTGGTCAGTGTTTTTCCAGCCTGGCAGCATGATGTTTTTAGCATGAAACTGAAATGGTATATTGCATGCCTTAGGCTACAGCATGAGGGCATGTAGAGGTGTTTTGAGGGTGAAAAACTTTGTAGGTATTACTAAAAGATTATATATGACAGATCTGATGCTGTCTTATCAAGGCTGCTTTTTGACCAGGGTGAGCTACCTCCAAAATTACACCTAGGTCTTAAATAATTAGTTTGCTATTTCAGGGGAAAACAAACAAACAAACAAAAAAACCCATCAAAACAAAACACCAGAGGATTACATAAACATTTTTTAAATGGAGATGTCAGGAAACCAGGACAAGAAATGGACTAGGGAGCTGAGTAATTGTGCTGGCTTTGGCTGGAGTAGAGTTAATTTTCCTCATAATGGCTAGTATGGGGCTATGTTTTGGATTTGTGCTGGAAGCAGTGTCAAAAATACAGGGATGTGTTAGTTACTGCTGAGCAGTGCTTACACAGAGTCAAGGACTTCTCTGCTTCTCACCCCACCACACCATCAAACAGGCTGTGTGTGCACAGGAAGTTGGGAGGGGACACAGCTGGGACAGTTGACCCCAGCTGACCAAAGGGACATCCCATACCATATGGCATCATGCTCAGCATATAAAGCTGAGGGAAGGAGAAGTAAGTGGGGGACATTCAGAATGATGGTACTTAGTGGATGGCTGGAGTTAAACCACAACAGTAATTCAGTGTAGATGTGTGCCATCAGAGAGTTATTCCAGATATATTTATAGAAAGAAGAAAAAAAGGACAGTTATTGGATGAACAGGATTTCCCAGGGGATGATTTATAGATAAAACATTGCAATCACTCACACTAATGTAAGGTTGAAAACAATGTAACTCAGCCTCCTGGCAACATGAGACACGCATCAATCTTCCTGTGGTAGAGAACCAGAGGCAACACACCACACACCATGAAGGTATCAAGGAGGAAGGGTTATCATAGAATCACAGAATGGTTTGTGTTGGAAGGGACCTTAAAGATCATCCAGTTCCACCCCCCTGCCATGGGCAGGGACACCTCCCACTAGGCCAGGTTGCTCAAAGCCCCATCCAACCCGGTCTTGAACACTGTCAGGGAGGGGGCAGCCACAGCTTCTCTGGGCAATCTGTGCCAGTGTCTCACCACCATCACAGTCAAGAACAATCTAAATCTACCCTCTTTCAGTTTGAAGCCATTTCCCCATACCCTATCACTACATGTCCCTGTAAGAAGTCCCTCTCCAGCTTTCCTGTAGCCCCTTCAGGTACTGGAAGGCAGCTCTAAGGTCTCCCCAGAGCCTTCTCTTCTCCACACTGAAGAACCCCAACTCTCTCAGCCTGTCTTCATAGGAGAGGTGCTCCAGCCCTCTGATCATCTTTGTGGCCCTCCTCTGGACTTGCTCCAACATCTCCATGTCCTTCTTATGTTGGGGACTCCAGAACTGGACACAGTACTCCAAGTNTCTCCTTGGGTCTGTTCTCAATCCATTCTTCTCCCAGCCTGTATCTATGCAAGGGATTGCCCCAACCCATGTGCAGGACCTTGCACTTGGCCTTGTTGAACTTCATGCCGTTTGCACAGGCCCACGTCTCAAACCTGTCAAGGTCCCTCTGGATGCCATCCCTTCCCTCCAGCTTGTTGACTGCACCACACAGCTTGATATCATTAGCAAACTTGCTGAGGGTGCACTTGATCCCACTGTCCATGTCGCCAACAAAGATGTTAAAGAGAATCCATCCCAATACTGACCCCTGAGGAACACCGCTTGTCACTGATCTTTACTTGGACATTGAGCTGTTAACCACAACTCTTTGAGTGCCATCATCCAGTCAATACCTTATTCACCAAGTGGTCCATCCATCAAGTCCATGTCTCTCTAATTTAGAGACAAGGATGTCATGCAGGATGGTATCAAATGCTTTGCACAGGTCCAGGTAGATGACATCAATTGCTGTTCCCTTAACCAGCAACTCTGTAACCCTGTCATAGAAGACCACCAAATTCGTCAGGCATGATTTGCCTCTGGTGAAGCAATGTTGGTTGTCACCAATCACCTCCTTATAGGATAAGGATAACTATCTTAAGGATGGAAACTAAGAACTGTGTGTTTAATATGTTAAACTATATTATTATGGAGACTTTTCTCATTATAGCAACATTCTAATCTTTTTTTTTCTTTCTGTAATAATTAGTATTTACTTTTTCACATAACATTTTGAGCATAGTGTGGCTTAAGCATGGCTGCTTAACAGAACTTAACCATATCCTGCCTGGAGTTACCCACTGGTGATCTCAACTATGTGTCAAGGAAAAGCCATGTAGAGTCTCCCTGTGCACAGAAAATAAACTTCTTAGGTACAGAGAGAAGATCTTTGGTCTGTTGGTGGCTGACAAGTGCAACTTTGCACGGCTTGGTGTGACAACAGATGAGGTAGTTTTACATTGGCTCAAAATTACAGCAATGTATCCCCTCATATTACTCTGCCTGCTTTCCACTATAGCTTTTTTCCTATAAAACATGCAGGACGACTTTCTGTGACACGTAAGGTACAAATCAGAGTGTAAATACATATCTGCATGCTTCTCTTTGGCACTGGCTCTACCTACCTGAGTTTCTCTGGAGTTCATTTAGGTGCCAGTAAATTCTGAATTCTGTTTTCCAGGTACTACATGTTTGTGCGTGACTTTTTGAAGCATCACACAGGGAATTAGTGCTTTGATTTCCATTAAAATGAATGATTGTTGTGTGGCTAAAACACTGCATGAAAAATAAAAAAATAAAAAAGCCTGTAATCCTAAACAATCTATTATTTTTCATAAAATGTGTTTATGCACAGCTAGAAAGAGGCTGAGTATCACTTTCTTTTATGAGTTATTAGTAACATAGAGAGGCTTTTAATAGTTGTGGTCTATCTTAATGGCATCTGCTTCTGTGAGACATCTAAAAAAAGTTGGTCTTTATGCTATTTCCAGTCTGATGCTCATCAAAAACAGTAACAAAACTACTTCTACAGAACTTGGCAAATAACTGTCTGCACAATTATATATATTCCTGTAGGACCTAGTGGCCCATTAAATCAATCTCTCACAGTGCTAGCTGCTGTATAGAATAGTAAGATAGCCCAAATCCTGCTAACAGGGGATGAGTTTGGCTAGCAAAGACGTGTGAGGAAAGACAAGGCTCCGAAATGATATCCACAGAGCCTGTGCTCTATGCATTGACTTACCTTAGAGAGCTCCCATGTTCCTAAATCTTTCATCCCGAAATACCAGAGCTGAATGAATGGCCAGGGCAAAGGACAACTCCAGGAATGTATCTTCAAAGTCTAAGGAAAACTGATTTTCAACATATTCACAGCCCTTTCTTTCATCACTTCCCAGAAACATTTTCACAGTTGGATTTTCATAGCATCAGTACTTGCAAAATCTGTGATTCACTTATTTCCCACAATGGAAATTAAAAGCTTGATCATGCAAGTAGTCCAGACTGTTATCATAGAATATTAGTGGACCTGCTTACTCCTGATAGACACAGATTAATTATTTCAATGCTCTATATGTGTGCACAAATCTGTGCTAGCCAAAATCATGTTCTGGACTCAGATATAAGATCTGAGACACATATTCTTGCTTAGTTACAGAAGTTCTCCAATAGAGAACTAAACATGTGACTCCGGTGAAAATTAAAATATAAATTGAATGTTTGTTAAATTAGTCCTCAGCATTCGTGCCATCTGTACCCCAAGTATTCAGGAGATTGTGAATAAAACCTTGAAATTACTTTAAAATTACTTCTGAGGGTTAATGCCAGAAAATGTGCGGAAGCTGAGTTCATGAGCCTGTTACTTGTTACAGAAGCAACACAGGTACACCGCAAAGAAGTATCATGAGTTGTTCTCTGGTGCTCCCTCTGGTTGATAGAGGGAACTGTGGCTTCAACATCTGTAACTGGGAGAGGGCAAATTACTGAAACTTAGGTGAAAGGCAAAATGTGGAAGAAAATAAAACTTCCTGAAAAGCCTACGGATGTTACTTTCGATTGGAAATAAAAGCTGCTTAGATGATCCCAATGGGAGGTAACATTCAAACCTACTGAAGCAGAACCTGTCCCAAGATCAAACTTGACCGCACCCACACATGTCCTTAATATACGATTAATTAGCCATGATAGACATACATCAGGTCAGTGATGCTGACACTGGCAGATGGATGTTTTTTTAACAGAACTCTTTGAACAATGATATGCCTTTGGCAAGTGCTGCAGAAAGGATTAGCTAAACACAGCTGGTCATGAAGAGTGACAGGAATTTGCTTTAGGGGATTGACTCATTTATTGTGGATAAGGAAATGATCATCATCTATTTTTTTATTTAGTATCCATAGACATACCAAGACTTACCTGTGTGTATGGCAAACATATTGATATGCTTGAGACTTGTGTAACAAGCCAAGCACATGATAGTGCAGAAGGAGACAACAAAAACATAGATTAATGCGAACCTGTTGCTCATGGGAACTCCTGGAGTTCACAGTTAAGTGGCTCTTTTTCTGCCCACCTTGATATGCAGCCAGAGGCTCTGGCCCTGTTTTGGCATGCTTCTGTGCCGGCAGCTGTGAAGGATTATGTTGGAGAAAAAGCAGGTTATGGTGTGTGCAGGTAATTCCAGAACATATCATGTGAAATAAGAAAGTATTAAGGGGCTGCAGCAAGGATCAAATCTTCCCCATTACATTTTCCAGCAGTTTTTTTTTGAGATTTTGACTGGAATAAAAAGAGACTACTCAACTCAGCATCAGGGCAGCACAAGAGGTGTTTGTACCACTCTCCCTGTTCTAGGCTCGTAATTCCCTACCACTGATTCAATATGTCATTTCATGTTAAAAACCATCAGCAATGGCCACATGGATCAATGCAACTGCAGTAACAAGCCAAAGGGCACAGGGGAGTCCTTCCTAACCATGTTGCAGCACATGCCATCACTACACATCCTTCAATGACATGTAGAGCTTTATGACTCTTAACCTCCCACCATTCACCAGCTTAGTGAAGGCACTGGGGCAAGCACTCAGCTGTTCAGACAACTGGGTACTATCTTCACACCAAAGAAGTTTAATGGCACCATTTTAAGCAAAGATGTTTGGAACCCTGAAGGACAGTGGCTAAGGTGAAGACAAGGATACCGGTCAAGTAACTGTGGGATGCCACATATGAGTCTAGCAAGTACAACCACTCTCATCAGCTTCTGGAGACAGTGTGCCTTGGCTGTTTGGATTCAACTTCTGTTTCCACTGTGAGTTCAGAGTCTTTGGACTGAAGTTTAGCCTCAACCTCAAAATATTTAAGGGATGATGCCTTCAACTGTGGCACTCCCGAACTTCTTGAAGAAAACAGCTTCTAGTTTCTATAGGAGGATCAGGCAGCTGGATGCAGGGCACCCTGAGAGGTGCCCTCAGTCCTTGGAATCACTGCCCAGCAAAGTCACTGAACCTTGTCCAAACAGTTCTCTCCACAAATCCTGTTTAGATTTCAAAAGGCTGTCCTTCTGGTTTGTTTGGAAAACCACACAGTAGGAAAAAATTCTAGGGGAAACAGCTGTTACCCTGATTTGGTACATCTCTGACTGCATCAGAGTTGCAATTAGAAAATGTCGTCAGTAAATTTAGAGCTAAAATTTTGTCTAAGGTGAGCTCAAATGAATAGAGAGATCTAAAAGGCCCTCTGTTTCCACACTGTCTGGTGTGTTGCTATTGCAAAGGAGGCAATTCAAAAGCCCTGGGCTACTAAACTAGTTCTGGATTTCATCGTAGAGAGTTTTAAGATTCTGACAGCCTTTAGGGACAGATGAAAACCTATAAGCAGTTGTGTCAGTAAAGTCCTGTTGGTTCACTCACTGCAAAACTCCTTGAAACTCCACTGCATTTTGCTGAAAGCACCCTCAAGATGGGCATCATGAAATGATCCTGCGAATAACTAGGGAGAACTACAGGAATGCATTCTCCAGAATATCTACATACCCAGGCTGGAGGACCATGTGTGCCTCTGAGTGAAAGCACAGAGTGTTTAGGAGACTGAAGAGGCCAATAAGCTCTCAGTGAGATTTTCCATAACACTGCAATAGCTTTTAAAGTTTGGCCCTTCCACCCTGGAAAATTCCTTATATTTGCACCTAACAACCAGATCCTGGTTCCAAAATGATACCAGCATGTTTCAGAACCTCACTGTCTCTTGTCCCCTCTAGCATATATTACCTTGCAAACCAGATGCATTTTTTGGTAGACCTAATGCTGAAAGCAGAATTTTGCATTTCCCTATTTCGGTGACTCAAGGCAGGAAGATCTGGTTCTGCCGTGTGGCCTCTTCCTGCACTTCTAAAAATGAAAGAGTTCTCCATCGGGGTTACTTCAGTTCAGAATGATTAACCCAAATGCAGTGTGCTGCTTTATAACCCAGCCAGTTCTAGATTGAAATGGAGGAAGTGTTTTAACAGCAGAGCACAGGGGATACCTGAGAACAGAAGATATCTGAGTTAAAAAGAAGAGCCTGAGTGTGTGAGGGTAATCTGTGCCTTGTGCAACAATCTGCTAGCAGTGGCTACAGCCAGAACCAATGGTAGCTCAATGGCAATTTATTTTAAAAGGTAGCATTTGGGGGTTTTGCTAAGGAAGGATCAGGAAAGGCTAAGCTAGTTCAATAAGAACAAGCACTCTCAGTGCAAGTGAGAGCATCTCAAGTCTTCTTGGAAGAACCTGGAAAGATCAGAGATGTAAAATGTGAGGATCACTTCCAGCAGGGCATATGCCTACATGTTGGAGCGATGAGGAGAAGCATGAAAGTACAGCTGCTTCTAAAGCAGCAGGCATGTGAAGGTCAGGGAACTGTTGAATTCTCAATATTCAGTGATCCTTAATAAAATACATTTTGTGACTGTCTGACAGGACCTTCTGGTAAGAGCTGAAGATAATCTAACAGAGCAGCTGTAATTATGGTATAAATACTTCAGGTAAAAGGTAAAGACTTGCTTCCTTTTCTTGTTTCCCAGGTGACGCTGAAGTGAGCAAGCATCTGAGAGAAGGAAAGTCAGGGCAACAGAGACATTTTTCTCACCATCTCCACTGCCATCCACTTTAGTTTCATCACTTGCATTCCAGTCTCCTCCCTATCAACTACCACAGTAGGTGTCCATGCAGATGTAGGACTGGGAACACTGTACATGAAAAAAAAAGCAAGCAGATGCCTCCAAGAGATATGCAGTCAATGGGCATCATAAGCCCTTTCTCCACTGAACTCACTTGTGATGGAATGATTGTCTCAGCAAGGACTGGGGGTGGGCTAAAGAAAACAAAGAGCAGGTGCTCACCAAACTCTACCTATTTATATCAGTCAGACTCAGTCAGACTCCATCTATTCATAACAAAACATCAAGACGGCAGTTTTGCAGCTCCTCAGAATGGAACTAGCTATCTTTCTTCTTTTGTCAGCAGTTCACTAGGTCTGCATCTGAAAACTAATGACGGTGAGTCCGCTCTACTGAGCTGACTGAGGTGTGGTTTTGGAATCTGGTTCACATTTTTTTGTAACCATAATAGACAAGGAATCCATGTAAGTTTTGCGATATGTCAGATGACCATTAAATAAAAGTGCTGGCCTGCTGACTTGTCCTGACTTTTGAGACACAGCTCCCTAAATAAAAGGGAGATCAGGTCAGAAAGCAGCAGTAGAGTGGAGGGGTATAGCTTCCCTAAGGGAAGAGTGATACTCAGTTTAGTCCTGTAGGCTACGGGGAAGAAATGTTTGAAGGTGGAAGCTACTATAGCAGTATTGTTATATACAAGCATGGTGCGAGATTATAGCTCCTTCCTTATGTTTGCTATACCTACAAGAGATACTGATCTGCAAGAACTTAACCAAAGCACATGTAGCAGACACATGACTCACCCCATTTTTGCTACAGAATTAGTTCTGTGCCTGTCTTGTGTCAGCCTGTTCTGTGAAACCACTTCCTTAATTTACTTTGTCTAGATGTCATGGCTTAATCACTTGGTGTTGAAACCAATCTGGGGTTACAGTAAGTCATTCACCTTATGTTTGAAAGCAGGCTGTGTGCGCAGGGTAAATTAGAGGCAAATTTTCAGCCTAGCATCCATATGACTTCATCAAGAATAATGTGCTGTGTTGCAGAATACATTTACATTATGTAGGACAGATTTGTTTAACAGCTAAGCACTAAAAAGCTCCAGAGAAATGAAATTGCCAGATTTCCCATGCTGCTCAATCCCCACTGAACAGTAGGCAGATGCACAGCTGGGGGCATACGAACAGAGTTGCACCCTCTCCTCCACCTCCCCTCTCTTCTCAGGATGCAGTGAGCAGAGCTCAGCAGAGGACAAGGATCTAGATCTTAAGTCTAGCATTTTAAAGCTGCCACATAAAAACCGATGCCTAAATATCATCTACATTAGGCATTCTCTTGCACACATACTTACCTTCCCTTCTCAAGCTTTTCCAAATATTCTCCTGTGGCTGCCTAGTATGGTTGTCAACATAAAGGACAGGCACGTGGATGTAGCTCATTCTTACATTCTAGGGGCTTTTTAAAGTGACAAAACTCGGAAAGAGGCTTTTGTGCAAATAAAATCTAGTGGTATGACATGGCAAGCATTGTGAAAGACCAGGCTGGGAGAGGAAGAAAAGCTCTCCAGGGTACTCGGGCAGTCTGTGACCCTCTGTACCTGAGAGGCCTGATGAGCTGGATGCTATGGAAGACTGCTTGCAGCTGGCAGGAGGAGCTGACAGTTGGCAGGGAAGAGGCAAGAAGGGCTGATTCCTGAGCAGCAGAAGATTTCTTGGGTTGTGAGGCTCAGACGCACAGCTTTGGACTGAAGGCACTGAGAGCCTGTGAAGAAGCATGAGGAAAGATTACATCTTGCTGAAGGCCACTGAACTACAGGTTTGATGTGTCAAATGGAACAGATGATCTCTGCCTGTGTGGCTATAAAGCAGGAAGAACTGTGGTCTCTGAGGCCCCTGGTCTCGCAACTGTGGGCAGCCCACAACAGGCCTAGTAAAAGCACGAAAAATAATGCTCAGTGAATCTAGTATTTCCAAAAGTTTACCCTCAGATACCAAAGTGAGTAGGCTTCAAGTCTGACTTACAGATCAAGAGTTCTCACCTGAAGTAGAGAGCTACTGAAGCTCAAAACCATTGCAAATTGTGCTGTGGCTGTCTCAACCTTGGTTCTATTTGAAAAGGCCCAGAATTAGCTGACCTCCCTGAAAACACTGGTCTGCAGGTTCTTTAAAGTGGATTTCAAACTGGATGGGCTAGGGGTGTGTTCAGAACACTGGACACAGACACACCAGCTTCTGTTCCTAGGAGGCACTCGCATGCTCACCGTTCTGTTCTCTGAGCCTTGCATTTCTCCACTCTGACACAGGGACTACCCAGCATGCATTGTTTTTCTCTGTTTTCCCAGAAATGTGCTAAGGAAGGGGGAGTTCAGGGTAAGAATGAACTTGGAGAGCAACAAAACAAACGCCTGTTCTCTGGTTTCTGCCTCAGCTTTTGGCCCACGTGAAACAAAGACAAACATATTTCAACCACTTAATTCTCACCAGTGTTTTCTCACCAGGAGAACACTGGGTAGGCCTGGCCTCTGCCACTACAAAGAACACTCAAAAGGACAGCTTGTTTTTGAAGGATTCAGGTGTCTGAGATACTGCCCTGTTGTCTTGTTTCAGGCACAAAGAGCAGGCAGAGAGAAGGGCAATGTGTAACCCTCAAAACAGAGATTACTTCTCCAAGTATATCGCTTGCATCAGCCTCTCGTGGCAGTGAGGAAGATGTATGCCAAGTCCATTTTGTCCTTTTCTGAATATTTGTGGAAAGCCTCTAACAGTGAGAGAAATTTGTCAGAAGGCAAAAACGGTAGCACAACACTTAAGTAGCTGCAATGAGGCAAGATCCATCTTGGGGTGATGGAAACAGAGCTCTGCTTAAACTAAAAGTTCTTAATGGGGGCTCTGATTTTAATGGGAGAAGGCAAATGGGGCTTTTTCCACCTAACAGAGATAACAGGTCCTAAACGGTGAAGTTGGGGTGCTACTTCACTGGTATCCAACTGGTAAGCTTCAATTCCTAATATTTGAGATTTTCATCAGTAACTTGGGTCAGATCAACTCTCTTACTGACCTCAGTGAAAAATTAACTGTGGATTCAAGGAGCAAAGCAAGGTGAACTTTTAGAGAAGAGGCTGCCCAACTTTTGTGTAAACCCAACACCAAATCTGAGCCCTGAAGTGAAATGCTGAAAGGTCTGCCATTTACCACTTCAGGCTGAATTCATTACCAGCTGCTCCAGTGTCAGGAAAATGGATTGTAAACACTTTAAGCCAGAACTCATTTTCAAATTGTACTGTGAGGTATCCAGCATTTCTGAGGGCGCTGTAAAACAGAAATGGTATGCTTTCAGGAATGCTATTGTCCAGCTGCCTGGACAAACATGAAGGGTTTTGAAATAATACATTCTTCCCTGCACACTTCGAAGGTTCATACCAAACTTATCTTTCCTTCTCTATTGAAATATACTTGCAGCCTCTCTGTGCTGTCCTGTTTCAGCGTGTTCATGTTCTGGGAGAGCAGCATGTTCTCTAAGGTTAAATACATTTATCTTCCTTAGGACTGGGCCCCACAGTCCACTTGTATCTGGAACAATTGTTTCTGGGGCGAGGCATCTGCAGTGAAGACTAATAGATCTAGGAAAAAGAAAAGCCAAGTATGAGTTTTCATTAAAGAAGAAAAGGTGACGTCTGTCACAGAGAACCAGAAAACAGCAAATGGAAGAAATTCACCTAGATGTAACTGAAAAATAGTTTTAGAAATCTGCTGTGTTGAGCATCATGTTCTCTCCATGTTGTCACTGTCATCACACTTACTGCAGCTTAAGGCAGATAGTTAAACCAGCTGGTGTCCTCAGACTCAGCCAAATGTGTGTTTTAAGATGAAATCTGCCCGATGATCTCTGACACCGTGTGTTTACAAAAGGTGGAAGTGGTGATCCAGGATAAACCCACCCACCAGGGTTTTCACTCACATAAGCTTTATGTACAGCTGTAAAGCACCTGAAAAGTTCCTGGCGCTGCAGTTTTGTTTCGTTATAATAATCACCCTACCTCTGGATATACTCAAAGCTCAAAAAACATTAAACACCAATGCTCATTGTACTCTGTAAACTGTAGTACATTTTGAAGCTTGCGAGAGCTTAATTATTTACAGTTTATAGGAATTAAATTCCAGAGCAGGGAGAGGAGATGAACACAGACTGTGAGATGCCATAAGCCTCCCTCTATTAAAGCATCTGTGCCGTGCCATTCTTGACATTAACCACACTCCTCCTGTTTCACAAAACAGAGGCCCCCTACAACGCTGCATGAGGGAAAAAAAGCAAAAACGCTGTAGATTTCTTGGCTTCCCCATGGGACACCAGGTTCCTTGTGCAGCTGTTTACAGAACAGGCAGCTTCCCAGCTGGAGTGCTCCGGTCCTGCGGCCTCGGGCAGGATGCTGGCTGGGTCCCATCGGTCACTGCTCCGCGGGCTGGTCCTGCTGCCGCACTCCCTGGAGCGGCTGGCAGTCCTTAGCCACTGCCCACCAGGAACCTGCTCGGGGTGATGGACTCTGGCACCTAAGCTGCTGATTACAGGATCACAGAACCATAGAATGGGTTGGGTTGGACGGGACCCTAAAGCTCATCCAGTTCCACCGCCACCTGCCACAGCAGGGACACCTCCCACTAGACCAGGTTGCCGATTTATGCATATACATATATAAATATATAAATATATATGATCAAGTAAGTGTGTATGTATAGGACAGCTGATGACTCTCTTTCACATGCTGCAAGGAGTCACATGGAAGTGAGAACCTGTCTGGGTTAGTGCCAGCCTGAGTTACCCGAACTCCTTAAACAAGATCATAAACGGATAAAAGCACGGGAGTGGATGAAAAGCATGGGAGCGAAGCCTTTTGTCCTTTCTGACACCTCAGAGACCAAAAATCTGTTAAAACACCAAGGTATCTGTTAAAGGGACTGCAGCCCCAGCAATAAAGGTGTACAGAAATTGAGATACAGATGTAAGGACGAGGCTGCTGGGCCAATGCCGGGAGCAGACTCAGCCCCGGCGAGGGATGCAGCCCCCCCTCGGCGTT